>JABWPP010000049.1:92567693-93108483 GCA_016920855.1 Puya raimondii
AGGTATTACCAGCAAGAATATTGTAACGGTCACTTACACTTTTACCAGCAATTTTAGAACCACTGGAGCAAATATTACCAGCGGTTTTTGTGATCTTTTCTAGCAGTTTTGGCTGCTGATAGACGCATATATTTTTGTAGTGTAATTCTTTTATTTTCATCTCTTCCGGATATTTAACAGTTTCAATAGTCACAACCTTCACCTAAAGCATTCCGGAAGAGTTCGAAGAATCTTTCTTATAATTTTAGATTTTGGGATCTTCTCTCCCAAGTTAGTATATATATTAATGATATCTTAGAGTCTAGTAAAATAATCGATAAAAGATTCATGCTCTTCCATTCGAATAGAATCAAATTGGCTTGTAAGCATCTGGAGCTTTTAAACTTTTATTAAACTCGTACCCTCATGTGTAACTTATAGGGTATCCCAAATCTCTTTCGCTGCTTAATTATAATTTTTGCAAAGTGTTAAAATGGAACACTTTGCGAAGGTGCTAGTATTTTATATGAGAAATTTCACAGTTTTGGCGAGTGAAAGGAGTCATAAGAAATTTGACTTGGAGGCAATGCACAAACTCGAATTCCACGAAATTTAGGGACTTGTATGCTAAATGACATGTGGATGAATCTTGAATGAGAAAAAAGGAATTGGGGGACTTTTCGAAAAAAAGTCACAGAATTCGAAGCATTGAATTGCACGAAACTTCAAGAGAAAGGGTCCAAGTGATATTGTCGCGTGCTGGAAAAGGCAGGTTATGAGAAATTGAAAACTAGAGGGACCTATTGGCGCTTCTCTCGGCTGTTAGAGAAGGCTTTTCTCATGATCTCTCTATCTTTCTCTCTCTGTCGTGACTTCCCCTCCTCTCGGGTTTCCTTACTCGTGGTCGGCCGCCGCCGCTGCCCCGCTGGCCTTTGGTGAGTCCGGTGAACCCCCTCTATCACTGCTACCGTTGCCCGTAATCTTTCTGCCTGTGACTTGCTGCGAAGCCCAAGCTGTGGGGAATTTGGGTGGATCACCCAAATCTGGCGCCGCTGCCACGTCGCTGCCACCGGCCGCCGCACTCTAGTGCCCCTCCGATCGGGGCCGACCCTTCCTAGCCGGTGCCGGCCACCCCGGGCCATACAAGGCCTGAAGATAGGGTGTTGCTCCCTGCTGCTCTTAGTTTGGGCTCGGGCTGGGGCTTGATGGGGTCGAACCTTTTGGTTGGGCTGATCTGGCCGTTGGGACACCTTGACAGTAGAGCACGATCCTTTACGACACTCCTACAAGGCAGTGCTCACCTCGGTTGTTGTTGAGGGGCCTCCGGATTCTATATTAGCACCGTTGCTCCCCAGGGACTTGTCAGTTCGAGGGATAAGTTGCTCTAGCTTCCTCTTCGGTGCTGGGATTCGCTCCGGACAGTGAGCACGGTGTCCGGCACTTTGGGACCTTCTAGACAGTAACTTAATTCAGATTCGAAAGTCGCGGGATCAATGGTAAGGCTTTAAACACTGCATTATTGTATATAATATCTCACGTCGGGTGTTTAGAATAATACCATTATGACGCTCTTCGCGTCATGGCTATGTCGAACAGCAAGGGTTTAGCTTTATGTTGTCCGTACATGTTATTTGAAGCCCAGGAACCCTTTGTTCGGATTCCGTAGCAATCGACACTTAAAATGGTATGTCAGTTACCTAATACGGGCGACTTTAGCTTCATTTTCGTCGAGCGAGTTCTGCTGCTGGTCATAGTGATTGCGAAGCATTGTCGGCTAGTAGGAAGTTCGCTAGTACAAAGTACAGACCAGCGAGCAACCGTTGATGGGTTTCGGAGTGAAAAACGGTAATTTTCGGGAACCCGATACGACGAGTTTTAGGGTTTTCGCACCCGAATCGTACCACTTGGATGGAGCTATCTGACACCCAACAATGAGTGTTTTGAGACAGCGAGGATGGTCGAATAATTTTCGGAGTGTTTCAAAACACTTCGGGCCTAAACCGGTCCCCAAAACACAAAAATCGAGCGATTTCGGCGCGATTTTGTGTTGCGCGGGTTCTTGCTTTTCGGAGCAGGGTAGTAGCCTTAATGGCTAATTGTAGGACGAGATTTGACACCATTGGTCATAGCAAAAGGGTTGCAAGTGGTTTCGGTGCCAAAATGGGCATTCCAGGAGCCAAGCGGTGATTTTCAGAATTTTGATTTTTCATTTTGGTGCACTTTTCATGCAGCTATCCCAACGGCAAAAGATTGGCATTTTGGGACAGTGGGCATGGTAAGCTGGTTGTGTGGCATGGTTCGAAAAACCTCGTAGGCTGGGGCAGTGTTCCGGCAAGCCGGCACGGCGGTCGGAAGAGTTTTTAGTGACCGTTTAATTAGGATCCGAAAATCTGATCGTACGTCAGTTTGGTTCGTAACTTGAGTATGGATATGGGTAATTAGTAGGACTGAGCTAATTATAGGTTGGGTTGGACTATATATAGATCGAAGCAGTAGGGAGAGGCACTATCAGGGGGTGGACGACCTAGGGTCTGTTCATATTAGGGGTGGGTGTTTCGAGCTGGTAGTCGATGAGGTAGTGTTTACTCAGCTTTCTATTTTTTTATTTCTTGAGTAATTACTTTACGGCATTCATTCCCTCTTCACTTTACATGTAGCATCTCTTCTTCATTTCTGCCATTTATTTTTACTATCTTGCATAGTCGTAGTTGGTTACTTGACATTTAGAGTAGGCTTATTTTGACTCTCTGGGAGTCTTTAGGTTAAAGTATACGGTATTGGTATATCGGTAGGATTTGATCTTTTGATCACGAATTCCCACATTTATACACCAGCATTCGGCTTTACACTATGGTTACCAGCGTTTATGCGCCAAAGCAGTCAGCTTTACGTCGAGATTTGGTTGATCATCTTATCTCATTAATTTGTCACTGCACTTACGAGTATTTACAAACACCGAGTTGGTTTGACCATCGAGGCAGGATATACTTATCCGGATAGGTCGTCCATCATGACGCGTGGATCAGATCTAGTGTATTATGGTGACAGGCAGTGCTTGAGATCGACGGACTAATATGATAGATTACAGATTTGGCATTTACGCTGACTACTTGTACTTGTGACGTATTAGTTGGTAGATTTTTCTTTTATAATAGCGATTTCTAGCATATATTCTATTCATATGTACTTCTTGCTATTATAGACATTATTTTCATTTGATCATATGGCAGATTATGGATTAGGTACAGGCATTGGACTATTCGTCATTCAGGCATATAGGGATAGATTTTTTACAGTAGCAAATGTAGTGAACCGCAATTCGGAAGCATATTAAACTTTGGCCAAGTTAGACAAAGTTTAGTTCAGAAGTAAGTTGAACGTGTTTAGAATTGAGTTCCGAGGGTTTCGGAACGATTAGAAGTGGATTTGGTGAGTCCATGTTGTGTCCCGAGAGTGTTGGAATGATTAGGGAAAAGTTGGGAGAATTTTGAGATACGATTGTATGTTGGAATATAATTATTCCGTAAGGGATAAACTATAATTCTCCAACTTAGGAAGTGTTCTTATGTGTAGAAGAGTTTCGGTTGTGTTGGATTTGATTTGGAGAGAAAACGGAATGAAAAACGAAGTTTTAGAGCGAAAATGAGAAGAAAATGAAAAAGGCTGAAAACACTGTTCACAGTGTCCGGGTCCGGACCCTGGGATTGGGATCCGGACCCCAGCTGCGAAAATGCTGAAATTGCTTACGGGTTCCGGACCCGGGATGCAAGGTCCGGACCCCACGGACCCAGAAGCTCCAGAATGGAGGTATTTTGGTCATTTCATGTGGTAGGCTTATGAGGGGAGGTTGGGGGCTTATCTTCTTCATTTTCCCTCTTCTTCCTCTACTTCTCCTCTCCCTCTCCTCTACTTTCTCTCTCAAGAGACCTCTCCAAAACTTGGAGAAATGAAGGATTTGAGCTTGGAAAAGGCTTCCAAGGTGGGAAAAGAGCTTCTTGTAGCAAGAATAAGCTAGAGGAGCTTGGGCTAGAGGTGAGTTCTTGATGATTTGGGTTTAAACCTTGGAATTGATCTCTTATTTTGAGATTTTTGGAAACCCTTGGCTAATCTAGACTACAAATTGTAGGGATTAGCATGTGATTTTTGGGTTTGGCCATATTTATAGAAATCCTAGGTTGAAAGAGGATTCTCTTATGGGGGGGTTTAAAAATTGTTTGACCCCATAGAACCCTAATTGGGGTTTAGTAGAACATGTGGGACAACTCCATTTTGAGTGATCCCAAGAGATGGGATCGTTATGAGTTCGACTCGGATTAACGAATCCTTCATGTGTGTTAGGGCAAGGAGCTTGAAGACCAAGCTTGAAGCCAAGGAAAAGAGCCTGATTGCAAGTGTCTACAAGCAATCGGAAGAGTGTGAGGTGGGTTTGTGTTTACCGAAGTGATTAGGTCACTTCCATGTCGAAAGAGTAAAGTATAATTTATTTTACTTGATGCATGTAATGGTAGGTTAATTGGTAAGTGGTAAATATGAATGTGTAGGTCATATGATGTTAATACCATTAACTACCATGGATTGGAACTATAGGCATGTAGAACACATAGATACAAATGGACATGTGTATGCCTAGGTGTGGACATAGCGGTGAGCTAATTTTCTCTATACGCTAGAGAACTTGACACGTGGTTAAACAAGGGCTAGAGGCCATGTAAAGTTGGAAATCCTAGGTATGGACAACTAGGATAAGAAAGAACTGTAATGTGCATGTTGGCATTGGGTGTATATCCAAGTGATTTGAGCCATGGGCTCACCTTGCATGTAAGAGAATTCGTGTAGCACTCAGAATTTCGGTGCGTCGTAGCGAACTTTGCTAAATTTGATAAAGTTCGATGGAACCCGATAATGGCTGGTGTGGAATTGGGTTCCGAAGGTTTCAGAACATTGTGGGTGCGAGTGGAAACCCGGAAATAGAAAAATTACGAAAAAGGGACCAAGTTGAGCAAAACTGCTCACGGGGTCCGGACCCTGGAAGCTGGGGTCCGGACAATGAAGTCCGCGGGCAGCTACGGTCCGGACCCGGATGTCACGGTCCGGACCCGAGCTGGCTTTCGAGTTGGGGTGCGTACGGGTTCCGGACCCGGACACCAAGGTCCGGACCCGGCCTGTGCGGTGGACTGTCACCTGTGCGGGGTCCGGACCCCACTTGCAAGGTCCGGACCCGGCTGAGACAGAATGCCCAGTGAGGGACATTTTGGTAATTTTGCAGTGGATGGGTTATGTAAGGGGGGGCTGAGGTCTCTCCCCTCATTCCTTCTTCATTTTCCTCTCATTCCCTCTCCCTCTCCCTCTCCCTCACTTTCTCTCTCTAGAGAACTCTCCAAAGCTTGGAGAAGTGGTGGATTGGAGCTTGGAAAAGGACTTCCAAGGTGCAAAGAAGCTTCTTGGTGCAAGAAGAAGCTTGGGAGCTAGGGCTTCGAGGTGAGTTCTTGTGGTTTAGGGTTTAAACCTTGGATTTAATCCTTTAAGATGAGGTTTTTGGAAACCCTAGACAATCTCAACCACAAATGGTGGAAGATTGGCCAAGAAATCTAGGGTTTGGCTTGCATGCATGCAAACCCTAGGTAGATTTGGGGCTTTTGCCATGGGAGGTTCTAAAAATATTTGAACCTTCGGGAATTGCAATTGAGGCAAGGGAAATCATGTTAGAATACTTGATTTCATGTATCGAGTTGATTATAGGGTTCGTAATGAGTAACGAACTATTTTCTTGTAGAAGCTTGGGTTGAAGCAAGAACTCAAGGCTTGGAGACTTAGGAACTCAAAGGATTTAAGAACTTGGAAGCTCTTGAGGTGGGTTTGTGTTTACCGAAGTGATTATGTCACTTCCATGTCTAGGGTAAATATCCATTTAAAGATAAAATAGTATGTATTGTGAACCCTAGGACTTGCATGTTGGCAAAGATGAAAATCATGATAGGTAGAGCCATGAGCTCCTATTGCATGTTATAGAATTCAAGTATATTTCTATTATCTATACTTGTTATGTGATTGCATGTATGAATTTGGAACCTAGTGTCATTGAACATAGGTGAGACTTAGTGACTTGAACCTAGGGTCATGAGACTTAGGTTGGCAAGTGTGAAATGTGATAGATGGGGATGTGCGTCGAGGTCGCTATTCCGGGTATGCGACGAGTTCGCTATCCATGCCATGTGATGGCGGTGTTGAGATGGAATGTACAATGAGGTTGCTATCCCGGGTATGCGACGAGTTCGCTACCCATGCCATGTGATGGCGGTGTTGAGATGGGATGTGCAACGAGGTTGCTATCCCGGGTATGCGACGAGTTCGCTACCCATGCCATGGGATGGCGGTGTTGAGATAGGATGTGCGACGAGGTTGCTATCCCGGGTATGCGACGATTTCGCTACCCGTGCCATGTGATGGCGGTGTTGAGGTGGGGTATGCGACGGTTTTGCTATCCCGAGTATGCGACGATTTCGCTACTCGAACACGGAGGTGACGATTTCACTCCTTGGATGTTGGAACTATTATGGTGATGCGGCAATTTTGAAACCATAAGTTTATGACAAGTAGTTGAACTTGGTCAATGTGAAATATAGGATGAACCTAGGAGAAAATGAAAAATGGACATTTTATTTGGTTGCATCCTTTATGTTTATTTACAAGCATGTAAATAATTGTTGCATAGTTATTTGTGATCTAACTTATGCATATGTTGTTTCTTTGGACCTAGTGGGTCGAGCTTCTCTCTTGGGTAGCCTTACCCACTGGGAACTATGTTTATAGTTCTCACCCCACGTTTTTCAGGTCCTTCCGCGAGTGAGGCGGTGGAGCGAGGCAAGGGTTTGGCTCTCTAGATAGCGGCCCTTCCATTTTGGTGATACATAGAGTTGTACCCCTAGTCTTGGACATTGATAGTATAGTGGTTTTCATTGATTATATGCAACTTGTATATTCCATGATTTTGGAACTTGATGTATGGAATGGAAATGAAAGAAAACAAAATTTTGGGCATGTATAAATGTGCAAATGTGTTGTAATAGAAGTAGAACTTCTTTATGTTGATGCTTTCCTTGTGCAACTCTTGTACTCCGTTCCTAGTTGGAACATCGTGGATATGCTTGTGTTGTGACGCCTTGGGCGGTAGAAGAGACTCTATCCGTTCGGCGAGTCTGGGGCACGCGCTCGTGCGGTTTGTCCTTCCACCTAGTTGGTGTTAAGGCACGGCGGGGCGTGACAGACTGATGTGGTATCAGAGCATAGAAACGGTCTAGGTGGACCTAAGAAACCCTAGGATGGAAAAGACCCTAGGAGTGTAGGCTCGTTAGTGACGAGATCTTTGATTATGGCGAAAGATAAGTGATTGGGTTATGTCCTTATACCTCTAGTTGGAAATAGAGGTAGATTCGAGGTGTGTCTTATTCTTCACCAAGTGTGTTCGTGTTGGCGGCCGACAACATGAAACCAAGTGAGGGGAATAAGAACCTTTGTGTGACTTTCGCCTAGATTGGGTTCACGTTTATGTTCTTGAAACGTTATGTTGAAATGACTTTGAATGTCATGAAATGACCAAAGTCGTTGTGTTTTCAGGAGATAATGGTACGTGGACGGCCTCCTACGAGGGCTGGGCTCGGAGGATCGAGCGCGGCTCCGGAACAACTCGGGGAGGGCGAGAACTCGGGTTTTCATGATCAGTTGACCGAGTTGATGGGCGTGGTTCGGCGACAAGACGAAACCATGCAGCGACAGGAGGAGCAAATTAAGAAGCTCCAAGATGAGATGGCGCAGCAAGCGGCTGCGGTTAGGGAGGAGAGAACAGGAGCGCCTCCGGCCTCTGCTTCGGCACCGGCCGAGGAGGTGACACCGGCGCCGGCTTTGGCGCCACCGGCACCACCGACTGTGGCCGATGGGTCGGGTGCTCCTATGCCCGACTCCGCGATGGAGGATGCGGAGCGAGAGCGCGCACTTGCGGCTCTCATGAGGTTTAAGAAGTTCAACCCGCCTATCTTCAACAATGAGAACGTAGATCCATGGGACGTGGAGACGTGGATCGATGCTATTGAGACGCTCTTCGAGGATCTATATACCTTGGAGAGGGACAAGGTACATCTCGCCGCTCATTGTCTAGAGCGATCGGCGAAGGTGTGGTGGAAGGGAGTCCGGCGTGATCGACTCTCTAGCCTTCCGCCACCGACCTAGGTGGAGTTTCGAGGTATGGTGTTCGCCGCCTACTTCCCCGATAGTGAGAAGAGGAAACTTCAAGAAAAGTTTAGCAAGGAAACCGCACCGTGCGTGAGTACGAGAGGGAGTTCTCGTACATCATTAACTGTGTACCGCACGTTGTCCGCGGAGAGCTGGACAAGGTCGACTGCTTCGTGCGCGGGCTTCGACCGGAAATCTTTCGGGCGGTGCACGCCTTCAAGCTACAGACCTTTGCGGAGGTCTTGGACCGTGTTCTTTGGGTGGAGCATGGGAATGCATGTGCGCGCGAGGAGCGCGAGTCTTGGGAGAGAGAGAAGGAAAATGATAAAGAAAAGGGAAAGAAACGACCGGCGGGTGGCTCGGGTGGGCAATCTAGCTCTAAGCGACCCCCGAAGCACTCGCAGTCGGAGAACCAGTCGCGAGGGTCCCGGCAGAATCGACCCTCGACCCGGTGCCCGATTTGTAGCGGCCCCCACAACCCTCAGCAATGTGATTATCGTGAGGGCCGGTGCTACAAGTGCGGACAACCGGGACATATGCGATACAATTGTCCGATGGATGATGGCCGGGCACCGTCATCGGCATCGGCATTTGCATCGCCGAGACAGCTTGCGGGCATCCCACCCGCGGCGATATCGGCAGGCCGTACACCGCCGCCGAGACCAGTTGAGGGCCAGCGACCAGCGCCCAGTGGACGGGTGTTCGCCTCACAGGTGGAGGAGCTCTCTGCCCAGGAGGATGTCGTGGCAGGTATTGTGTTAATTAAAGGCATTCGATGTAGAGCTTTGTTTGATACTGGAGCATCGCATTCATTCATTGCTCGATCATTTGCTATTGCACACGGAATAGAAATTGTAGAAGCCACGCATGCAAGAACTGTGCAAGTACCTGAACACACCTTTTGCGTACATCACGCGTGTGTAGATTGTCCAGTAAGGGTTGAAAACTGGATCATGCCAGCTGATTTGCTGGTGTTAAATAGAATGAATGAGTATGATTTGATCCTAGGAATGGATTGGCTCTCGAGATATCACGCTACTATTGATTGTGAGAGCCGGATAGTGAGGTTTAGAGAACCCGGGCACAAAGAGTTTGTGTACCGTGGGTGCAAGAGTTCGCTCTTTGCGTCAATGGTGTCCACGTCGCAAGCAAGAAAACTCATTGCTAGTGGTTGCATTGCTTACCTAGCGACGGTAGTGGATAGCCGAAAGGAAGTGTTGGGACTCGAGGACATTCCTGTAGTCCAAGAGTTCCCGGATGTGTTTTCGGCGGAGCTACCCGGAATGCCACCGGATCGGGAAATAGAATTCGTGATCGATTTGCTCCCGGGTACGGCGCCGATTTCTAAGGCCCCATACAGGATGGCACCCGCAGAACTAAAAGAATTGAAAGCACAATTACAAGATTTGATGGACAAGGGTTTCGTAAAGCCAAGTGTGTCACCTTGGGGAGCCCCTATTCTATTTGTGCAGAAAAAGGACGGTTCGCTACGGTTATGTATGGATTACCGCGAGTTGAACAAAGTGACCGTCAAGAATAAGTACCCGTTACCCCGAATTGATGACTTATTCGATCAGCTGCAAGGGTCTCGGGTGTATTCAAAGATTGATTTGCAATCCGGTTATCACCAGTTGAAGATTAAACCGGAGGATGTGCATAAGACCGCGTTTAGGACGCGGTATGGACACTATGAATTCACGGTTATGTCTTTCGGGCTTACCAATGCCCCGGCAGCGTTCATGGATTTAATGAACCGTGTGTTCAAACCACTGTTGGATCAATTCGTGGTGGTGTTCATAGATGATATCCTTGTTTACTCTCGGAGCGAAGAGGAACATAATGAGCACCTAAGGATTGTGCTTCAAGTTCTTCGAGAGAACAAGCTATTCGCCAAGTTGAAGAAGTACGAATTTTGGATTCGTGAGGTCGCTTTCTTGGGTCATGTGATCTCTGCGGGAGGAGTATCGGTGGACCCTATGAAAGTTGAGGCAATCAAGGATTGGTCTTGCCCGACCAATGTCACGGAAATACGAAGCATTTTGGGTCTTGCGAGGTACTATCGGCGGTTCATGGAGGGGTTTTCAAAAATCTCCGGTCCACTAACGCGTCTTACCCGCAAGGGGGCCAAATATGTTTGGAGCGAGGAATGCGACCAAAGCTTTAAGGAGCTAAAGGAAAGGTTGACTTCGGCTCCGGTTCTCGCCTTACCGATTGCGGGGGAGGGTTTTGTGGTGTATAGTGATGCATCACGGCGTGGTCTTGGGTGTGTGCTTATGCAAAGAGGACAAGTGATAGCATATGCCTCTAGACAGCTGAAGAGCTATGAGCAGAATAACCCCACCCACGACCTAGAGCTTGCAGCAGTGGTCTTCGCACTTAAATTGTGGAGACACTACTTGTATGGGGAACATTGTGAGGTGTACACGGATCACAAAAGCTTAAAGTACTTATTCACTCAAAAGGAGTTGAATTTGAGGCAGAGGAGATGGTTGGAGTTGATGAAGGATTACGACTTAACCATCTTGTACCACCCTGGTAGAGCCAATGTGGTGGCCGATGCGCTCAGTCGGAAATCCGTGGAGAACTTCGCAATTGAGATGACGGGACAAATACCGTTGATCAAGGAAATGGGCCGGTTTGACTTGGAAGTCGTGGCCCCGGGCGTCCCTGCTAAACTCATGAATCTCGAAGTGTGGCCGACCTAGTTGGAGCAAATAAAAGAAAAGCAATCCGGTGATCCGGAACTCCAAAAGGTGCGGAGTGTTATCAAGAGTGGGCGCGCCGGTGATTTTCATGTGGACTCGAAGGGCGTCATTCGATTTCGAAATCGATTGTGCGTGCCTAAAATCGAGGACATTCGTAGGGAGATCTTGAAAGAAGCTCACACTTCTCCCTATGCGATTCACCCGGGCGGCACCAAAATGTATAAGGATCTTAAATTGCATTATTGGTGGCGGGGGATGAAACTTGATGTTGGACGCTTTGTGGCACAATGTTTGGTATGCCAACAGGTGAAAGCCGAGCGTCGTTTTCCAGCAGGAAAATTGCAAGGGTTACCCATTCCAGTTTGGAAGTGGGAGAACATAGCAATGGACTTCGTTGTGGGCCTACCTCGATCGCAAGGTGGCCACGACGCGATTTGGGTGGTGGTGGATCGTTTGTCAAAGTCGGCACACTTTTTGCCAATCCACACCACTTGGTCGGGAGACAAGTTAGCACAAGTCTACCTGGACGAGATTATGCGGTTGCACGGGGTCTCGACCTCGATAGTTTCAGATCGAGATCCCTGTTTTACGTCGCATTTTTGGAAAAGCTTGCAAGAAACTTTGGGTACACGGCTCGATTTCAGTTCAGCATTTCATCCTCAAACTGACGGTCAATCAGAAAGGACAATTCAGATTTTGGAGGATATGCTGCGAGCGTGTGTGTTGGACTTTAAGGGTGCATGGCCTACTCATTTGCCGATGGCTGAATTCGCTTATAATAATAGCTATCAATCTAGCATCGGTATGGCACCGTTTGAGGCCTTGTATGGAAGGAAATGCCGCTCTCCTATCCATTGTAGCGAGGTCGGCGAAAGAAGGGTCTTAGGACCGGATGTGTTGCGTGAAGCGGAGGAAAAGGTCCGCTTGGCACGTGAACGTTTATCGACGGCACAATCCAGACAAAAGAGTTATGCGGATCGACGTCGACGAGATTTGGAATTCGCGGTAGGAGACCGCGTCTTCTTGAAAGTATCACCCATTAGAGAGGTGAAGCGATTTGGTGTTCGGGGTAAGTTGAGTCCCCGTTACATTGGACCTTATGAGGTCTTGGAGCGTGTGGGATCCTTGGCATATCGGCTAGCCTTGCCGCCAAAACTTGCGGGGATACACAATGTATTTCATGTGTCGACGCTCCGTAAGTACGTATATGATCCGGCGCACGTCCTCGAGTATGTGCCTATGGAACTGCATGAGGATATGACTTATGAGGAGTTTCCCTTGTGTATCGTGGATCGCGAGGTGAAAAGTTTGAGGAACCGTGAAATTCCTTATGTAAAGGTACAATGGACGAATCACGGTGAGCGAGAAGCTACGTGGGAATTAGAAATCTCAATGAAGGAGCGGTTTCCTTACCTCTTCGCTGAGTCCAGCTGAGGTATGATTTAGTTTCGCGGCCGAAACTCATTTTAAGGGGGGAGGAATGTAGCACTCGGAATTTCGGTGCGTCGTAGCGAACTTTGCTAAATTTGATAAAGTTCGATGGAAGCCAATAATGGCTGGTGTGGAATTGGGTTCCGAAGGTTTCGGAACATTGTGGGTGCGAGTGGAAACCCGAAAATCGAAAAATTATGAAAAAGGGACCAAGTGGAGCAAAACTGCTCACGGGGTCCGGACCCTGGAAGCTGGGGTCCGGACAATGAAGTCCGCGGGCAGCTACGGTCCGGACCCGGATGTCACGGTCCGGACCCGAGCTGGCTTCCGAGTTGGGGTGCGTACGGGTTCCGGACCCGGACACCAAGGTCCGGACCCAGCCTGCGCGGTGGACTGTCACCTGTGCGGGGTCCGGACCCCACTTGCAAGGTCCGGACCCGGCTGGGACAGAATGCCCAGTGAGGGGCATTTTGGTAATTTCGCAGTGGATGGGTTATGTAAGGGAGGGCTGAGGTCTCTCCCCTCATTCCTTCTTCATTTTCCTCTCATTCCCCACCCTCTCCCTCACTTTCTCTCTCTAGAGATCTCTCCAAAGCTTGGAGAAGTGGTGGATTGGAGCTTGGAAAATGACTTCCAAGGTGCAAAGAAGCTTCTTGGTGCAAGAAGAAGCTTGGGAGCTAGGGCTTCGAGGTGAGTTCTTGTGGTTTAGGGTTTAAACCTTGGATTTAATCCTTTAAGATGAGGTTTTTGGAAACCCTAGACAATCTCAACCATAAATGGTGGAAGATTGGCCATAAAATCTAGGGTTTGGCTTGCATGCATGCAACCCTAGGTAGATTTGGGGCTTTTGCAATGGGAGGTTCTAAAAATATTTGAACCTTCGGGAATTGCAATTGAGGCAAGGGAAATCATGTTAGAACACTTGATTTCATGTATCGAGTTGATTATAGGGTTCGTAATGAGTAACGAACCATTATCTTGTAGAAGCTTGGGTTGAAACAAGAACTCAAGGCTTGGAGACTTAGGAGCTCAAAGGATTTAAGAACTTGGAAGCTCTTGAGGTGGGTTTGTGTTTACCGAAGTGATTAGGTCACTTCCATGTCTAGGGTAAATATCCATTTAAAGATAAAATGGTATGTATTGTGAACCCTAGGACTTGCATGTTGGCAAAGATGAAAATCATGATAGGTAGAGCCATGAGCTCCTATTGCATGTTATAGAATTCAAGTATATTTCTATTATCTATACTTGTTATGTGATTGCATGTATGAATTTGGAACCTAGTGTCATTGAACATAGGTGAGACTTAGTGACTTGAACCTAGGGTCATGAGACTTAGGTTGGCAAGTGTGAAATGTGATAGATGGGGATGTGCGTCGAGGTCGCTATCCCGGGTATGCGACGAGTTCGCTACCCATGCCATGTGATGGCGGTGTTGAGATGGGATGTGCAACGAGGTTGCTATCCCGGGTATGCGACGAGTTCGCTACCCATGCCATGTGATTGCGGTGTTGAGATGGGATGTGCAACGAGGTTGCTATCCCCGGGTATGCGACGAGTTCGCTACCCATGCCATGGGATGACGGTGTTGAGATGGGATGTGCGATGAGGTTGCTATCCCGGGTATGCGACGATTTCGCTACCCGTGCCATATGATGGCGGTGTTGAGGTGGGGTATGCGACGGTTTCACTATCCCGAGTATGCGACGATTTCGCTACTCGAACACGGAGGTGACGATTTACTCCCTGGATGTTGGAACTATTATGGTGATGCAGCAATTCCGAAACCATAAGTTTATGACAAGTAGTTGAACTTAGTCAATGTGAAATATAGGATGAACCTAGGAGAAAATGAAAAATGGATATTTTATTTGGTTGCATCCTTTATGTTTATTTACAAGCATGTAAATAATTGTTGTATAGTTATTTATGATCTAACTTATGCATATGGTGTTTCTTTGGACCTGGTGGGTCGAGCTTCTCTCTTGGGAGGCCTTACCCACTGGGAACTATGTTTATAGTTCTCACCCCACATTTTTCAGGTCCTTCCGCGAGTGAGGCGGCGGAGCGAGGCAAGGATTTGGCTCTCTAGATAGCGGCCCTTCCATTTTGGTCATACATAGAGTTGTACCCCTAGTCTTGGACATTGATAGTATAGGGGTTTTCATTGATTATATGCAACTTGTATATTCCATGATTTTGGAACTTGATGTATGGAATGGAAATGAAAGAAAAGAAAATTTTGGGCATGTATAAATGTGCAAATGTGTTGTAATAGAAGTAGAACTTCTTTATGTTGATGCTTTCCTTGTGATACTCTTGTACTCCGTTCCTAGTTGGAACATCGTGGATATGCTTGTGTTGTGACGCCTTGGGCGGTAGAAGAGACTCTATCCGTTCGGCGGGTCTGGGGCACGCGCTCGTGCGATTTGTCCTTCCACCTAGTTGGTGTTAAGGCACGGCGGGGCGTGACAATTCGAGTATTTCATAATATATATATATATATATATATATATATATATATATATATATATATATATATATATATATACTTGAAAGGTAATGTATGCATGTTAAACCTAGTGTCATTGAACATAGGTTGGAATGTGATGGTATTAAACCTAGTGTCATTGAACATAGGTTGGAATGTGATGGTATTTAACCTAGTGTCATTGAACATAGGTTGGAATGTGATGGTATCTAACCTAGTGTTATTAAACATAGGTTGGATCAAGTAATGAACCTAGCGTCGTTAAACCTAGGTTGTATAACATAGTGGTAGGTAGACCACTTGACATGGATGTCATTAAACCTAGAGTGGGTAAACCTAGGTTGTATAACATAGTGATAGAAAGACCACTTGGTTTGTAATGTGTGTGAACCTAGAGTCGTCGAACCTAGGTTGAGAGATATAGTGATAGGAAGATCACTTAAACAGGGCATTGAACCTAGTGTCATTGGACATAGGTTGAAAAATATAGTGGTAGGCAAACCACTTGGACATGAGAATATGAACCTAGAAGAGGTTGATAACATAGGGTAATGATGAACCCTTGAGACGTGGAAAGTGGATTCCGGAATCCCAGAACTGGTGACTTGCGGATGATCTTGGTATCAGCTGGTGGGTGCGACGATTTCGCCGCCAAGAGGCTGGATACCTGAGGCGAGTGCGACGATTTCGCCGCCCGGTGATTGAAGTCATTGTTCGGCGAGTGCGACGATTCGCCGCCGGGTGACTGAAGCCATTGTTCGACGAGTGCGACGATTCACCGTCGGATGACTGAAGCCATTGTTCGACGTGTGCGACGATTTCGCCGCCAGGTGGTAAAGTCAAGAAGGGCGGTGGCCCAATGATATTTGACTCTAGAGTGAGTCGTGTAAGGTTTGACTAAAGTAAGTAAACCTTAGAGAGGTCGTGGCCCAATGATATTTGACTCTAGAGTGAGTCGGGTAAGGTTTGACTAAAGTAAGTAAACCTTAGAGGGGCCGTGGCCCAATGATGTTTGACTCTAGAGTGAGTCGGGTAAGGTTTGACTAAAGTAAGTAAACCTTAGGAGGGTGGTAACCCGTTGATGATTGACTCGAGAGTGAGTCGTGTGTGGCTTAGCTAAGGTGAATGAACCTTAGGAGCAGGTTGATTATAAAATGGATAGTGGAATAGCAGTGAAAAATGTATTGCATGGATTTCATTATCGCATTTGTTGAAGCATAAGCATGTTTACTATTTTTGCATATGGTAGAGTTATATGCTTGCAAGTTATGTATATGTACTAATCATGCTTTTATGCTTCCTTTGGACCTGGTGGGTCGAGCTTCTCCCTTGGGTGGCCTTACCCACTGAGAACTATTTTAGATAGTTCTCATCCCACTATTTTTCAGGTCCACACGTGAGCGCGCGGCGGCGTGAGGGAGGGACATAGCTTGATAGTTAGCGTCCTGCCATTGTGACCAGAGATAGATGTACCCTGGATCAGCGTAGCTTAAGAGTATAGAAAAGAGAAAAATTGTAATAACTGCATGATTATATTTGGAAAGAAAGAACAAAAAATGTAATATGTGAATGTATGGCGAATGCTTGTAATAGCATAGTGGTTTATGATGCTTTCCTTATGCAATCTGTGTATGAATTATGTTCCTGTTTGGAACCTCTTGAATTGTACTGATTGTGACGCCTTGGGTGAACAGGAAAAACTGTGTCCGTTCGGTGGGTCTGGCGCACGTGCCCGTGCGGGGCTTCTTCTTCCACCTATTTGGGGAAGGGACGGCGGGGCGTGACAGTAGCAGCATGTTGATTGTTTATTATTCATATTCATATCTCTTGCTACTATAGGCTATTTTTAGTTTATGGTATTTATCTCTATATCTCTCTTGTATCATATCCGGTGAGTACAGTTTGCCTTTATGGCTCTGTCATACCCATTGAGAAACCTCGGGTTGGTTTCTCACCATATGGCTTTTCATAGGTGACTCGGGTGGGAGGGCAGGTCAGGCACGGTGCGACGATATGGTGTAGCTTTTTCGAACTGTGGTCCCCTATTTCGCTATGGTTTGTTATTTCTCACCTTTTTGCCTTTATCGTTGCATGAATAGATGTGAATGGTGGTTCAGTTAGACTGGTATATATGTGGATGCATGATTGCTTATGGTATTTGAGCGGTTTTGGTTAAATATAGCTCTTGGTTTGGTTTAGCTTGGTTTAGTGGCGAGGTGATGTGGATTTATGGCACTGATAATTGCGGCTTTGGTTTTATAATTGTTCTGGTTTTTGGATATGGTATTGACTTTGTGGCTCAATAGTTATTGGCTTTGGTTTCTTGATTTTAATTGGCAAAAAGATTTTGTACCCCTTGTGGTAGTTAGTTTTCAAAGGTAAGGTTTCCGTGTGAGAATGATTTTCACTTTCAAGTTGGATTTGGTTGTATCGCATTCTTAGAATTTCAAAGTAAGGTTCTAGGTGATAAATATTTTCAAAAGATAGATGTATTTTAATGGTTATTGTATTGTCCATTTCGCATCATCCTTCGCCTAAGCAGTGCTTAGAGCATGCATTATATATATAAGGATCGGGTAGCTGTATGTACATACGTATATAGCTGTTTGATGTACTGTTTGGTATGAGTGTGGATTGTGTGTTGTATGGCATGATGTTTTGATTGGCTCGTACGCCGTGCAAATATATAGGAGACTTTATTCGCGTGGACAGAGAAATTCATATATTTGTGGCGGGTCTGTACGTTCTGTGGGCAAGACTGGTTTTTTAAAAAAAAGGCATTTTTTTTTCGAAGACTCTTCTTTTCAAACGACAGCTGATATATACAAGACTTTACAAAATGAGCCCCAGGGAATGACATCGTACATGTCCAACCTACATATAGAAAGATCGAATAAGTTCGAAACAATATTCAGTTTGCTCTGGAAATGAACAAATTTCCTGCAAATGTCCGCTTTCATATAGTATCTCAAAAGCTGGAGCACCCTCAATCAATTGGTTCACTGCAACATGTCTCTCACCAATACGCTGTCGCATACTGAAGGACCTAACCTTACTAAAACCAAACGTATCTCCTCAGCTTGTCGTGTATAGCATCGTGGAGGTTCAGAGTGGGTTCTTGAATTTCAACACCTCCTGACCTTCTCCATCCACGAGAAGATGTCGCCTTTGCCTTCCCTCTACCTCTTGAAAAAGCGGGTTCTTTCTCTTTTCTTGACGTTGGTCCCTTAGGGTCAACTCAACCTCATCAAAATCGGTCTCCGAGTGCTCAGATTTCTCATATTCACTCTCTTCCACTTCGGCTGGGTGTGAGCATTTACTAGCACCATGTTTCCTACACATACCGTGTCACATTCTGATTCCGCATTTGAAGCCTAAGAGGACGACAACAAAACACCGTATGTGCTCAACCCTACACATACGAAGTGTCCAACAAAACAATAGTGACTGCGGAAAGCAAGTAACCATAAAATCTACAACTAAACAATACCTCAACTCGCAAGCAACAGTTCTAGAACTACAAAAATAAAACATAGGCCAGTATCAGGGCACTATACATAAAAACTAAAGTATACATCACTGTACCAGAATCATATTATCTCAACCTCTACAAAATATAAAAGGACACATAGAAGGCCCTGGCCCTTGCCAGTCCTGATGTATAGTACACAAGCAAACTCTCAAACTGGTGGTCCTCTATCATACATGTACACTGGTAGGAGATGTTATCTACGGCGCAATTACCTTACCTCGATCTACGGAAGGTGCAACTGTTTCTGAAAAATAAACCACAAGAGGGCGTGAGAACTACTAAATTGTAGTTCCCAATGGATACGGTCGGCGACAATCACAGCCTTCCCACTAGGTCAATAAAGGCAAGAATAGTAAAAGAGCAGTAAAGAGCGCTATAGAATGAGTAACAGAATATAATATGAACTGAAATAGAAACTTATAATATGAATTGAAATAGGAACTACTAAAGTATCTTGCCTCTACACATGAAATGAATAGGAAAGAAAGCCACTACAGCATGCATCAATGCTAATACTAGTAAATAAATGCTATAAAGGTACCCAATCGTAACGACCAACTTATAGGTCCGGTCAAGTTTGCGCCCGCCTAGTGCACATACATACTCCCGAAGGTCTAACGGCGACACCTAGGCTACTGTCTCTGCTATAGCTGGCCAGTATCCGGAGTGGCACTCAAGAGGAGTGAACCCTACCGAATCTAATAGTGTGTAACAATGTCATGCTCAATGTGGCATCTGCTGGCTATAATCTATGTGGTGGTCAAAAGATCACAAGTGATCAATCCGATATTCTCAGCACAATCATAGAATGTCCACTACTCATAGGTGACAATGGTACTATCATCTATCTCAACGTCCAAACTATCTGTCCACAAATACCGCGCTAACCCACGGTCTCTATCACATATTTCATAAGATGTACAATGCAAGGAATAATAAGTACCTCACGACTATGCATAGGATGTCAAATAGCCTCTCATGGCCTAATCTAGCATTTATAATTTGACATACTCTTAACAGTTCAATATACTGCAATTGTTGGATTTGTGGTTCATTTCCTACAGCATAGATTATTATTGACCAAAACGCATGATAGACTTTCAATGCTCTACTCGATTTCATGCTAACATCGCCCTCTATCAACATATATACCATATGCAAAATGATATACTTAAAATCAATCTACAATACTACGATAAGTAACTTGCAATTCATACCATATAGTATAGATTAATATCTATATGCCAACACGCTAAAATCTATTCTCTCTACTCAAATTCTTGCTAACATTATCTCTGTTCACATATATGACTATGTATATTCATATGCATTCAAATAGACATAGAAGAAAATTCGTCGTTTTCGGCGACTCAGAACCCACCTCGAAAAGTAATCCAACAGCAGCAAGGAAGAGATGCACCCAAGAAACCTTCTCAACACTTCAGAACTAGTATGGAATGAAGGAAATTCTAACAAAACCCACCGAAAGTTTCGGCTGGAAGAGTCGGCAAATCAAAGTCCTGAAATCTAACGAAATTCAAAATTTCGGTTTATATTATCAATAACTTCAATTTCACTCCAATTAAAGTCAATTTCGACGAGAATAAAGTACAGGTTGAGCTTCTTTACTCTCCTCTCATACTAGCAAGCATCAATTTCATCATCGGAAACTCTAATTGCGCGGAATTGAGTTCCTTATCGATGCTGTCATGCTCCTGCTGCAGCTGAGCTTTTTGCAGTTGTTGCTGCTAGCTATGCATGCTGTTGCAACTTTCTCTACTGCAGCAGCTTCTTCCCTGGACGTATAGCAGTGAGCACATCACAACGCGCTAAAAAAATTCCCGTAGCAAAAGTCACGCGAATTCGGCTCTTACTTCATATATAAATCGTTTAATTAAATTCGATTCCTACAAAAATCCAGTAAAACCTCCTCTCGTAGAACCGATTGTCAAAAATCCATCGAAAGAGCCCAAACGAGAAAATACCAATATTATAATACTAACCTTGCAGCCAAAACGCCTACGAAATTCTACTAGTGCGCGTGCTCGATCGGCTCGTCGAACGACCCAAGAAATCCCCTTCTCTATCTCTCCTTCTCTCTCTAGAATAGTAGATGGAGAGGATAACTATGGAGAGGACCACCTATTTTTTTTGAGAGAAAGGTAGCATACTACCCGCTTTGTTTATTTTTTTTTAGAAATAAACTTAGCTGGAAATGTGAATCAACTAGGATTCGAACTTGGGACCTCGGGTACCAACCACCAAGTCCTTTGCCACTTGCACTAGGGACGGTCGGTAGAGAACCACCCGTTACTTAGTGAAAATCCACTAACAATGTAACAAAATGCTATAAGTTCGTGATGATCAAGTATTTGATTATAGTACTCCACAAGCTGAAATTTGAGTTTTTGTTTTCACATCTATTTCGCGCCAAAATGTCTCCAACGCAGTCAAGCGCTATAAAGACATGCTGTGTCACGCCCCGGGGTCCATTTTGTAAAGCCTTTTTGAATAAAGGGCTAGTTTGAGACAAGGTCAGCGGAAAATGCCTATACATTTTTTTTTTGACATACAACTTGTCCCCAAGACATAACAGACCCGCCACAGATATAAAAATCTCTCTGTCCACCATGACAGAGTCCTTCCTGTATCTGCACGGCATACCAACACCACATACACAACAACGCGCTAATCCACTCACACAAACAACATACACAATGCGGATGTCGGATAATCATTCAGCTAACCATTCTTATGATGATCCATGCTCTAAACACTCCTTAGGCGAAGGATGATGCCAATGCGCAATACAGCAATCAATTCTAGTTTTTAAAAGTGTTTCCCACTAGGAAACTCTATTTTAAAACAGTAAGAATCGACAAACCCGAAGTCGTTTGAAAACTGTTTTCCAAATGGAAACTCACTTTTGAAAAGCCAGCTACCACGAGGGGTAGAAAACCAAACCACATACAATAAAACCATCAACCACATGTCTCAGATAAACCACATCGAATTATTAAGAAATAGCAAGTATTCAGAATATTCAGAAACCACCAAATCCGACGATCAACAAGCAAATAACTGAACCACATAACTCTAGTTTATTAACCACATGAAAAGAAAGGTCAAGACATGATAACCATAACCGAACGGGTCGGAACCTCTATAACTCACTAGCTATCGCGCCTCAAACACCGCCCCTACTCCCACCACCGAGATCACCTGAAAAATAGCGGGGGGTGAGAACATGTAAACATGTCTCCCCTCCCAGTGGGTATCGCAAGCCAACGAAGGCAAGGTGTACGCACCGGCAAAGGAGGGGCAACAGGTAGATATGTATATAACAAGTGCAGTAGCGAATGATGGAGAACAGGTATAAACAGGTATGAACAACTAATGCTACTGCAAATAATAAACATATGCATCAATTGTAGATAAACTAAAAAACCCAATCGCTGTGCCCTATAGATCCGAAGATCGCAGGCTATGTCACGGTATGCTCACCCACCGGCACACAACCTCTGCAAGCACATGGCAAGAAGCTCACGGGTCGAGAAGACGACCACTTTTCCGAAAAAGAACACCCCCACGGTGGCCAAACCGCCGGTGTACGTGAAGTGCTAAATGAGCTGTGACGATCGATGCAGAATGCTCAATCCACAGGACGGCAACAAGCCGAGAGTAGCAACTAATAACACAAGTCCAAGGGATCGCTCGGAATGTTGAGACGATCAACACCGACCAATCAGGTCTCATCATAAGATCATGCAAGATACAACACACCACTCTACTAATAACATATGTAGGGATGGAAGTAGAGAACGAAGACAACGAGTCAAGTGGAATCACGCTCATCCATATCATGCAAGGAAAAGGGAAAGGAGAGATATCATCGAGCTAGTCCACTGTATCGACTTCGGATCGAAGCACCTACCTGTCACAGTTGCGTCGGAATCCTAGACGCGCCGCAAATCAACCAGACCTACGATAGGTCCTCCAAGTCAGAGACCAACCTCAAATGACTCAATTGGAAGATACATACATACAATCCCAAATCCCGAGACTCGGTTCCTCAATAACCGGTCTCCGTAAATCGCCGGAAGTCCCGAAATCGCACCGGGACGTCCCCGGGGACCATAAAAAGTCCCGAAAGGTACCGACTCGCACCACGAGTCAACCGCTGCCCCGAAACACATCCATTGGATGTTCCGGCAGTGAACACTAAATCCTACGTCGAAACGATTATCGTCGGATAACCGTGCCGATCCGGGTTCCCGGAAGTGTCGATTTCGACACTGGAAACCCACTGCCGCTCACCGGACGTCTCCGAACACTCGAGACGGCCATGGTGACCAGCCAACAAGGCTCAGCGGTAAACCCTAAAGTAGTCCAACAGCGTCGGATAGATTCTGAATCGAAACCGTGTTTCGCCGACGGATTTTGCCGGAAAACGCACCGAAACTTAATTTCGGCTTTTGCGAAAGGCAGCGGACCTTGGACAATCAGTCCAGAGGTCACACACGACATATACACACTGCCCACAGCAGCCGCGAAGCGACAAATGACACAAAAGTCCCTACCCTCACAAGTAATTGCAATATAAATATATAAAATGAGAGGAGTTTTAGGGCCGTTACCTCGCTCCGAGCAATTTCGAGGTCAGCCGAGACACTGGCTGACAGGTCTCGACGAGGCGAAGGATGTGCTCTCTATTCGGAGCACAGCGAACGACCAAGGAGCGCGCGGGAGCAACCGAAACCTCTGCGGGGAAAGTGGTCCAGGAGCGACAAAGGCGATCGCACTGATCCGAACCTCGCCGACAACAAAACAGGTGAGCACGGTGATCAGCGTCTTCCCGAGATCACCGTGCTTGCCTTCGGGGGCGTCGGAGGCGCCTCGGATCGTCGGAACAGCGGAAACACCAAGATAAGCCCTAACCGGGCTGGCTCGGGGGCAGGGGTTCGATTCCGGCCGGCGGCGGCTCCGGCGACGGGTGCGCCGGCGGCAGCGGAGTGCGGCCGACCGGGGGGAGTCGGGGCGCGCACAAGTTGGTGGCGGGAGACGGCGTAGGCGGCACGGCAACAAGCCCTAGCCCGCACGGCTAGGGCTGGCCTCGGGTCGTCTTCATCGACCATTGTGGGGCTCAAGCGGTGCAGGGTGGCCGCGGGGCTCCTCCGGGGTCACAAGGAGGAGAGCAGGAGCTCCAGTCGACGGCGACGGCGGCGCGCAACCCTGCATGACCGCCCGAGCGGATCTAGGTTCAGAGGCGGCTGCAGCGGCGCCCTAAGCACGCGGCGGCGGCGGCGGTCGGAGGAAAGCCTCGACAGGGTCGAGGCGGCGCCGGCAGCGAGCAGGGGCTCGGTGCACCCCTTCCTGGTTGGCTCCAACCCGAGAGGAAGAGATGGGAGGAAGGTGGAGAGGGAGGAGATGGAGAGGGAGGCTCGGCAGCTGCTCCGGCCGGCCGGGGCTGGTCGGCGGCGGCGGTGGCTGCGCGGAGGGAGATGAGCAGGAGGAGGGGAAGGCAACTAGGGCACGGCTAAGGGTGAGGAAGGATTAGGGTTAGGGTTTGCATGAAGAAAACCCTATGTCCCTAACAAGATATCAATTTGCGTTTTAGCCCTCCAAACCCTTCTTTTTCTTGCTGGGTCCCTCACAGCTCGTGTAAAACGCGTGTACGTACCTCCAAGTCCGATCTCGCGTGATTCGGTACATAAAATATGGGGGTTTCGCACGAAAAACAGAAGTGTCGATTGACCTCTCCTCGATAATCGTGCGATATCCGGGATCCGTCCGTCGGATTTCCGAACGGATCACGCCACCACTTCCGGCACTGCCAGACCTTCAGACCTGCTATTTTGTTTCACCTAAAACGGTCGCTGATTCACGATGAAACCATTATCACGGAATCGAATTCAAATTCAAATTCAAACATTCAAATTTAAAATCTCAGGTCTTACATCATCCCCTCCTTACAAGAAGTTTCGTCCCCGAAAATTAATCACTCAGCTCCCCTAAACAACTGAGGATACCGCTCCCGCATAACCGACTCAAGCTCCCAGGTAGCTTCACGCTTCTCGTGGTTCTCCCACAGAACCTTCACATACGGAATACTTTGATTCCGCAGCACCTTCACCTCACGTGCTAAAATCCGCAACGGAGCCTCATCATAGCTCAGATCCTCTCTCAACTGAACCGTCACCGGACTGATGATATGGGACGGATCTGGGATGTATTTCCGAAGCATGGACACGTGAAATACATTATGCACCCGGGCGAGGCTCGAAGGAAGAGCCAACCAATACGCCACTGGACCAATACGCTCAAGAATCTCGAACGGTCCCACAAATCGCGAACTAAGCTTGTTCCGCAATCTGAACCGCTTGATCCCCCTAGACTGAGACACCTTGAGCAGCACATGCTCACCGACCTGAAACTCCAGGTCACGCCGTCGCTGGTCCGCATAGCTCCTCTGTCGACTCTGCGCGGTCAGTAGCCGTGTCTCGCACTGCGAATCTTGGTTCCGTGTCCTCCAACAAGTCAGGCCTGATCACTTGGCGTTCACCAACATCATCCCAACAAATGGGAGACCGACATCGATGCCCATACAAGGCTTCATACGGCGCCATCTCAATACTCGCCTGATAACTATTGTTGTAGGCGAACTCCACCAACGGTAAGTACTTGAACCATCCCTCACCGTAGTCCAATACGCACGCTCGGCGCATGTCCTCAAGAGTCTGGATGACTTGCTCAGACTGTCCGTCGCTCTGCGGATGGAAAGCCGTACTGAAGTTAAGCTTTGTACCCAAGGCCTGCTGCAAGCTCCTCCAGAACTGAGATACAAAGCGAGTGTCCCGATCCGAGATGATCGACACTGGCACTCCATGGAGTCTCACGATCTCATCTAGGTAGAGCTGTGCCAGTCGATCTCGAGACCAAGTAGTATATACCGGCAGAAAATGGGCTGATTTCGTCAGTCGATCCACAATGACCCAGATCGCATCATGGCCTCGCTGAGATCGAGGGAGACCGGTGACAAAATTCATGGTGATCTGCTTCCACTTCCACACAGGCACAGGGAGTGATTGCAGCTTCCCAGCTGGTCGCTGATGCTCAGCCTTCACTTGCTGACACACAAGGCACTGTGCCACGTGCTGAGCTACATCCAGCTTCATACCGGGCCACCAGAAATTCTGCTTTAGATCGCGGTACATCTTGGTCCCACCAGGATGCATTGTGTACGGAGACCGATGTGCCTCGGACAAGATGTCCCTCCTTAAATCTGAATCACTAGGCACACACCTCCGTCCCCGATAATGAAGAGAACCATCGGCGTGGATCGTGAAGTCACCCACTTTACCCTGCTCGACCTCTGCCCGCACCTTCTGCAAATGCGGATCCGACAGCTGCCCACTAGAGATCCGATCCGCCAAGGTAGGCTGCATCACCAGGGTCAACAACTGGGCGGTAGCCCTAGTGGGTAGAATCTCTAAGTCCAGTCGACGAAACTCCTCCTCTAAGCGGTCCTGACCGGTGATCATGAAGGACAACTCAGCCGAAAACTATTTCCGGCTCAAGGCATCAGCCACCACGTTCGCTTTTTCCGGGTGATACTGGATCGAGAGGTCGTAGTCCTTCAAGAGCTCGAGCCACCGCCTTTGCCTGAGGTTTAACTCCTTCTGGGTGAAGAGATACTTCAGGCTCTGGTGGTCCGTGAACACTTCGCAGTGTGCCCCATAAAGATAGTGCCTCCAAAGCTTAAGGGCGAACACCACAGCTGCGAGCTCAAGATCATGAGTCGAGTAATTTCTCTCATAGTCCTTCAGCTGGCGTGAAGCGTAAGCAATAACCTGCTCATGCTGCATAAGGACGCACCCCAATCCTATCCGAGAGGCATCGCAATAGACCACGAAATCCTCGCCGGGTCGCGGCAACGCCAGGACAGGGGTACGGGTCAGCCTGTCCTTCAGTTCCTCGTAGCTCCTTTGACACTCGGGAGTCCACAAGAACTTCTCACCCTTCCTTGTCAGCTTGTTCAGAGGGGCAGCGATTTTGGAGAAGCCCTCGACAAATCGCCGATAATAACCCGCCAAGCCGAGGAAACTCCAAATCTCAGTCACAGTGGTCGGTCTGGGCCAATTGACCACTGAATCCACCTTCTTCGGGTCCACCACAATACAAGATTGCGTCACGATGTGACCCAAGAAGGACACTTCACGAAGCCAAAACTCGCACTTCTTGAGCTTAGCGTAAAGCTTGTGCTCTCGAAGTGTTCGGAGAACCCGCCGAAGATGGTCCTTGTGCTCAGCATCGCTCCGTGAGTAGATCAGTATCGTCAATGAAAACCACGACAAACTGATCCAGAAACGGCCTGAAGACCCTGTTCATCATATCCATGAATGCTGCCGGGGCGTTAGTAAGCCCAAACGGCATCACCGTAAACTCGTAATGGCCATAACAAGTTCGGAAGGCGGTCTTCGCCACATCCTCAGCCTTGATCTTGAGCTGATGGTAACCCGACTGAAGATCGATCTTCGAGAAGACCAAAACTCCCTGAAGCTGATCAAAGAGATCGTCAATCCGAGGTAGGGGATACTTGTTCTTCACTGTAACCTTATTGAGCTCCCGGTAGTCAATGCACAAACGCATACTACCGTCCTTCTTTTTGACGAAGAGGACTGGCGCACCCCAGGGAGATACGCTAGGTCTGATAAATCCCTTATCCAGAAGATCCTCGAGTTGAGCCTTCAGCTCCTTCAGCTCGGCGAAAGCCATTCGATAGGGGGCCTTCGAAATTGGTGTAGTGCCAGGAACCAAATTGATGAAGAATTCAATCTCCCGGTCTGGAGGCATTCCGGATAGCTCCGCAGGAAAGATATCGGGAAACTCCCGAGCTACCAAAATCTCCTCCAGAGCTGGTACAGCTCGATAGACGACATCCACCGAAGCCAAGTAGGCAGTACATCCACCGATCATCAGCCTCCTGGCTCTAGCAGAAGAGATAGTCATGGCAAAGAAGGAACTCTTACAAGCACGATAGATGAATTTCTTCTCGCCAGGCTCTACAAAGGTCACAGTCCTCTGCTCGCAGTCGATGGTGGCGTGGTGCTTGGTGAGCCAGTCCATCCCAAGCACCACATCAAACTCCTTCAGCGGCAACAATGCTAAGTTCGCCAAAAATGCCTAGTCACCTAGCAGAATAGGGCAAGATCTGATGCACCTATCAGCTCCCAGGTCTTTTCCGGGTGTCTGAACCCGAAGTGGCACAGATAGCGGACTCGATTCGAAGCCGTGGTCGCGTGCAAATGAACATGATATGAATGAGTGAGATGCTCCAGTATCGAAAAGAGTTCTTGCACGAGAGCCAAAGAGAAAGGTAATACCTGCAACAACGTCTCCGCTTGCATCTCCCTCAGGGTGAGACATGTTGTAAACACGCCCACCGGATGCCTGGCGCGTCCCCTCATTCTGGCGCGAAGTAGAGGGACGTCCAGACGAAGCTGCAGCAGCTGGAGGAGTCTTGCGATTCTGACATGGGGTGGCCGGAGAAGAAGCAGTGCTTTGGGCCGATCCCAAAGTACACTCGTGTCGCAGGTGTCCCTTCTGGCCGCAACGAAAGCAATGATCCCGACGCTGAGGGCATGTATACACCCGATGCCCTTGTCCGCAGATGATGCAGGTCGGATCCTCCTGTCGTTGACTCCTAGAGGGAGCACTCCTAGCTGACTGCGAGGTACGTGGGTGCTTCGGTGGCCTCTTACTGGAGAAAGAGCCACCACCAGACTTAGAGTGGGAGTGTTTTCTATGCGCGCGTCTCTTCCATATCACTCTGAATCATCTGTGCACGCTCGTAGCACTCGTCGAAGGTCATCACTCCGTGGGATGCAATCAGAATCCGGATATTCGGCCTTAGACCCTTCGCAAACAGTCGTGCCTTATGAAACTCATCCCAAGCGGTGAAGGGAATCAATCCGATAATGCGAGAGAAGTCTCGTTCGTACTCCTCCACAATGCGGTTACCTTGATTGAGGCGCTCCAACTTGCGCTCCAGATTCCGCATAGTGCTCTCCCTGAAGTAGTGGTTGAAAAGGAGCTCCCGAAACTCCTTCCAAGACGGATAAGCCGCAACGTACTGAATTCGAAGAAAGCACAACCACCAGTCATAAGCTTCATCCTCTAGACAATGGGCGGCCAAGGGGACCTTATCTTGCTCATCGATACGAAGGTCGCCGAACAGTTTCTCCATATGAGCGACCCAACGCTTGACCGCCCACCCATCGTCCTTCTTTCCCGCGAATTTCGGCGGATCAAACTTTCGGAACTCCGCCAGTCTCGCCCGGATGTGAGCACCATCCGCTGATAGAAGGTCGTGTTCCCCGACAGGAACAGTCGTCGTCGTAGTCGTGGTCGTAACCGCGATCGGTAGAGGTGCCGCAGGAGGGTCCGCAGTCACCGAGGTACTCTGCGGAGGAGGTGGGACCGGAGCGGCAGTAGTTGCAGCATGCTGCTGTAAAAATTACTGAAACATGCCGGAGAGGGCCGTCAGCTGACCCCTCATATCGGCCACCTGAGCCTCGAGCTGCTGGGTACGAACATCGCCCGGCTGCTCGACTCCCGCCTGGTCCTCACCAGCATTATCCACAGATGCACGTGTCCGTACACCACCGGACGTCTCCGCAGGCGCACGTCCACCACCACGACCTGGACAAGGGGGTCTACCACGAGCCATCTGTACCAATAAAGAAACACCGTCAAGTAATAAGGGTCGGCATCACACAACGGAACACAAGCCAAACAACCCCGTACTCGCGCACCTATACACCTTAGGTCTTCCTATGGGTCAGCCTAACCAGTGGTTCAGTTAAACATTAATGAGTGAGTGTGTGGTTGCAACCTTTTTCTCTGATACCATCTTAATCTGTCATGCCCCGGGGTCCATTTTGTAAAGCCTTTTTGAATAAAGGGCTAGTTTGAAACAAGGTCAGCGAAAAATGCCCATATATATTTTTTTTTGAAATACAACTTGTCACCAAGACATAACAAACCCGCCACAGATATAGAAATCTCCCTGTCCACC
This sequence comes from Puya raimondii, assembly GCA_016920855.1. Classification (NCBI taxonomy): domain Eukaryota; kingdom Viridiplantae; phylum Streptophyta; class Magnoliopsida; order Poales; family Bromeliaceae; genus Puya; species Puya raimondii. Next base: position 92,597,135 of record JABWPP010000049.1, read on the forward strand.
TTGACAGAGTCCTTCCTGTATCTGCATGGCGTACCAACACCACATACACATCAACGCACTCATCCACTCACACAAACAACATACATAATGCGGATGTCGGATAATCATTCAGCTAACCATCCTTATGATGATGCATACTCTAAACACTCCTTAGGCGAAGAATGATGCTAATGCGCAATACAGCAATCAATTCTAGTTTTTAAAAGTGTTTCCCACTCGAAAACTATATTTTAAAACACTTAGCATCGATAAACCCGAACGTCGTTTGAAAACTGTTTCCCACACGAAAACTCACTTTTGAAAAGCCAGCTACCACGAGGGGTAGAAAACCAAACCACATACGATAAAACATCAACCACATGTCTCAGATAAACCACATCGAATTATTAAGAAATAGCAAGTATTCAGAATATTCAGAAACCACCAAATCCAACGATCACAAGCAAATAACTGAACCACATAACTCTAGTTTATCAACCACATGAAAAGAAGGGTCAAGACATGATAACCATAACCGAAGGATGATGGGTCGGAACCTCTATAGCTCACTAGCTATCACGCCTCACACACCGTCCCAACTCCCACCACCGAGATCACCTGAAAAATGGCGGGGGGTGAGAACATGTAAACATGTTTCCCCTCCCAGTGGGCACCGCAAGTCGACGAAGGTGAGGTGTACGCACCGGCAAAGGAGGGGCAACAGGTAGATATGTATATAACAAGTACAGTAGCGAATGATGGAGAACAGGTATAAACAGGTATGAACAACTAATGCTACTGCACATAATAAACATATGCATCAACTGTAGATAAACTAAAAAACCCAATCGCTGTGCCCTATAGATCCAAAGATCGCAGGCTATGTCACGGTATGCTCACCCACCGGCACACAACCTCTGCAAGCACCTGGCAAGAGGCTCACGGGTCGAGAACACGACCACTTTTTCGGAAAAGAACACCTCCACGGTGGCCAAACCGCTGGTGTACGTGAAGTGCTAAATGAGCTGTGACGATCGATGCAGAATGCTCAATCCACAGGACAGCAACAAGCCGAGAGTAGCAACTAATAACACAAGTCCAAGGGATCGCCCGGAACGTCGAGACGATCAACACCGACCAATCAGGTCTCATCATAAGATCATGCAAGATACACCACACAACTCTACTAATAACATATGTAGGGATGGAAGTAGAGAACAAAGACAAGGAGTCAAGTGGAATCACGCTCATACATACCATGCAAGGAAAAGGGAAAGGAGAGATATCACCGAGCTAGTCCACTGTACCGACTCCGGATCGAAGCACCGACCTGTCACAGTTGCGTCGGAATCCAGGACGCGCCGCAAATCAACCAGACCTACGATAGGTCCTCCGAGTCAGAGACCAACCTCAAATGACTCAATCGAAAGATACATACATACAATCCCAAATCCCGAGACTCGGTTCCTCAATAATCGGTCTCCGTAAATCGCCGGAAGTCCCGAAATCGCACCGGGACGTCCCCGGGGACCATAAAAAGTCCCGGAAGGTACCGACTCGCTCCACGAGTCTACCGCTGCCCCAAAACACATCCATTTGGATGTTCTGACAGTGAACACTAGATCCCACGTCGAAACAATTATCGTCGGATAACCGTTCCGATCCAGGTTCCCGGAAGTGTCCATTTCGACACCGGAACCCACTGCCGCTCACCGGACGTCTCCGAACACTCGAGACGGCCATGGTGACCAGACAACAAGGCTCAACGGCAAACCCTAAAGCAGTCCAACAGCGTCGGATAGATTCTGAACCGAAATCGCGTTCCGCCGACGAATTTTGCCGAAAAACACACCGAAACTTAATTTCGGCTTTTGCGAAAGGCAGTGGACCTTGAAGGTCACACGCGACATATACACACTACCCACAACAGCTGCGAAGTGACAAATTGCACAAAAGTCCCTGCCCTCACAAGTAATTGTAATATAAATATATACAATGAGAGGAGTTTTAGGGCCGTTACCTCGCTCCGAGCAATTTTGAGGTCAGCCCAGACACTAGCTGACAGGTCTCGACGAGGCGAAGGCCGCGCTCGCTGTCTGAAGCACAGCGAACGACCGAGGAGCGCGCGGGAGCAACCGAAACCTCTGCGGGGAAAGTGGTCCGGGAGCGACAAAGGCGATCGCACTGATCTGAACCTCGCCAACAGCGAAACAGGTGAGCACGGTGATCAGCGTCTTCCCGGGATCACCGTGCTTGCCTTCGAGGGCGTCGGGGGCGTCGGAGGTGCCTCGGATCGTCGGAACAACGGAAACACCAAGATAAGCCCTAACCGGGCTGGCTCGGGGGCAGGGGTTTGATTCCGGCCGACGGCGGCTCCGGCGACGGGTGCGCCGGCGGCAGCGGAGTGCGGCCAACCGGGGGAGTCGGGGCGCGCACAAGTTGGTGGCGGGAGGCGGCGTAGGCGGCACGGCAACAAGCCCTAGCCCGCACGGCTAGGGCCGGCCTCGGGTCGTCTTCCCCGACCATGGTGGGGCTCGAGCGGTGCAGGGTGGCCGCGGGGCTCCTCCGGGGTGACGAGAAGGGGAGCAGGAGCTCCAGTCGAGGGCGACGGTGGCGCGCAACCCTGCACGGCCGCCCGAGCGGATCCAGGTTCAGAGGCGACCGTGGCGGCGCCCTGAGCACGCGGCGGCGGCCGCGGCGGTCGAAGGAGAGCCTCGACAGGGTCGAGGTGGCACCGGCAGCGCAGGGGCTCGGTGCACCCCTTCTTGGTTGGCTCCAACCTGAGAGGAAGAGATGGGAGGAAGGTGGAGAGGGAGGAGATGGAGAGGGAGGCTCGGCAGCTGCTTCAGTCGGCCGGGGCTGGTCGGCGGTGACGGCGGCTGCGCGCAGGGAGATGAGCAGGAGGAGGGGAAGGCAGCTAGGGCACGGCTGAGGGTGAGGAAGGATTAGGGTAAGGGTTTGCATGAAGAAAACCCTAAGTCCCTATATAAAAAAGATGTCAATTTGCGTTTTAGCCCTCCAAACCCTCCTTTTTCTTGCTGGGTCCCTCACAGCACGTGTAAAACACGTGTACGTACCTCCAAGTCCGATCTCGCGCGATTTGGTACATAAAATATGGGGGTTTCGCACGAAACACAGAAGTGTCGATTGACCTCTCCTCGATAATCATGCGATATCCGGCGATCCATCGGTCGGATTTTTGAACGGATCACGCGAGCACTTCCGGCACTGCCAGACCTTCAAACCTGTGATTTTGTTTCACCTGAAACGGTCGCCGATTCGCGACGAAACCATTCTCTCTTCCGTCCCCAAAATATATACTTATATATATATAAAACGGAATCGAATTTAAATTCAAATTCAAACATTCAAATTTAAAATCTCAGGTCTTACATGCTGACTAGCAACTTATACTGTAACCTTGTCTATTTGCTAAGCTCCAATACTCTACATCCTCCCCTCCTTTAAAAAATTTCGTCCTCTAAACTAAAATACTAATCTCAATATATGTCCGCAAATAAGTAAAGGTAGAACTCTTTCATCACTGTCTCCAGCTCTCAAGTGGCCCCTTGCTCCTCATAGTTGCTCTAGAGTACTTTCATGTAGGGAATGATCCGGTTCTGCAATTCTTTTTCTTCTCAAACTAGAATCCACGGTCTCTCCTTGTAACTCAGATCCTCAACTAACTCCAATAGAGTGAAATCAATTACGAGGGGTCGAAGACATATCTCTTTAGAGCTGAAACATGGAATACGTCATGAACACCAATTAATCTTGACGGCATTATTAATTGGTAGGCCACTAGTCCAACTAATTTTAAAATCTCAAGGGCCTATATATCGCGGACTGAGCTTTCAACGAATTCCAAATATGCGTATCCCTTTAGACGACGAAACCTTCATGAATACATGATCTCCAATCTAACACTCTAGATCTCGTCACCGTATATTTGCATTGCTCTTCTATTGACTTTGAGCTATCACAAGGTATCGTCGTGCAATCTCACCTTTTCTTTAGTTTCCAATATAATATCAGGGCCCAAAGTCTTCCATTCATCCACTTCACTCCAATGTAAAGGTGATCGACACTTTTATCCATATAGTGCCTCAAATGGAGCCATCCTGATACTCGTCCGATAACTATTATTATATGCAAAGTCCGCTAATGTCAAGTGTCGATATCACCCTTCTCCAAAATCAAGGACGTAAGCTCTTAACATATCCTCAAGTATCTGAATCGTCCTCTCATACTGTCCATCATTCTGTAGGTGAAATGCAATGCTAAAATAGAGTTGAGTTTCCAAGGCTGTCTGCAGCTCCTCCAGAAGTGCGAGAAGAACCTCGGATCTCTATCAGATACAATTGAGATAGGCACTTCATGTAACTTCACTACCTCATCAATGCAAACCTAAGCAAGTCTTTCTCTAGAACAAGTAGTCTGGGCTGGTATAAAATGTGCAGACCCTATCAGTCTATCCATAATGACCCATACTACACCATGTGCGGCTGAGATCGCGGTTGTCCAACGATGAAATCTATAGTGATCATGTCCCACTTCCAAACAAGGATTGGAAGATTTTGAAACTTACTAGTAGGAAGTCGATGTTATGCCTTAACTTGCTGACAAGTCAAGCATTGAGCCACAAATCTTTCGATATCCTTTTTCATCCCTGTCCACCAGTAGTGTGCCATTAAGTCCTTATACATCTTAGTCCCTCCTCCAAGATGAACTGTATAAGGAGAACTGTGAGCTTCTCTCAAAATCTCCTCACGGAGCACTAAATTCACTGGCACATACAGCCAGTCTCAAAAATGTTAAAAAAAGACTCCTGAGGCATTAATACTAAACTCCCCTACCTGTCCACTCTTAATAGATGCTCGAATCTTTATGAAATGTGGGTCCTCACGCTGTTTTTTTCCTGGTCCTATCTATCAGAATGGACTCAAGACCAAAGACATAAGTCTTGCAGAGACCCCAAGGGATACAATCTCAATCTCTAAGTCATCTCATCTCTTCTAGCAGTGGTGCCCATCTAATAATCATCACACTCAACTCTCCAGTAATGACTTTTTCAGGGTGGTACAAGATAGTCAGATCATAATCCTTCAATAACCCAAGCCAACAGTATTATCATAAGTTTAGCTTTTTTTGTAGAAACAAATACTTAACACTCTTATGATCAGTATATATTTCACAATGCTCTCCCTAGATATGGTGACGCCAAAGTTTCAAGGCAAACTCTACAGCGGCGAGTTCCAAATCATACGTAGGGTAATTCTTCTTATATTTCTTTAATTGTCGTGAAGCATAAGTAATTATGCTACTATACTGCATCAACGCGCATCTTAAGCCACTGTATGATGCATCACTATAAATCACAAATCTTTTCCTCATCATTGGAAAGTTAAGGATCGGAGTTGTCATTAGTCTGGTATTCCGCTTCTCGAAACTCTTTTGGTACTCCTCACTCCACGCATCCTTAATTCCTTTATGAGTCAATTGAGTGAAGGGCATGGAAAGTTTCGCAAAGCCTTCCACAAACCGACGGTAGTAACTTGCAAGTCCAAGAAAACTTCGTACCTCTATAACCATCATCGGTCTGGGCCAATCTCGAATAACATCAATTTTCTTCAGATCTACTGCGACACTAGTCGCCAAAATTATGTGGCTTAAAGATACAACTTCTCGAAGCCAAAATTCACACTTCTTCAGCTTGGCATCATTGTGAACTCATAATGCCCATACCGTATCCTCAATGTCGTCTTAGATACATCCTTCAACTTTATCTTCAATTGATGATATCCTAACTGTAGGTCAATCTTCGAGAACACACAAGATCCTTACAGCTAATTGAAGAGATCATCGACGCGCGGCAAAAGGTAATTGTTCTTGATGGTCATTTTATTCAGTTCTCTGTAATCCATATATAGTCTAAATGATTCATCTTTCTTCTTTACAAATAACACCGGTGCTTTCCAAGATGACACACTAGGCCTCACAAATCCTTTATCTATCAAATCCAACAGTTGTGCCTTTAAGTGCCAAGCTCTGCTGGTGCCATCCTATAGGATGCCTTTGAGATTGGCGCAGTTCTCGGAAACTACTTCAATCACAACCTTATCTTCTTGTCTGGTGGCATATCAGGTAACTCAGGAGGAAAAGCATCCAAAATTTCTCGAACTACAGAAATGTCCTCAAGCCTTGGTACTGCAGTATGCACCTTTATCGTGGTCGCCAAAAAGGCTACACAATCACGACTGGCCATGTGTCACATCCTCGATATAGAGTTCATTATGGCGAAAATAGTACTCTAACAACCCCTAAACACAAACTCCTCCTACTCTGACTCGCGAAACACTATAGTCCTTACCCTACAATTTATAGTCCCAAATTAGCGAGCGAGCCAATCCATCCCCAATACAACATCAAGGTCCCGCAACTGTCTTAGGACTATCAGGTCCACAGACATTATCCACTAACCCAACTACACTGGACAACATATGCAACACTCCTCCACATGCAATATATGCTCAGGAATCTGTATTTACGTGCATGTGCTAACGACTCTTATCTCCAATCCGTGCAGTAACGCAGACGTTCGTTTAACAAAAGAATATGATATGCTGATATCAAATAATGCAATAACTTAAATACCATTAACTAAAATAATACCTGTCGTCACGTGGTCCATCGTCATAGGGTCCTCAATCTGCATTGACCGGTCAGTGTGGTCCTGCTTATATCAGACATCTGTCTATCTGTGGAGCTCCTCGGGAATATTCTGACCATCGATACCCTACTAGTCCACAGTGAAAATATTGTCCCTTCGACTGTGCACAGCTGACGTAGGCCTAAAGCCTAGGTGACATAAGCTTAAAGCCGCGTTGAGAGGGAAGAAGCACAAGAACGGAAAGAGATAGTACACAGAGAACCAATTCCTCGACAAAGACGAAAGTCTTATTAATTAATTCTCAAAATATCTGATTACAATATCCGAACACAATGCCTATATATATAGGTGATACCCGAATCATGCTCTAGGAAAATAATAAATTCTAATATATCTCTAAACCTAATTAGATAAAAAAATAATCAAATAATTAGACTAAAATTAGAAAAAAAATATAGAAACTTAAAAAAAACATAACAATGCAAAAATTGAGGCCGAAGCAATTGACTTTGGGTCCCAAACTCAGCCAAATTAGCTTTGCTATTTAATGCGTAAATCTCAAAAAGTGTTTTCCGAATTAGGGTTGCATGCCAAAATCGGATACTCGAGCGAAATTTACAGCAGGAACAGGATAATACTACTATGCCTCTTCAATACAAAAATTTTGCTACCAATTGGTTAAACTAATTTATCATACATTAATTGTTTAAATGAATTTTTCCGACATTACCCAATCACGGCAATTGACTCTAGGTTCGGTCAAGCATGCGTCGCCGAAAAATGCACAAACATGCCAAGGTTGTGAGAATTCAGATATTTATATTGTTTTTATCTGCAAATTTGAATTCTGTGTCCCTCACCCCTGTTACTGTGCATCTGAGCTGTATGAGTATAGGTATACTTATATTCGTGTGTATAGGTGCATATATATAGTATATATAGTGTATTATATGTATTTATGATTTTTGGATTTTTGGTTGCGGAGAATGTGCGGCTTAACGGCGCAATCCGGAGTCCGATCCTGACGATCCAAAATGGTAGATTCGATGTCTCGGCAGTGCTGAGCGCTATGGCACGATCCGTGTTGACGTGCGACGGACGGATTGAAAGTTATCGCATGTTCTTCGCTGAGGGGTCGAATTGTATATTTATTGTTTCGCGATCTGGACCCCGTTTTTCGCACCGTTTCGCGTGAGTTCGAATGTGGAGGGGTGTCTGGGCTTTTGTACCTGCTGTGGGGGACCCAGGGGTGATTTGTGAGGTTTGAGGGGCTTTTGTGCAATTGTGCTAGGTGTTTAAGTTGGAGTCTGTGTGTGTGAGAGTGGTTGTGAGAGTGGTTGAACCACTCCCCTCTCTCTCTCTCTCTCTCTTTCTCTCTTTCTCCTCAGCCCCCAACTGTGAGCCCGAGCTCCCCCTGCTCCCCTGCCAGCTCTCCCTTGCGCCGCCGGCCATCCCCTGGCCGGCGCAACTCCGGCCAAGCCTCTCTCTCCCTTTTATTCTCTTTCTTCTTCTTCTTCTTCTCCTCCTCCTTCCCTGCAGTGTGCACCCAGGGGGAACCCATGCATGGGCTTCCCCTGAGGTGGCACGACTGCTGGAGTCGTGCGCCGCCACCGGGAGCCACCGTCGTGGGCCACCGGAACTGCTGCAGCTCCTGCTAGGGCAGTGCGGGCCGAGCCTTGTGAGCCCAAGCTGCCGCCACCTCCCGTAGCCTTGGTGGGTGAGCGCCGCCACCCTCAGGTCCTCCGACGCCGCCCCCTTCTTCCCCGGCAGTCGCCGTGCCGCCGGAGCGCCGCCGCACCGCAGCTGGCTGCTGCTGGGAGGTGTGCGGGCAGTGTGGGTGTTCTGAGCCGCCGCCGCCTCCCGCCGCCGCAGCGACCTCCCGCCGGCATCTGGAGGGCCGCCGCAGCCGTCGCCTCCTTCCCCCGGCCGCCCCCGTGCCGCCGGTGCGCCGCCGCGCCGCCTGCGACCCTTGCTTGCTGCTTGCGAGCAGGGGCAGCTGGAGGCCGAGCCGCCGCCGCCTCCCGCCACCTCAGAGGGTGCGCGCCGCCACCCTCGGGACCGCCGCCGCCGGTCCGTCCCTCCCCGGCCGTCGCCGTGCCGCCGGAGCGCCGCCACAGCCGCCGCGGGCTCGGCTAGGGCATCTTGGGCAGCCGCGGCTGAGCAAGCTCGGCCGCCGCCACCACCGGTTGTTTTTTTCGCGTTCACCGGCAGACCGACGTCCAGCGGGCCCCTCTTGCCGGTGCTCGCGTCGCCGCCGGCCGCCGTCGCCGTCCGTTGCCGCGCCGCCGTGCCCTAGCCAACCCGAGACCTCTGTTTCTCCCCGCGCCGCCGCCGCCACTTCCTGCCGCCGGCTGAGGTGAGCCCCCTCTTCCTTGCCTCCCCCGCAGCCGACCCTGGCCACCGCTGGCCGTGCATGTCGGCCGGCAGCCGGCCGGAGCTAGTTGCTCCGGCCGGGGTCTTGTTTTGATGGTTTTTGGCCGCGCAAGGTTATTTGAGCTCCATGTTGCTTCCCGAAGTCCGGGAAGGTGAGCACGATGATCGCGGTGACGCGCTGATCATCATGCTCACCTTAGATGTGGTTTTGGTTGAGCCGTTTCGTCGTTCGGCCTTTGTCGAGCTATGTTATTGTATTTTTCACTGTTTTTATGCAATTGCTGAGCTTGCGACTTGTCCTGTCGCAGTGGGGCTGTGAGCACGGTCTCCGTGACATCGTTACCTATCCGCTGGTGCTTGCGGAAGGTCGTGCAGATGTACGGATTGCTCGAACGGCTTTGTTTTGTGCTTGTATGTATGTAATTGTGCTTGTTTTGGGACTTTGGCGTTTGTAGCAGTGTTGCGACGCTGTGGGCAGCAAGGGTATGGTCCTCGGGGCCCTGTGGACTGGTTGTCCAACCCTCTCGCCCTTTGCGGAGTTTCGGATTCGTTTTCGACGTGTTTTTCGATGAAATAATCGGCGAAACGCGCGTTTCTAGTTGTGCGACTCGCTCGCTGATTTCGCAAGCGACTTGGCTTCGTCGTTTAGCCTTGTTGTCTGTTCCTCATCGCTGTCCCGAAGTTCCGAGGACAGCGGATGAGCGACGAAGGGTTCCGGTGCCATTTCGGCATTTTTCGGGAACCCGGGAAGCCTTTTCGGGTGCGTTTGTAGTCGTGGCACCCCGAGCTTATGCTCGCTGTCCCAGCACTTGGTTTTATGTGTTTGGGGACAGCGAGGGACTTGTTTGACTGTTTAGTACCCCTCTGGGGCTTTGTGTGGTTTCGGGATCGTCCCGGTGGATTTTTCCGGGCGATCCATCGGTTCGGGATGTGAGAGCTTTATGTTTAGCGTCGACTTGGTGGACCTTGACCTTGTGAGTCTTTCGTAGGTCCTGTCGCGTTTCCCAAGAGCCGTCGGAGTTAGGCTTGATCGTTTCGACAGGTGGGTACTTCGATCCGGAGTCGGTTCAGTGGACTACGGTGATACATTTCTATCATTTCTCTTGCATTACAGTTATTAGTTCACTTGACTCCCTTTGGCTCTACTTATGCGTGCTTGGATAGTAGAGTAGTTGTAGTTTGCATGATTATTGAGACAACCCAGTTGGTCGGTAGTGATCGCCTGTTGTTCCGTGCGATCCTCGTCGTGGTTTATCAGTTGCTTCACGGCTCGTTGCCGTTCTGTGGATTGAGCATTCGCATCGATCGTCACAGCTCTTCTAGCACTTCACGTACACCGCGGTCTGATCCACCATTTGGGGGTGTTCTTTTCCGGAAAAGGGTCGTGGATTTCGACCGACCCGTGAGCCTTGACGCAGTGCGTCCAGAAGGTTTTTGTGCCGAGTGTTGAGCAGGTGACAGTGCCAGGGATACGTCCCGGTGGCTATGGATTGGGTTTACCTTGTGGTTATCTCCATTGATGCATACACTAGTTGATTACAGTAGCATAGTTGTTCAGTTATATGTTGGCCTCATATTTACTTGTGCTACTGTTTACCTTATCTACCTATTTGTTGACCCTCGTGCCGGTGTATACACCTCGCCTTCGTCGGCTTGCGGTACCCACTGGGAGGGGAGACATGTTTACATGTTCTCACCCCCCGCCCTCGTTGTTGTTTTCAGGTGAGCAGGGTGGTGGGAGTCGGGACGCAGCGAGGCACGCATAGATAGTGTGCTAGAGGTTCTGACCTGTGAGGCTTCTCCCCCATATTTTTTGTTATTATCCTATCCCTTAACAGTTGGTTAGTTGTGGATGAGGTTCAGTTACATTTTGGATGTTTGTTTTGCATGCTTATCTTCTGTGGTTTTGGTTTAGCTCCTATGAGTTGATTGCATGCTTAGACTCTTGGTTGAGTATTCTTCTAGATCTTTCATTTATCGCATACTTTGGTTTTCTACCCCTCGTGGTAGCGTTTTCAAAAGAAAGGTTCTCGTGTGGGGAACGGTCTTCAAAGGGTATAAATGATTGGATCTAGGGTTTCAAAGAAAGCTTCTGGGTAAGGAGCAGATTTCTAGAATGATTGTTGTTTGTGCATCGCATCATCCTTCGCTTAAGGACTTGCTTAGATTCTGTCACGCCCCGGGCCCTCGTGGGAGCCTACCAGGCACGTGCACAGACGCGCCGTGTACCTCTAAACAACACAAAGTACACAAGGCGTCTATGACAACAACAATCAAGAAGAATAAGGAATACATCCTAAACAAGGTGATCAGAGCGAGAACATATTTCTACAACTAAATCAAGATCAACACAACTAAAATCTCAAGATATACAATAGAATTATACATCTTATCAACTAGTAGATCAATCAACCAACAAAACTATACATCTTTCATTCAAAACACAATGAAAGGAAACTCATGGTATGCCTACAATAACAACACAGTAGAGGCTCTAGCTAGCTGCTAACCCCTCGCCGCGATCCCAAGCCTCTCCTGCTGCGGAAGGCTCTGAAATAAAACCCAACAACAATGGGGGTGAGAACTATTATACAATAGTTCCCAGTGGGTAAGCCACCGAGAGTGGCGAATTACACCGCTAGGTCAACTGAGGCAAGATAGTTTAAACTGAAACATAAAGCATAAAACATTAAATGCTAAGCCGATAATTCTACAACTATCATGCCTCCAATGACTAAATCATCTACATGGACATGAATATGCTCTATTGTCATAAGCTCAACATTTAATTACACAAATTACATGTATGTCAAATTAATGCCATGATCAATCACATATGCTCTAATGTAATAAACTCACTATATGTCAAGTTTTACTATTACACATATAGCTTGTCTCCAAATACAAGTATGTAATGTACATCCAATTTTCTACTACATGTATGAACTATATGACTTGTTATGTTCACTAACCACTAGTGTGCCAAGTCATGTTAATGTCTCACTACATGTAACGCCACAAGGTCACCACCCTATGTTATGTCGAACAGCTACACCTATATGTACTGATTAACTAGGGTGTCAAATGTCACATTCCTCACGATATTTCCTACCATAAAAGACTTCTCAAGTCTTGGCTTGAGCCGTGCCTAATGGCCCCGTGGTAGTCAACATTCTCGCTAGAATGAGCCTCCCCCACGGCAATCCACTTCGGCGCCCATATAACCTGCACACAGGCGATCAACATCGCGAAAGGCCCACTCCGGAGTTGCCGGCTTGTAGGGAGCGACCCTCACAAGCATGTGCGAATGAGCACAATGGCATAACAAGCATAATCAACAGCATAGGAAATACGTTCGTCATGTCTCTAACATGGAATAGCCAACCGATGTCCAAAGGTCTAACATTATGTCGTAATGTCAACCTAATTATTCACCTAAGTGAAATACAATATGTTTAACCTCACACTATGTCAAGACATGTCATGTCATGTTTACTACATTTAATAGCCAATATGCTAAATGTCCACGATGTCATGTTGTTCTCAAATTTTCCGTTGGTATGTCCCTACCAATATGTCCATGTCTCTAACATGTAAATGTCCATCTCTTTGTTTACTAAGTTCATAAACCATGCATTATTCTAATGCCACATCTCATGCATTCTACAAATGCCAAAACTATGCATTATACTAATGCTATAATCCAGGTATTCTACAATGCTATAACAATGCATTCTACGATGCCAACGAGTCCATATTCATGCCATGCATAAGCTACAACAACCTCTACTACATAGAGTATAGAGCTATCATGCAAGTGTTTAAATAACCCAATGGACTCACGTTTAATCAATTATAATTATCCATGCAAATGGAATTTCATTCCTCATGTCTTAAACATGGAATCAATCCACGACCAAAAGGTCGAGCCCAAAGCCAACGATGCCAATCAAAGTTGCTCACCTAATGAGGTGCAACAACTTATCTTGCATACGTCATATCCTCTCTTTTCTCTATACAAGCATACTTTGGTATGCTAAGAGAGTTCACTAGTCCACCACTCAAGTAGTGTCTCATATGATGCTCATCTCTAGCATGCATAACATACTTAGCATTTCCTAATGCATCATTATACTAATAGTGCAAATACTCTAGTATGCATAATATTCTCATAATGCCATACTATATGGAATATGCATTTTTCATAAACAACTCTTATGTCTCATGCAATCACAATTATCATCATGCCATAATTATCATAATTATGCATCTAATCAATCCTATAACAAGATAGGAGACATAGGGGGAGTTCACCCATTTCGGTGAGGTCAAACCCACCGGATACCCGTCGAAACCTCGCAGTACTTCGAAACGAAGTTGTCCCCCGAGCTTCTCATACCCTAAGATAATTTTCCAAGGGGTTAGGGGCATCGAACAAGCGATTTCGAAAACCACCAAAAATCAATGAGGTAAATGGGTGGAAATTACCTTGAGCAAGTAAAACTTGTTCTAAGTCCCATTGGAGGTTAGAGATCTTCCAATCTAACCTACAACAACATTCCACACCCATCAATTCCACCTCAAGGGCTCACAATCACGAAACCCTAAACAAAACCCTAATTTCCAAGAAACTAGGTTTTCATCCCAAATCCAAGTAGCAATCACTAATAGAGGAGTTATAAGATAATTACTCACCTCATAAGAGCTCCAAACCAAGCAAAAGAGGCTAGGGTTGGAGATTCATCCACCAACAAGCTCATCTCATAAGCCACGAGCTCCCTCCAAGCCTAGAAGTCCACTTCCATGGGGAAAATGGAGAGAAAGGAGATCAAAACCAAGATCTAGGGGGTTGGGAGCAAGAAAATCTAGAGAGAGAGAGAGGGAAACCCTACCTTCTTCTCCTCTAAGTCCTCAGCGCACACAACAAGAGAGGGGTGTAGGGGTACTTAAACCCGAGCGACAAAATCCACTTAGGCCCCTCACAAAGCCAAAATTGCAAAACTGCACAAAATACATTCTGCAGCATTGTATACCGGTATGCGCATGTGTATACCGGTATACTGTACAAATTCTGCAAAACCCGAGCCTCGGCCAAGCAGGCCGCGCAACAGGATTCCGGTATGCCAATCCCAGTACCGGTACTAATCGCTTCAGTACCGGTATGCGCATTGCACATACCGGAATTCCAGCGTATTCCGGTATCAACTGCTAGATTCCGCAGAACCCGAGAGCTGCGCACAACCAGTCTTCACTGGATTCCGGTATCCCTAACCCAGATACCGGTATGCAATGCAAAATCTGCACTTTTGCAGATTTCGACTTCCGGAGTCCGTTTTCGCACTTTCTAAGTCCCGAAAACACTCTGAAGCTCACCAAACTCAACTCAAAACTCCAGAATAGTACAAGCCACTATTCCCACGCTAGAACTCCGCAATTTGCAAAAGTTCAGTGTACTACATACTCCCCTCCTAAAAAGGAGTTTCGTCCGCGAAACTACGGATCAACAACAGCAAACAACAACAAAACCCGAGGGGATAAAAACATCGCCCTCGCAGTGAAGCCTCCAGCTCTCACACCATACGTCGCACCCAAGATGTTGCTCCAAAGCATCTTGTAGTAGGAATAGTGATAATCCCAAATTCCTACATTCCACAAATCCAATCCAACAATATGCTCCTTGAAGTTTAGATCTTCATGTAGCTCTAATGAAACGACATCCACCATCGGGGTAGACTTCAAATACTCGCTCGGAGAGTCCACACACTTCATATACCTTCAACAGATCTGAAGTGAAACGACTCGACATGCCACTAGGCCCATTTGCCTCAGGGTTTCAAATAATCCCAAGAATCTGAAACTTAGATTCCTCATACGCAAAGCCCTTGGATTTCCTTAACCAAGTATCATAATCAGATCATCAGATTCAGATGTCCAAAATCCTATCTCTCACCGAGAATCATTCAATGGCTCAAATTCCAAAGCGATAGAGCTAGATGCCCTATGCAATCACACAAATTACCAAGGTATACTTGTGCGAAAAATTCATCAATCCGACTCAGGTGAATACTTACTCCTATTCACAATCTCTCAACCATCATCACGTCTAGCTTAAAAGCGAGACAATCCAATTCCGGAGACTCCGGCAAACATCCTCTATCCATAACAAGTAGATAGCCTTCACATAGCGTATCTCAAAAATCCTGCTATCACGGGTACAACTTGTCGGTTTCACCGTCAAGGCACTTTCTGGCAGTCCACTAGGAATTCGTCCGCCGCAGCACTCTTGATTTCAATTGCACCATTCACCAGTCGGGATCAAGGCTAACTTCCGTGATCCGATCCAAATGATAGATATAACATCATATTACTCATCTCATCGATATCTCTAGAACACTAGCCTCTAACCTGTTTTCACAGCTTCAACTCGTTCTCCTGAGTGAAGAGGCATTTCCAACAATAAGATCTGGGTGCACTTCACACCACTAACGATACATAAACTTGCCACATTTTCCAAATAATTGCTATGGCAATCTATTCCAAATCACAATTGGCGATTCCTCTTGCATTCTCTCACTTGTTGAAAGGTCAATACTACCTTTCTATTTCACACCAGGGTGCACTCAATCCGTAGAGAGAAACATAACTACGAAGCACATAACCCGCCTTCGGGGTAACCAGGGTTGGCGGTCTTCGACCACACCAACAGTTCCAAGAAACTTCTCTCATACATATCTTTCCAAAAAGTTTAATCCCTTTATGTGTGAGTCAAATGAAGGGAGTAGACAACTCAGTAATCTCCTCACAAAATCCATAACAGCCAATCAAACTAGAAAGTTTGAACTTCGATCACATCCACTTATCTCAATCCACTATGGATGGTTGATTTCCTTGAGATTTCCACTCATAACCACTTTGGCATCAACTGCCAAGGGACACTAGTCCTCACAACCAAATCAGTACGCCTTCAATCTGAAGCACTTGCAGTCCTCGTTCAAAGGAATCTTCATGGTCTTCATCGCCTCTCGACTTCCACTATGTCGTTGATGCGCACAGGGACAAAGACACCCAGAAGGGCCAAACATCACAACACACAAGAGCATCAACCAGCTCAATCGACACCACGATAATTTCGCAATGTCTACACCAAGTGAACAAGTCACCCTCGGTCCAAACTCAAACTCGATCCAACGAGAGTAGTACTCAGATTGCAACTACCCTCGAGTAAAACCAGAATCCATGGAGCTTGATCAAACAGATCAACCGATCTCTGCTATGGGTACATATTCTTGATCGTGACCCTACCGAGTTCACGATAGTCGACCCACAGTCGAAATGACCCGTCCACGTAAAATAAATGAGATCTATGCTCCACAAGCGAAAACACAAGGCAAAAGAGGTCTCCAGACCAAGCCTTCAACTCTCACAACACAACCGGGATTGCATAGGCAACTCCCTCACAAGAGACATCCTCGCTTTTGAGGATTCTCAACACTCACCAAAGGTGCTGGCCCAAAGGCCACGCGTCCACTCAGCCAACAACCAGGCTTGGGCAGGTGAAACGATCATCGCAATTAGCGAACCTCCAAGCCCTCAGAAAACACTATTTCGTGTCCAAGATCCCAAAGCACTACCGCTTGGCTCATCCAAACATCGGTAACAGGATACCCGAAGAGCCAGCCCAAGTTCAAATTAGAACTAAACGCTCTCAGCCACATAAAGCCAATCGCTTCGTTGGCGCACAGAAACATCCAAAGCTAACGGAGTACAAGAACAGTACTCGCAAGTCCAAACACTCAGGACCGCTCGATCTGCAATAACAAGGAATGAGTTCCCTGCCATGCATTCGGCAAACAGCCGAACCAAAACCACAATCATAACAGACCACAAACAAGCTCCAATACTACGAGCTGCGACAACCTCCATCGTCGCTGCGTCATCATCCGCCCGTCATACAGGCACGCACACATCCCAAGCCGGCCGCGCACAAAGTCGGTCCCATAATTGCCGACACTGTTCTCCTCAATCACTCCCACGGGGAATGGCCCACCTGGCCACGAAAAGAGTACTTTGCCCCTACTCCAAGGGCATCATCAGGTACATACGGACTCCACCGCTCACATATCACTATAGCTGGTGACGATTCGACGTCCCTCTGCATCCTGCTGAAGATCCACCTTCTCGAGATCAAATTTCTCCTTGATCACCCTGATTGTCCTCTTGCGATAGACTTGCCACTCTTAGTAGCTTCTTTTGCCGTCCCAACGGTCTCCACATCTCTTGCCCTTATCAAGGTACGATCCGCATTCTCATTAAATTTCTTGAGGTCGACTACCAACTGGATCGACAAATCCTCCAGTTGCTTAATCCTCTCGTCTGCCGGCACAAATCCTCAACTTGGAGTAACATCATAATTGATCGCCGCTCCACCACACTCGCTGAATTTACCAGTTGTTCTCTCGACTTCAGGGTTCTACCAAACCCGGAGGATGCAGGGTTTCCGTCTCGGCTGCCTCGGCCGCCATCGAGTGCGTCGTTCACCACTCAAGCTGCAACAAGCAAAACATGCGCAGGTAAAACACCCCACGCCAACGCATCCCAACACAAAACTATAACCCCAATCATGCGAAAGTAATGAAGTGGACTCCCACTATTCCCCGATGTCACGTTGTCGGCCGCCAACGTGACCCTCCAAGGGTATAGAAGTGGTTCACTCCGATCTAACTCCAACACCTTTGGAGTTTTAGACATGACTCAATCATAATACTTTCGCCAATAAATCACAAGAGATCTCGTCTCTCACGTTCCTATTCCTTATCGTCCAACCTGCCTGAGGTTTACTAGGTCCACTAAGACTCAACCCTAGGCTCTGATACCACAATAATCTGTCACGCCCCGGGCCCTCGTGGGAGCCTACCAGGCACGTGCACAGACCCGCCGTGTACCTCTAAACAACACAAAGTACACAAGGCGTCTATGACAACAACAATCAAGAAGAATAAGGAATACATCCTAAACAAGGTGATCAGAGCGAGAACATATTTCTACAACTAAATCAAGATCAACACAACTAAAATCTCAAGATATACAATAGAATTATACATCTTATCAACTAGTAGATCAATCAACCAACAAAACTATACATCTTTCATTCAAAATACAATGAAAGGAAACCCATGGTATGCCTACAATAACAACACCGTAGAGGCTCTAGCTAGCTGCTAACCCTCGCCGCGATCCCAAGCCTCTCCTGCTGCGGAAGGCTCTGAAATAAAACCCAACAACAATGGGGGTGAAAACTATTATACAATAGTTCCCAGTGGGTAAGCCGCCGAGAGTGGCGAATTACACCGCTAGGTCAACTGAGGCAAGATAGTTTAAACTGAAACATAAAGCATAAAACATTAAATGCTAAGCCGATAATTCTACAACTATCATGCCTCCAATGACTAAATCATCTACATGAACATGAATATGCTCTATTGTCATAAGCTCAACATTTAATTACACAAATTACATGTATGTCAAATTAATGCCATGATCAATCACATATGCTCTAATGTAATAAACTCACTATATGTCAAGTTTTACTATTACACATATAGCTTGTCTCCAACTACAAGTATGTAATGTACATCCAATTTTCTACTATATGTATGAACTATATGACTTGTTATGTTCACTAACCACTAGTGTGCCAAGTCATGTTAATGTCTCACTACATGTAACGCCACAAGGTCACCACCCTATGTTATGTCCATCAGCTACACCTATATGTACTGATTAACTAGGGTGTCAAATGTCACATTCCTCATGATATTTCCTACCATAAAAGACTTCTCAAGTCTTGGCTTGAGCCGTGCCTAATGGCCCCGTGGTAGTCAACATTCTCGCTAGAATGAGCCTCCCCCACGGCAATCCACTTCGGCGCCCATATAACCTGCACACAGGCGATCAACATCGCGAAAGGCCCACTCCGGAGTTGCCGGCTTGTTGGGAGCGACCCTCACAAGCATGTGCGAATGAGCACAATGGCATAACAAGCATAATCAATAGCATAGAAAATACGTTCGTCATGTCTCTAACATGGAATAGCCAACCGATGTCCAAAGGTCTAACATTATGTCGTAATGTCAACCTAATTATTCACCTAAGTGAAATACAATATGTTTAACCTCACACTATGTCAAGACATGTCATGTCATGTTTACTACATTTAATAGCCAATATGCTAAATGTCCACGATGTCATGTTGTTCTCAAATTTTTCGTTGGTATGTCCCTACCAATATGTCCATGTCTCTAACATGTAAATGTCCATCTCTTTGTTTACTAAGTTCATAAACCATGCATTATTCTAATGCCACATCTCATGCATTCTACAAATGCCAAAACTATGCATTATACTAATGCTATAATCCATGTATTCTACAATGCTATAACAATGCATTCTATGATGCCAACGAGTCCATATTCATGCCATGCATAAGCTACAACAACCTCTACTACATAGAGTATAGAGCTATCATGCAAGTGTTTAAATAACCCAATGGACTCACGTTTAATCAATTATAATTATCAATGCAAATGGAATTTCATTCCTCATGTCTTAAACATGGAATCAATCCACGACCAAAAGGTCGAGCCCAAAGCCAACGATGCCAATCAAAGTTGCTCACCTAATGAGGTGCAACAACTTATCTTGCATACGTCATATCCTCTCTTTTCTCTATACAAGCATACTTTGGTATGCTAAGAGAGTTCACTAGTCCACCACTCAAGTAGTGTCTCATATGATGCTCATCTCTAGCATGCATAACATACTTAGCATTTCCTAATGCATCATTACACTAATAGTGCAAATACTCTAGTATGCATAATATTATCATAATGTCATACTATATGGAATATGCATTTTTCATAAACAACTCTTATGTCTCATGCAATCACAATTATCATCATGCCATAATTATCATAATTATGCATCTAATCAATTCTATAATAAGATAGGAGACATAGGGGGAGTTCACCCATTTCGGTGAGGTCAAACCCACCGGATACCCGTCGAAACCTCGCAGTACTTCGAAACGAAGTTGTCCCCCGAGCTTCTCATACCCTAAGATAATTTTCCAAGGGGTTAGGGGCATCGAACAAGCGATTTCGAAAACCACCAAAAATCAATGAGGTAAATGGGTGGAAATTACCTTGAGCAAGTAAAACTTGTTCTAAGTCCCATTGGAGGTTAGAGATCTTCCAATCTAACCTACAACAACATTCCACACCCATCAATTCCACCTCAAGGGCTCACAATCACGAAACCCTAAACAAAACCCTAATTTCCAAGAAACTAGGTTTTCATCCCAAATCCAAGTAGCAATCACTAATAGAGGAGTTATAAGATAATTACTCACCTCATAAGAGCTCCAAACCAAGCAAAAGATGCTAGGGTTGGAGATTCATCCACCAACAAGCTCATCTCATAAGCCACGAGCTCCCTCCAAGCCTAGAAGTCCACCTCCATGGGGAAAATGGAGAGAAAGGAGATCAAAACCAAGATCTAGGGGGTTGGGAGCAAGAAAATCTAGAGAGAGAGAGAGGGAAACCCTACCTTCTTCTCCTCTAAGTCCTCAGCCCACACAACAAGAGAGGGGTGAAGGGGTACTTAAACCCGAGCAACAAAATCCACTTAGGCCCCTCACAAAGCCAAAATTGCAAAACTGCACAAAATGCATTCTGCAGCATTGTATACCGGTATGCGCATGTGTATACCGGTATACTGTACAAATTCTGTAAAACCCGAGCCTCAGCCAAGCAGGCCGCGCAACAGGATTCCGGTATGCCAATCCCAGTACCGGTACTAATCGCTTCAGTACCGGTATGCGCATTGCACATACCGGAATACCAGCGTATTTCGGTATCAACTGCTGGATTCCGCAGAACCCGAGAGTTGCGCACAACCAGTCTTCACTGGATTCCGGTATCCCTAACCCAGATACCGGTATGCAATGCAAAATCTGCACTTTTGCAGATTTCGACTTTCGGAGTCCGTTTTCGCACTTTCTAAGTCCCGAAAACACTCCGAAGCTCACCAAACTCAACTCAAAACTCCAGAATAGTACAAGCCACTATTCCCACGCTAGAACTCCGCAATTTGCAAAAGTTCAGTGTACTACAGATTCATACTGATTTAAGGACGGTTAGCTGTATGAATCATGTTTGTTGTTGTTCTTGTTGGGTGTGATGAATGAGTAGTGATTGTGATCCTGTCGTTGTTGTTGTGTACGTCGTGCAAATACAGGAGAGGCTCTGTCCGTGTGTACAGTGGTCCCTGTATTTGTGGCGGGTCTGTACGTGGCGCGGGCTAGGCTCTCAAAAAAAATTGGCACGTATTTCCGCTTCTAAAACTAGCCCGGGGCGTGACAAAGGTGCCCAAGTAAAAATGGCTCCGGTACATGCCAGCCGTCAAGCAATACCTCCAGAGGCCCCGCTGCTAGGGGCGACGCCACACAAGAGTAGCTGAGCTCAATTTGGTGCTTGTAGGCTATGGTCACATATCATGATCAATTAGATCTCAAAATGTTCTCATTATGTTATTTTAGTTCTCAGTTTGCAGTTTTCTAATTTCTATCAATAAATCATGCAAATATAAATATTTCAAAATTTGTTAATAAATCACAAGAATAGTACAGAATCATGCGTGAGGTACTGTTCAATAATTCAATATTTACCTCTACTTCGTAAAAGTTTCCAGTTGAAGCCCATACCTTTTTTGAGACCTCTTGCTGCTGCCTAGGCTCAACTCCCAGCTTCAAGGGGACTCTGAGGTAAAAATAGGCTCAACAAGCTTGCGAGAGGGGGGGGGAAAGAATACGAAAAAGAAGAGGAAGAAGAAGCAGAAAGAGAGAAAGGCGAAGAGAGAGAGAGAGAGAAGCTGGGGAATTTCCTCAGTGAAACCAGTAGAAGGAAGCTAGCTGGGGTGAGGGAATATTTATCCAGATATAACAAATCCATTGAGACGCCTTCAAAATATAAAATTTGCCATATACAAAACAATTGGGCCATTTAAGGGCTTTCGGGCTCTTTTACGATGGTTCCAGGCATCCTTGAGTCCCTTCAGAAATGTTTCGGGTACCCCAAAGAGGTTTCGGGCTCTCGAATAATTAACTGAAGCAGTAATCCGAGTTTTCAGATTGAGCATTCGAAAGGGTTTCAGGCGTCCGCTATACATTTCGGGACCTTTTGGGCACCCAACAAGGCAATTAGGGAGTCCAAACGAATGTCGGTCCAAAGTCCTCTAAGTCAGCTCAATTGTCCGTACATGTTCCAAGCACCCAGAATATTTTCTTGGGGCGTCTGAAAGTACTCTGGATTTCAAGTTTCATTTCTCTAAATCTCCATATTCTATTTATATATCTAGTATGCGTCAAACTCAAAACAATTTAGTGTAATTTCTTCCAAAATCTCACAATCAACCCATCAGGCTAATTCTACAGATATTCGAATGACTTTGAGCCCAGCATATTATAGTAATGCTTTGAGTACCCCACAAAATCCCTTAAGAGTATTATTGATAACTCAGCTTTCATATAAATGTATTAAATTTGATGATGATACGAAAAAAGTAAACACTAATCAGGGAATGCATTGGAATGCCTAGTCATATAGGGAAATTGAGTCATCAACCACATTTGAGAAAGTTTAGGTGCGCATGGAGCGGCTTTAGAAGAAACTAAAAAACTTAGTAATTGCCATTTCTGGATGAGCTCTATTACCGGTCATTCAACTGTTGTACTTATATTTTGTTGACTGGTTGACACGTTGACATGTATTGTACTTATATCTTGTTGACTGCCTGACACGTTAACATGTAATAAATTGCCACGTGTAGAATGGTGACTTGTCAATATGAGTTGATCAAATACGATGTCTATATGTATATCGTTGACTTGATGTTGTAGGCATATATGATTTGGAAGGTGCTGATCGATTTATGTATGCACCCTAAGATGGCATCTAAATTTAAAAATATACTAATAATTTTATCAAAAAAATTGTCTCTTTAGGCTGTGTTTGGTTCAAGGAATAAAAGAAAATTAAAACTTATTTTTCTATTCTTGCAAATGATGTTAGAAATTACTATTTTTTCTTAACTGGTTATTCTAGAATAACCCGTTAAGAGGCTAAAACAAGCTATTCTCTATCTTATTCCTTTATTAATTGAGTTAAAGATCATTATAAAATATTATTATTTAAAACAATTAATTTTTTTAATAATTTACTAATTAATCATTTGACTTATTAAATTAATAAATATTTAAATGATAATTAATTTATTTTAATAATTAATTAGCTAATTAAATAATTAACTATTTGATATGTTTATTTGATCATTAACTAATATTTATATTATTTAAATAATTAATATTTTAATTTATCTTATTAATGATTAACTAAAAATATGATTGATTAAATAATTTATCTTGTTAAAAATTTATTTTACTAATATTTAGATACTTATTATTGAGATAAATTAATTTTGTTTTCAATCATAATTACTCTTATTTCTACTGTTTCAATCCAATAATTTAAATATAATTTCTCATATTACTCATTATATGTCACGCCCCGCCGGCCCTTTAACACCGACTAGGTGGAAAGGATAACCGCACGGGCGCATGCCCCAGACCCGCCGAACGGATAGAGTCTTTTCTACCCGCCCAAGGCGTCACAACACAAGCTTATCCACAATGTTCCAACTAGGAACGGAGCACAAGAGTTGCACAAGGAAAGCATCAACATAAAGAAGTTCTACTTCTATTACATCACATGGCACAATATACATGTCCAAATTTTTCTTTTCTTTCTTTTTTATTCCATACATTATGTTCCAAAATTATGGAATATACAAGTGACATACATAAAATGAAAATCCCCCTATGCCATCATAATCCAAAACTAGGGGTACACTCTAAGTATCACCAAAATGGAAGGGCCGCTATCTAGAGAGCTAAACCCTTGCCTCGCTCCGCCGCCTCACTCGCGGAAGGACCTGAAAAATGTGGGGTGAGAACTATAAGCATAGTTCCCAGTGGGTAAGGCCACCCAAGAGAGAAGCTCGACCCACCAGGTCCAAAGAAACACCATACGCATAAGTTAGATCACATAAAACTATGCAACAATTATTTACATGCTTGTAAATAAACATAAAGGATGCAACCAAATGAAATATAATTTATCATTCTCTCCTAGGTTCATCCTATATTCCACATTGACTAAGTTCAATTACTAGTCAATTACTTATGGTTTCGGAATCGTCGTCTCACCATAGTTATCCCAACATTCGAGGAGTGAACTCGTCACCTCCTAGTTCGAGTAGTGAACTCGTCGCATACTCGGGATAGCAAAATCGTCGCATACCCCGTCTCAACACCGCCATCACATGGCATGGATAGCGAACTCGTCGCATATCCGGGATAGCAACCTCGTCGCACATCCCATCTCGACACCGCCAACTCATGGCGTGGTAGCGAAATTGTCACCTACCCGGGATAGCAAAATCGTCGCACATCCCGTGTCGACACCGCCAACTCGTGGCATGGTAGCGAAATCGTCGCCTACCCGCGATAGCAAAATCGTCGCACATCCCGTTGTTCACATTTTTCACTTGCCAACCTAAGTCTCATGACCTTAGGTTCAAGTCACTAAGTCTCGCCTATGTTCAATAACACTAGGCTTACTTTCTCTTTCTCAACCTAGGTTCCATGACTCTAGGTTCCAACCTCATGTTCAACCTATGTTCAATGACACTAGGTTTCAATCTCACATGTTCCAACCTATGTTCAATAACACTAGGTTCTATTCTCACATGTTCCAACCTATGTTCAATAACACTAGGTTCCAATCATACATGCAACCATGCAACAAGTATAGATAATTGAATTATACTTGAATTCTATATCATGCAATAGGAGCTCATTGTTCTACCTATCATGATTTTATCTTTGCCAACATGCAAGTTCTAGGGTTCACAACACATACAATTTTATCTTTAAATGGATATTTACCCTAGACATGGAAGTGACCTAATCACTTCGGTAAACACAAACCCACCTCAAGAGCTTTCAAATCCTTGTATTCTTCAAGCTCCTAAGTGTCCAAGCCTTGAGTTCTTGCTTCAACCCAAGCTTCTACAAGAAAACGGTTCGTTACTCGTTACGAACCCCTAAATCAACTGAATACATGAAATCAAGTGTTCCAACATGATTTCCTATGCCTCAATTGCAATTATCGAAGGTCCAAATATTTTTAGAATCTCACATTGCAAAAATCCTCATTCTACCTAGGGTTTGCATGCATGCAAGCCAAACCCTAGATTTCATGGCCAATCTCCCACCATTTGTGGTTTAGATTGCCAAGGGTTCCCAAAAACCTCATAACTAAGGATTAAATCCAAGGTTTGAATCCAAAACGTGAGGAACTAACCTTAATCACGAGTTCCCCAAGCTTCTTCTTGCACCAAGAAGCCTCTTTTCTCCTTTGGAAGCCTTTTCCAAGATCAATCCACCATTTTCTCCAAGTTTTGGAGAGATCTCTAGAGAGAGAAAATGAAGGAGATGGAGAGGAGAAGTGGAGGAGGAAGATGACTGAGAAAGGGGGGTGTTCCCTGCCTTTCTAACACTCCCTCGAGTGTGAAAAGACCTATTTGCCCCTCTCCACACTTAACACCTTCAACCAGCCAAAACTGGAATTTCGTAACACTGTATACCGGTATGTGCATTGCATACCGGTATACAGGTGCTAGTTCCGGTATACCCCGGATGATTCCGCAGAACCCGAGAGTTGGGTTTACTGTTTCGACCATCGCATTCCGGTATACCTCATCACATACCGGTACTAATCACTTCAGTACCGGTATGGAGATCCACATACCGGAATCCAGTGCAAACTTCACAAGTTTAGCAGTTTTAACTTTTCGAAGTCCGTTTTCGCGCCTCGCTTGCGCCGAAAACACTTCACACAAGTCCCAAACTTGGCCGAAGCCTCACATATAGCCTCTCATGCCATTTTTCCACCGGAACTCCACAATTTGTAGAAGTTCGGTACGATGCACTGAAATTCAGTGTACTACATTATATCTGAATTTTGATCCAAACACAAAATTAATTTAATTTTTATTTATTACAAAAATTATATCTATTTCAGAAATAAGTAAAATATCTTGCTCTCGAAGCGTAGCATCTATTAAATAGTATGAATCCTCAGTTTTTATACAGGTGGCACAAAGCTGGGGTGTGGTGGAGTGGGTGGAAAAATTCTAGAATGTACCGGGTATATTGGTGACGTGGCGTCACCAACCAATCAAATGGCTCCTTTTTGGGGTTATTCGTCCCATCATGATTATATAAAAAAATGTGTTGTACTTTTTTTTTTCCAAAAGGAGAGATGCGATTGACTTGTTATTGATGATGTGGTGCAAGTGTGATACAGTAGACTTCCTCGAGTGGGTGAGGGTCAGGTGGGACCCACCCCTTTTTCTGGTTGGGGGTGGGTTAGGGCCCGAGCTTTTTTTTTTTATTTCTTTCTCCCTCTACTAATTTAAATATGAGGAATTGAATTTTTTTTTAAATTCAATATAATTCTCCTCTTTTTCATTATGAAAATTTAAAATATATAATTTTTTTCACATAATTTTGGAATAGTTTAGTTGCATGGTATTACATATAAATTTTGATAATATTGATCACTTAGTATTGATTGTAAAATAAAAAATGAGAAAGATATTAATGGAATTTAAGTTAATTACTTATTTTAATATAGTTATGAAAATTGTATAAAATATACTAACTAAATCTGTAAAGCTGAAACACGCATTCAAATTTTGAAGTCAAGGTACCATTGACTGACTCAAATCAATCTAACATATTGAAAGATTAGATAGTAAAAACAAAACTTCAAAAGATTCGACAACTGGTTCAAAGTAGTTCATAATTCAAGAAAGTTCTATATATTTTTAATTTGATTTTAATATTAAACTTCAATGTTATATTTATAATCTGATGATCGATCAATTTTACATTTAGGGTGCATTTGGTTCGGGTTATCCTGGCAGGACTACAGGCAATCCTGCCAGGATTACTGCGTTCGGTTCATCCGGTATGTAATCTGTTCGGTATTGTAGTATTACAAAAGGTATAAGATTACACCGAAAATATTACCGGGGGAGGGTGTGTATCTTGGATTACTGAAGGTGGGTAATTTTGCATGTTATCTAAAATTATAAATTTACCCCTCCAACTCCCGAAACCCTTTCAATACGTCATTTTAAAAATTTTAAATTTAAATATAAATTTTAAATTTTAAATTTAAATTTAAATTTTCAATTTCAATTTCAATTTTAAATTTTAAATTTCAATTTTAAATTTTAAATTTAAATTTTAAATTTAAATTTTAAATTTTAAATTTAAATTTAAAATTTTAAATTTTAATTTTAAATTTTAATTTTAAATTTTAATTTTAAATTTTAAATTTTAAAATCTAAATTTTAAATTTTAAATTTTAAATTTAAATCTAAAATTTTAAATTTTAAATTTTAAGTTTAAATCTAAAATTTTAAATTTTAAATTTTAAATTTGTATTTTAAATTCTAACTTTTAAATTAGATTTTAAATTTCAAACTTTAAATTTTAAAATTCAAATTTGTATTTTAAATTCTAAATTTTAAATTTTAAATGTAAATTTATATTTAAATTTAAAATTTTCAATTTATAAATGTTATATTTATATTTTAAATTAAAATATTATATTTTATATTTTTGTTCAGATTTAAAATTTAAATTTTAAAATTTTAAAAATTTAAATTATTTAAAATAAAATTTAGTAACAAAATATTATTTGTAAACAATAAAAAAAGTTTGTCAAATATCGCTAAGGATAATTTTAGAATAGATTACACTTTATTGTCAAGATTACTGAATTTTATAGACTTGAACCAAACATAGTATTACTATAAACACTGCAATCTAGCATTACATTACTGAATTAAATCAAACGCGCTAATGTAGCATCAGTAGTAATCTCATTTAGAAATTCAAGATATCTGGATATATCGAAATACTCTGTAATATTACATAACTCGAACCAAACGCGCCCTTAAAATCTTTTCGAATATCCAAAATATGATTGCTCGACTTTTAATTTTAACAATTGGTATTCTCAAATTTATTAGATAGTTTCATAGATTTTTTTTTCCCCTTGAATGAAATTATTAATTGAATAAAATCGACCGATAATCAACTATGTCTTCGTCTTGAATAAAAGTAAAATATAAAAAGGATAAATTACACTTTTGGTCCTCAAACTATAAGATGCGTGACATTTAGTTTTCAAACTTTAATGCTTCATAATTTCTAGCTCAAACATAAGGCACATGACACTTTAATCTTTAAAGTTTAATTAGTTGCGAGTTTTGGCTTGAAATATGAGGCATATAATATTTTAGTTCTTAACTTTTACTGATGGTATAAATATAATTTATTATCTTATAGTTTTATCCTTATTCTTTTTTTATCTTTTTTATACTTTTATTCTTATGATTTTGACTTTTGCTGCAGCTGCTTCTTCTTCTTCTTCAGTTTCTTTTTTTTTATTTTTTATTTTTTAACTCTTCTTTTACTTTTATTTATTTATTTATTTCTTCGGAATGGATACGCCGCAATGCGCGAATGCCTTCACTGGTTCATCATTAATGTACAGCAGGTCGTGGAGGGTAGTGGGAACGCTTGCCCCTGCATGCATTAGATACTAACCGCACGGCCGGCCATGTGCGAACCGCCGGACCCCACGTCGTGGATAGGGGTGGTGGGACCGACACGGCTGGGCCATCTGATTGGGTACCTTGTGGTCCCCACGCGGCCGGTCGCGACACTTCGTGATCTCAACCACTGCTTGATGCTCCGGCTCGTCTCTTCGTGCGCGGAGTTGCGTGCACGACTACCTTCCGCCACGTGGCACGCGGACTCTCACCGCGGGTTCAAATTGTTTACACCCTTGTTGGTGTATACAACTTTAAGAGAGGGACCAATTGGAGAGGCCCACGTGGCGCTTCTCATGAAGCTGGCGAAGGCTGTTGAAACTTGAAACTAGATATGCACGGAAACCTCTCCCTTACAAATAATTTCGAAATTACTCCCTAAGCTCTAATTTTTTTATTTGTTTTCTTCCTCCTTACTTTTCATTTTTTAAAATAGATTAATATTAGTTGAAAATATTTTAATTTTATTCATTAAAAATTAATTAAAACTATCAAATTTGGTAAAATTAATGATAAATTTAATAAAATCAAATTTTTCTCAAAATTACTAAACTTTAAAACATTAATTTTCTCTTTTTTATTGAGACTACATCAACTTTTATTGTTATCAAATTTAGTTATTTTAGTCAATTTTGATTTTATTAAATATATATTAATTTTATTATTAGATAGCAAATTTTACATTGGATAAAGTTCAGATAATTTTGAGGAAAGTTTAGGTAAGGTTGGAGTTTCTTTTTTACTTTATAATAAGGTGAATATTACCAAATCCACTAATTTTTTATTTGACCAAATTTCTTAAACTTGATATGAAAAATATTTGACTAACTTATTTTTAATTTTAATCTAATTTATACAATTTAATTTGGTGAAAAGTTCGGTAACTATATAATGCACATTAAATTTGGTAAAAAATTCGATGGTTAAATAATAATGCACCTTAAATTTCTATTGGCCAAAGAGGCACTAGTCATGTTACATATAGAGAAAAAGTTGCTTAGTTGTTCACAATTTTAGGCCCTTCGTAATTATGCACCTTTTACCAGTTAAATGCGTGCTTACACTATTTTAGTGTGGAAGATTCGATGACACTTAAGGACCAATTAGTTAGATATAATTAGGCCAATTTGCATAAAAAAATTCACAAGTTTTGAGCTTTTGTAAAATTGGACCGGCTTTTTCGATTTTACAGATTCGAGTCAGATTTTCAACAAACTGACCAAAATACTCTTATTCCTCTCTCTCTCTTCTTCTTTTTTTTCTTCGCTCTTTTTTTTTCTCTCCGATCCTCATCGCCTCCTCCACCGCCTCTGCGGCCCTCGGCGATGGTAACGAGGGTGACGCCACATCCTCTTCCTCCATCTCCTCCTTCGCCGGCGCCGGCGGCCCTCGGCGACGGTAACGAGCGCGGCGCCGCCTCCTCCGCCTCTGCCGACGCCAGAGAAGGAGAAGGAAAGCTCGAAGCGGGCCCGGGTGAGGGCGGAGCGGATGGAGGCGATGAGGTCGTTGTCGAGGAGATGCTCGCCGCCTGTGAGGGTGAGGAAAAAAGATGCGCTTATCTCCAAAGAGCGAACAAAGATGCAGAGGGTAGAAAAAAAATAAAAATAAAAAGTAAAAAAAATAAAGAAAATAAAGGAAATTTTTTTCTCTTTAAAAGACCATTATATATCGTTGCTGCTACCGAAAAGTCTTAGAATTAGAGAAAAAGGAAGAAAAAGATGAAGGTTGCACTATCAAAATAAAATTTCACTGTTTTACAAAAAAATTACATTGTTTAATATGAACGTTACACTCTTTGAGGTGAAAATTACACTCTTTAAAATAAAAAGTTGCACTCTTTCGACAAAAATTATACTGTTTCAGAAAAAATTGCACTATTCTCTGACCCTCATCGCCTCATCTTCTTCTTCCTCTTCCCTTGACCCTTTCCTCCCCCTCCCCCTCCGACCCTCATCATCACCAACGTGAGCCTCTCTATCATGTGCGCCGCATCGGAGCGCCGAAACACGGAAACAACCTACCTCTCTCTTCTTTTCTTTTTTCTTTTTTTTTACTTTGTTCTTTTTTTTCCTCTCCGACCCTCATCGCCTCCTCCACCGCCTCCGCGGCTCTCGGGGACGGTAATAAGGGCGGCGCTACCTCCTCTTCCCCCATCTCCTCCTTCGCCGACGACGGTAACGAGGGCGGCGCCGCCTCCTCTTCCTCCGCCTCCACCTCCGCTATCACGCCCCGTCGGGCCTTTAATACCAACTAGGTGGAAAGGATAACCGCACGGGCGCATGCCCCAGACCCGCCGAACGGATAGAGTCTCCTCTACCCGTCCAAGGCGCCACAACACAAGCATATCCACGATGTTCCAACTAGGAACGGAGTACAAGAGTTGCATAAGGAAAGCATCAACATAATGAAGTTCTACTTCTATTACATCACATTTGCACATTTATACATGTCCATTTTTTTCTTTTCTTTCATTTCTATTCTATACATCAAGTTTCAAAACTATAGAATTTACAAGTTGCATACATTTAATAAAAATCCCTATGCTATCATTATCCAAAACTAGGGGTACAACTCTATGTAACACCAAAATGGAAGGGCCGTTATCTGCAGAGCCAAACCCTTGCCTCGCTCCGCCGCCTCACTCGCAGAAGGACCTGAAAAACGTGGGGTGAGAATTATAAACATAGTTCCCAGTGGGTAAGGCCACCCAAGAGAGAAGCTCGACCCACCAGGTCCAAAGAAACACCGTAAGCATAAGTTAGATCACAAATAACTATGCAAGAAATATTTACATGCTTGTAAATCAACACAAAGGATGCAACCAAATGAAATGTAAATTTTTATTCTCTCCTAGGTTCATCCTATATTTCACCCTGACCAAGTTCAACTACTTGTCATTTACTTATGGTTTCGGAATCGCCGTCCCACCATAAGTGTTCCAACATCCAAGGAGTGAAATTGTCACCTCCGAGTTCGGGTAGCGAAATCGTCGCATACCCGGGATAGCAAAATCGTCGCATACCCCATCTCAACACCGCCATCACATGGCACAGGTAGCGAACTCGTCGCATACCCGGGATAGCAACCTCGTTGCACATCCCATTTCAACACCGCCATCACATGGCACAGGTAGCAAACTCGTCGCATACCCGGGATAGCAACCTCGTCGCACATCCCGTCTTAACACCGCCAACTCATGGCACGGGTAGCGAAATCGTCGCATACTCGGGATAGCAAACTCGTCGCACATCCCATTCCAACACCGCCAACTCATGGCATGGGTAGCGAAATCGTCGCATACTCAGGATAGCAAAATCGTCGCACATCCCATCTCAACATTTTACACTTGCCAACCTAAGTCTCATGACCCTAGGTTCAAGTCACTAAGTCTCACCTATGTTCAATGACATTAGGTTTACTTTCTCATTCTCAACTTAGGTTCCATAACGCTAGGTTCCAATCTCATGTCCAACATATGTTCAATAACACTAGGTTCCATTCTCATGTCCAACCTATGTTCAATAACACTAGGTTCCAATCATACATGTTCCAACCTATGTTCAATAACACTAGGTTCCAATCTCATGTTCCAACCTATGTTCAATAACACTAGGTTCCAATCATACATGCAACCATGCAACAAGTATAGATAATATAAATATACTTGAATTCTATAACATGCAATAGGAGCTCATGGCTCTACCTATCATGATTTTCATCTTTGCCAACATGCAAGTCCTAGGGTTCACCATACATACCATTTTATCTTTAAATGGATATTTACCCTAGACATGGAAGTGACCTAATCACTTCGGTAAACACAAACCCACCTCAAGAGCTTCCGAATTCTTGTATTCTTTGAGCTCCTAGGTCTCCAAGCCTTGAGTTCTTGCTTCAACCCAAGCTTCTACAAGAAAATGATTCGTTACTCATTACGAACCCTATAATCAACTCAATACATAAAATCAAGTGTTCTAACATGATTTCTCTTGCCTCAATTGCAATTTCCGAAAGTTCAAATTTTTTTAGAACCTCCCATGGCAAAAGCCCCAAATCTACATAGGGTTTGCATGCATGCAAGCCAAACCCTAGATTTCATGGCCAATCTTCCACCATTTGTGGTTGAGATTGATTAGGGTTTCCAAAAACCTCATCTTAAAGGATTAAATCTAAGGTTTAAACCCTAAATCACAAGAACTCACCTGAAAACCCTAGCTCCCAAGCTTCTTCTTGCACCAAGAAGCTCTTTGCACCTTGGAAGTCCTTTTCCAAGCTCCAATCCACCACTTCTCCAAGCTTTGGAGAGTTCTCTAGAGAGAGAAAGTGAGAGAGATGGAGAGGAGAAGTAGAGGAGGAAGACAATGGAAAGGGGAGAGGGTCTCAGCCCTACATACACCCCAACACATATGAAAAGATCATTTTGCCCCCCTCACACTTCACTACACACAGCCAGCCAAAGCTGGGATTTCGTAGCACTGTATACCGGTATTTGCATTTGCATACCGGTATAAGGATGCTAGTTCCGGTATACCCCGAGGAATTCTGCAAAACCCGAGAGCTGGTTTCTCGGATTCAGTCCTCGCATTCCGGTATACCACACCACATACCGGTACTAATCACTTAAGTACCGGTATGGACATCCTCATACCGGAATCCACTGCAGACTTCACAAGTTCAACAGTTCTAACTTTTTGAAGT
The DNA here is from genome assembly GCA_016920855.1 of Puya raimondii. Classification (NCBI taxonomy): domain Eukaryota; kingdom Viridiplantae; phylum Streptophyta; class Magnoliopsida; order Poales; family Bromeliaceae; genus Puya; species Puya raimondii. Next base: position 92,630,661 of record JABWPP010000049.1, read on the forward strand.
CCGTTTTCGCGCCTCATTTGCGCCGAAAATATTTCGCACAAGTCCCAAACATGGCCGAAGCCTCACACATAGCCTCTCATGCTATTTTTCCACCGGAACTCCACAATTTGTAGAAGTTCGGTACGATGCACTGAAATTCAGTGTACTACAGACATCCTCCGAGGCAGAAGGTTCCTCCACTTGCGAGGCGAACACCCATCCACTGGGCGCCGGCCGCTGGCCCTCAACTGGTCTCGATGGCGGTGGACGGCCTGCCGACATCGCCGCGGGTGGGATGCCCGCAAGCTGTCTCGGCGATGCAAATGCCGATGCCGACGACGGTGCCCGGCTATCATCCATCGGGCAATTGAACCGCATGTGTCCCGGCTGTCCGCATTTGTAGCACCGGCCCTCACGGTAATCAGACTGCTGAGGGTTGTGGGGGCCGCTACAAATCGGGCACCGCCCCAAGGGTCGATTCCGCTGAGACCCTCGAGATTGATTCTGCGACTGCGAGTGTTTCGGGGGTCGCTTAGAGCTAGACTGACCACCCGAGCCACCCGCCGGACGCTTCTTTCCTTTCTCCTTATCCTTTTCCTTCTCTCTTTCCCAAGATTCGCGCTCCTCGCGCGTACATGCATTCCCGTGCTCCACCCAGAGGGCACGATCCAAGACCTCCGCAAAGGTCTGCAACTTGAAGGCGTGAACCGCCCGAAAGATCTCCGGTCGAAGCCCGCGCACGAAGCAGTCAACCTTGTCCAATTCTTCGCGAACAACGTGCGGTACACAGTTAATGATATACGAGAATTCCCTCTCGTACTCACGCACGGTGCGGTTCCCTTGCTTCAACTTTCGAAACTTTTCTTGGAGTTTCCTCTTCTCGCTATCGGGGAAGTAGGCGGCGAACACCATACCCCGAACCTCCTCTCAAGTCGGTGGCGGAAGACTAGAGAGTCGATCACGCTTGACTCCCTTCCACCACACCTTCGCCGATCGCTCTAAACAATGAGCGGCGAGGTGCACCTTGTCCCTCTCCAAGGTATATAAATCATCGAAGAGCGTCTCGATGGCATCGATCCACGTCTCCACGTCCTATGGATCCACGTTCTCCCCGTTAAAGATAGGCGGGTTGAACTTCTTGAACGTCATGAGAGCCGCAAGTGCGCGCTTTCACTCCGCCTCCTCCGTCGCGTAGTCGGGCATAGGAGCACCCGACCCATCGGCCGCAGTCGGTGGTGCCGGTGGCGCCACAACCGGCGCCGGTGCCACTCCCTCGGCCGGTGCCGAAGCAGAGGCCGGAGGTGCTCCCGTTCTCTCCTCCCTAATCGCAGCCACTTGCAGCGCCATCTCGTCCTGGAGCTTCTTAATTTGCTCCTCCTGCCGCTGTATGGTTTCGGCCTGTCACCGAACCACGCCCATCAACTCGGTCAACTGGTCACGAAGACCCGAGTTCTCGCCCTCCCCGAGTTGTTCGGGAGCCGTGCTCGATCCTCCGAGGCCAGCCCTCGTAGGAGGCCGTCCACGTACCATTATCTCCTGAAAACACAACGACTTTGGTCATTTCGTGACATTCAAAGTCATTTACGACACAACATTTCACGAACATAAACGTGAACCCAATCTAGGCGAAAGTCACACAAGGGCTCTTATTCCCCTCACTTGGTTTCATGTTGTCGGTCGCCAACATGAACTCTCTTGGTGAAGAATAAGACACACCTCGAATCCACCTCTACTTCCAACTAGAGGTATAAGGACATAACCCAATCACTTATCTTTCACCACAATCAAAGATCTCGTCACTCACGAGCCTATACTCCTAGGGTCTTTTTCATCCTAGGATTTCTTAGGTCCACCTAGACCGTTTCTATGCTCTGATACCACCTTAGTCTGTCACGCCCCGTCGGGCCTTTAACACCAACTAGGTGGAAAGGATAACCGCACGGACGCATGCCCCAGACCCGCCGAACGGATATAGTCTCCTCTACCCGCCCAAGGCGCCACAACACAAGCATATCTACGATATTCCAACTAGGAACGAAGTACAAGAGTTGCACAAGGAAAGCATCAACATAATGAAGTTCTACTTCTATTACATCATATTTGCACATTTATACATGTCCAATTTTTTCTTTTCTTTTATTTCTATTCCATACATAAAGTTCCAAAACTATGGAATTTACAAGTTGCATACATTTAATAAAAACTCCTATGCTATCATTATCCAAAACTAGGGGTACAACTCTATGTAACACCAAAATGGAAGGGCCGCTATCTACAGAGCCAAACCCTTGCCTAGCTCCGCCGCCTCACTCGCGGAAAGATCTGAAAAATGTGGGGTGAGAACTATAAACATAGTTCCCAGTGGGTAAGGCCACCCAAGAGAGAAGCTCGACCCACCAGGTCCAAAGAAACACCATAAGCATAAGTTAGATCACAAATAACTATGCAAAGAAATATTTACATGCTTATAAATAAACATAAATGATGCAACCAATTAAAATATCAACTTTTATTTTCTCCTAGGTTCATCCTATATCTCACATTGACTAAGTTCAACTACTTGTCATTTATTTATGGTATCGGAGTCGCCGCATCACCATAATGGTTCTCAACCAAAGCGGAATCGCCGCAAGCGTTGGGCACCGGGCAATGGAATCGCCATCCCCATCATGGTCCCAACTTCCAAGGAGTGAAATCGTCATCTCCTTGTTCGGCTACCGAAATCGTCGCATACCCGGGATAGCGAAATCGTCGCGTACCCCATTCCATCACCGCCATCACGTGGCACGGGAAGCGAAATCGTCGCGTATCCCAATCCATCACCGCCATCACATGGCACGGGTAGCAAAATCGTCGCGTACCCGGGATAGCGAAATCGTCGCATATCCCAATCCGTCACCGCCAACACGTGGCACGGGTAGCGAAAACGTCGCGTACCTGGGATAGCGAAATCGTCGCGTACCCCAATGTTCACATTTCACACTTGCCAACCTAAGTCCAATGGCCCTAGGTTGAAGTCACCAAGTCTCACCTATGTTCAACGACACTAGGTTTACTTTACATTCTCAACCTAGGTTCCATGACACTAGGTTCTATTTGCACTTTTCAACCTATGTTCCTCAACACTAGGTTCTAATTCATACATGCAATCACATAACAAGTATAAACAATAAGGATATACTTGAATTGATTAACATGCAAGATGAGCCCATGGCTCAATTTATCATGATTCTTATTTTCACAACATGCAAATTCTAGGGTTACACACTTTCACACCATTTTATTTTCAAATGGTCCTAGACATGGAAGTGACCTAATCACTTCGGTAAACACAAACCCACCTCAAAAGCTTCCAGTTTCTTGAATTCTTTGAGCTCCTAAGTCTCCAAGCCTTGAGTTCTTGCTTCAACCCAAGCTTCTACAAGAAAATAGTTCGTTACTCATTACGAACCCATAAATCAACTCGATGCTAGAAATCAATTATTCTAACATGATTTCCTATGCCTTAATTGTAATTCCCGAAGGTCCAAATATTTTTAGAACCTCCCATGGCAAAAATTCTCATTTCACCTAGGTTTCACATGCATGCATGTAGAACCCCAAAATTTCTTGGCCAATCTCCACGTTTTGTGGTTTAGATTGCCTAGGATTTCCAAAATCTCAAAATACTAGATCAATTCCAAGGTTTGAACCCAAATCATGAGGAACTCACTTTAGCCACGAGTTCCCCAAGCTCCTACTTGCACCAAGAAGCCTCTTCTCCACTTTGGAAATCTCTTCCAAGCTCAATCCACTCTTTTCTCCAAGCTTTAGAGAGATCTCTAGAGAGAGAAAGTGAGAGAGATGGAGAGAAGAAGTAGAGGATGAAGAAGACTGAGAAGGGAAGGGTGTCCCTGCCTTTCTAACACCCCCTCGAGTGTGAAAAGACCTATTTGCCCCCCTCACACATCAACACTTACAGCTAGCCAAAGCTGGCATTTCGCAACACTGCATTCCGGTACCCACTCTGGCGTACCGGTATACGAGTGTTAGTTCCGGTATGCCACGAAGAATTCCGCAAAACCCGAGAGCTGGATTTCCAGATTCTGCCCTCGCATTCCGGTATGTCACACTCCATATCGGAACTAATCGCTTCAGTACCGGTATGGACACATCCATACCGGAATCCACTACAGACTTCACAAGTTTGGCAGTTTTGACTTTTGACGTCCGTTTTCGCGCCTCATTTGCGCCGAAAATACTTATACAAGCCCCAAACTTGGCCGAAGCCACTCACATAGCCTCTCATGCCACTTTCCCACCGGAACTCCACAATTTGTAGAAGTTCGGTACGACACACTGAAGTTCAGTGTACTACATCCGCCTCCGCCTTCGCCGGCGCCGGAGAAGGAGAAGGAGAACTCAGAGCGGCCCCAAGTGAGGGCGGAGCGAGCGGAAGCGATAAGGTCGTTTCCGTGTTTTGGGGCTCCGATGCGACGCGCGGGGTAGAGAGGCTCGCATTGGTGAGGATGGGGGTCGGAGGGGGAGGGGGACGAGGGGGTCAAGGAAAGAGGAAGATGAAGATGAAGATGAGGCGATGAGGGTCGGAGAATAGTGCAATTTTTTCTGAAACAGTGTAATTTTTGTTGAAAGAGTGCAACTTTTATTTTAAAGAGTGTAATTTTTATCTCAAAGAGCAACGTTCATATTAAACAGTACAATTTTTTTGTAAAACAGTGCAATTTTTTTGTAAAATAGTATAATTTTATTTTAACAGTGCAACATTCATCTTCTTCTTCCTTTTTCTCTAATTCTAAGACTTTTCGGTAGCAGCAACGATATATAATGGCCTTTCAAAGAGAAAAATTTTCTTTTCATTTTTTTCCTTTTTATTCTTTTTTTTTTCTACCCTCTACATCTTTGTTCACTCATTGGAGATGGGCGCGTCTTTTTTCCTCACCCTCACGGGCGGCGAGCACCTCCTCGGCAACGACCTCGTTGCCTCCGTCCGCTCCGCTCTCACCTGGGCCCGTTTCGAGTTCTCCTTCTCCTTCTCCGCCGCCGGCGGAGGCAGAGGCGGAGAAAGTGGAGGCGGCGCCGCCCTCGTTATCGTCAGGCCGCCGGCGCCGGCGGAGGAGGAGATGGAGGAAGAGGAGGTGGCACCGTTCTCGATACTGTCGCGGAGGCCGCAGAGGCGGTGGAGGAGGTGGTGGAGGAGGCGATGAGGGTCTGAGAGAAAAAAAAAGAACGAAGGAAAAAAAAAGAAGAGTGAGAAAGAAATAAGAGTATTTTGGTCAGTTTGTTGAAAATTCGGTGTGAATCTGCAAAATCGAAAAAGATGGTGCAGTTTTGCAAAAGCTCAAAACTTGTGGATTTTTTATGCAAATCGGCTATATAATTAAAATGTATTATAATTAAAAATAATAGTAATTATAATTATATGTAGTTTATTGAAATTATATAGTAAAAAATAACATAATTATAAATAATTTATTAAAATATATGCAGTTAAAACATATATTTTTAAATTTTTGTCATGTAAAAGTTAATAACTACTTAGGGTGTGTTTGGTTTCTCGTAAAATTATCCCGAAAATTTTTTTTCGGTTGAAAAGTGAGTTTCCGGCATTTGATTGCCCGTAAAATTTTTTTTTAACAGATCAGGGGAAAATGGGAGTTTTCGTTTTCCGTTCGAATCGAGCGGAAAACGAAAACTCGTGGTGTTGCGCACACCGCGCGGGGGAAGAAAGGGGCGCGGTCCACGAGGTCCGCTCCACCTCGTGGACCGCGTGAGAGAGGTCCATGGTGGACCTCTCTCTCCCCCTCTTTTATATATACATATATATATATATATATATATACACATATGTATATATACATATATGTGTGTATATATATATAGAGTTGAGTATTCTAGCCTCCGTACTCCCACGTCGTTTTCGATGTTGGGACTTTCGAATCAACGATCGGCTCCGTTAGACTTGATCTAGAGTATATGAAATACCTAGAAAATAAGTTTCGCGATTTTTCGATATTATTTGCCTGGTGATCGAAAGGGCTCAAAATCAACAATTTTCAATGGTCGTGGTGAGCCGTTTGCAAGTTTAACGGTGTAGAAATATTCAAATCACGTGAAATTTTGATAGAAAATTTTTTATACTATATAAAATAAGATCAGTATCTTTGATCCAAAATTTTAGAGTCATATTATCGCATTTTGTGAGATTTTTATTTTCAACCATTGATTTTGAGCCCTTTTGATCACCAGGCAAATGATATCAAAAAATCGCAAAACTTATTTTCTAAATACTTCAAATACTCTAGATCAAGTCTAACGGAGCCGATCGTCAATTCGGAAGTCCCAACATCGAAAACGACGTGGGAGTACGGAGACTAGAATACTCTTAAGAGTATTCTAGCCTAACTCTATATATATATATATATATATATATATATATATAATATTTTATCTTTAATATAAATATATAATTATATAATATTTTATTTGTAAATATTATTTATTAAATATGCAGTAATTTATTTTATAGTATTAAATATTAAATATATATATACTATTATATATTATATTACATACTTATTGTATAATATATTTTAAATATATTTTATTTACAAATATATTTATAAATATAAACTATAATATTAATATGATAATTATTATATATTAATAATATATATTATATAAAAAAAAAATATATATAATAGTTTTTTATTTATAGTTATTTTTCTTTTCCTTTTCCTTTTCCTTTTCCTTTCAACCAAACAACCTAACGAAAAACTATTTTATTTTTTTCCTACAAACCAAACGCTAAAGAGCGTAAAATTTATTTTTCTCCAAAATTTTTTTTTCCATCGAAATTTTTTTTTTCATAATTTTACGTGGAACCAAACACACCCTTAGAATCAAACAGCCGGAATCCGAAGGAATCCCACCGCCGAAATATCTTCTTCTGCAATTACAGCCTAATTGCAAGGTTAATCACGTAAATAGCCAAATGCGTCCCGAAGCAACCTTCATGGGCCCCACTGACCTCCACGTCATCATAGCTCTCCTCAACAGCTCCACGTCAGCATAGCTCTCCTAACCGCCACGTGGCAGCCGCTATATATTCTCTCCGCCTCCTCGTCTCCGTCTTCTCTTCGCGTCTTACCAAACACGAAGAAGCTCCTTTTCTTCGTTCCACCACCCTCGCGCTCTCTCTTTTCTTTATCTTCGAGCTCTCTTCTTTAGTTTATAACTCAAGAGAAGGTGCTTCGAGAGGTTTCACCATGTATGTACAAAAAGGAAGCGCTTTTTAGAGAAGCGCACGGGCACACGCCATTGGATGTACAAAGAAGGGGTTTTGGGTGAATAAGAAAAAGAGTATATGGGTAGTTTTCCATTCATCGTCTCAATCTCCCATTTCCAGCTGTTTCCTACTCAAACCAACTCTACCTCAGTTGTTTGAACTCTTCTTCGACTAAAACACAAGGAGTAGGAAGAAGGGATCAGAGGAGAAGAGGATTTAGTCCAATTTGAGTTGCCTTTTTTCCTTTTTTTTGTTCTAACTTTTTCGCCGACCTCTCATTTCTCTCATAAATCCACATAAGAATGCTGTGATTCGAAGGATACCTACCCAGTTCCGATTTCGTGTCCTGAGGTAAACCATCATCTCAATTTCTCTTATTTATTTTTGATTTTAGAAGCCTTTTCAGTCGATTTCCTTTCGCATTACCATCTTACTGTTTTCTAATTTGGGCCCACGTAATTAATTTATAGTCTGTGGAACAAAAACCCGATTTTGTGAAAGTTCTCTTTATAAATATCTCTTCTTTGCTCTTGATTATAATTAATTTCTTCTTCACATTTTCATCTTTTCTTTTAATTCTTTATGCAACCGTTGGATTCTAATTTTGGGGGCATGCAGTTAATCATAGTCTATAGAACAGGCAGGCTTTTTGAAGTGTTTTCAGAATATTAAGTTCAGAAACTGTTTTTACTGTGCATGGCGTGTGATTGAATAATAATACTCGATTCTTTTGGGAACAGCTTGAGAGTCGAGACTGAAGGCGGCCATGGCGTCGAAGGGTATCCTGAAAAACAGCCGGTCGTCGAACCGGATGGGGGGGCAGCAGGACGCGGGGAGTGGAGGGCGGCCGCCGCAGCCAGGGCCGACGGTAGTGTTCGGGCGGCGGACGGACTCTGGTCGGTTCATCAGCTACTCACGGGACGACCTGGACAGCGAGATCAGCAGCATGGACTTCCAGGACTACCACGTCCACATCCCGATGACCCCCGACAACCAGCCTATGGAGGAGCCCATCGACCCCCGCGGAATCTCTGCCAAGGTCGAGGAGCAGTACGTCAACAACTCCCTCTTCACCGGCGGATTCAACACCATCACCCGCGCGCACCTCATGGACAAGGTACATGTGGTGGCCTCTTTGTTTGCATTTCTGAAATTGTATTAGGATTGATTCATCACAAATTTGGGCTTTGAAAATTAATATAGATAGATTTCAAGTTTCTGCCGTAGCTTCAGTTGTAACAATCTTATTACTGTTTGTTCTGCATGACAATTGAGTTTTTCCTTTGTCTGCGGCGTGAAAACAGTCATGTTTTCACCATCATTAGACTTGGCATCGTTATAATCATGAACTTTGAGGGCCAAAATGAAACTAATGTCAGGATCAAACTCTACGGATGAAATTGAGTTCACAATCAAGCTTCAGGGACTAAATCATTACAATTGAAGTCTAGAAGATGTGGAGTTGAAACCAGAGTGAAATTTCCGTACTTAATTTCTAACATGTTTTTTAACACTGTAAACTGGCAACTTTGCTTTGAGGGGGGGAAAAAAGAAAAGCTATTTTACTTAGCAACAGAGTGGGAGGTTCTTTGTTCAAAATTTTCCACACCATTAGTCTCATTTGATTTTCGTGGTTTCATAAGGTTGTCGATGCTGGCCATGTACAAATGACCGGCGCGGGCGGCCCAACAGTCTCAACATGCTCCATCCAGGGCTGTGATGCCAAGCTCGTGAAAAACCAACATGGCGATGATATTGTCCCCTGCGAGTGCGACTTCAAGATTTGCCCCGAGTGCTTCACCGATGCAGTGAAGAGCGGCGGCGGCCTCTGCCCTGGATGCAAGGAGCCCTACAAAATAACAGAATGGGAGGAGGTGGTTGCCAACTCTAACAGCGAGGCGGCGCATGCCCTCTCCCTTCCGCCACCAGGGCCCGGTGGAAAGCTCGAGCGGCGGTTGTCGCTGGTGAAGCAGTCCACAATGAACTCGCAGTCTGGCGAGTTTGATCACAACAGGTGGCTGTTTGAGACAAAAGGGACTTATGGGTATGGGAATGCGATATGGCCTGACGAGAATGGCGAAGATGATGATGGGAGTGGAGGGCATGGGCATCCCAAGGAGCTCATGAGCAAGCCGTGGCGGCCGCTGACGCGCAAGTTGAAGATCCCTGCAGCTGTCATTAGCCCTTATAGGTACAATTGCTGATTTTTCTACATGCCTCACGATAAATGTAGATTATAGTCTTTTGAGCTGAATACATTGTCTGTAATTAGATCTAACTGTTTTGTCAATTAAATGCCCACAATCAAATATTTTTCCATTAATTGGTTTGGTCTTTTGGATTAATCAAAAAGAAAGCTAGCAAGAAAAATTGTGGTTTGATGTTGATTGACTTGAGAAACCGACCAATGAATAAAATGTGCTATCAGGAACAAGATGAACCGTCATCAATGAAAGATCATGGGCTTTATTTTTTCTTTTTTTAAAGATAAAATATTAAAATATATTTGACTGTGCTCATCATTAATCAATTATATGCTAGCTGGAGTCAACGCGAAAACAAGCATGATAAGTTGTGTTAACTCTTTCCCTATTAAAACCAACTATGAGCAATAGCCTCTTTTACGTACAAATAAATATTTCTTTATTACTTTAATCATATTCTTTCTTCTTACAGATAGACGTGCTAAGCAAAATGCCAGAGCAAGTTCAAACAGTTACATAGATATAGGATATTGACCGACTATTCTATTGCCAGCTAAATGCATGATCCAGCTAAATGCATGATTATAACAATAGACGTAGCACGTAAATTATGACCACTCATACAGAAACATCAACAATTTTAGACTTTTGGTGTGCATCTTATAAAGAAGGTTGCATCACACTGATAGAGCAGGAAAGGACCTCAAAAGACACAACCTGTAGAGTATGCAACTAGTTATTTGTTTATTGGGAAATTTATGTACAAGTTCCAAACTTTTTATATTTTCGCAGGAGTGCCTTATAAAACTCCTTGAAAATTTCAAAGGAGTCCTCACTTTTCATCATTTAATATTAAGTCCTTGAATTTCAAGCTTTATTTTCATAGAAGTTCTTATTATCTTTAAGTATAATCTAGGATATTGGGTCTATTTGGCCTAAATTCTGAAAAAGTGATTTCTGCAGAATTGATTTTGATTTGAAAAAATAATTTTGGTTAAAAGCTGTGGAGCATTTGACGAGTTTAGATGAAAAATAATTTTTTTGAAGTAATTTTATAGAGCTGTTTGACAAAAAAATTTGTATAGTTTCCACATAATAATTATTTTACTAAATTCTATCTTAAAATAATTTAAAATTTGAATTCAAATTTATAATTTGAATTCAAATTTAAATTTTAAATTTTAAATTTACACAAAAATTTAAAATTTGATATTTAATTTAAAATATAAGTTTAATATTTAAATATCTAAGATTTAAAATTTGAATTTCTAAATCTAAATTTAAATAGTCAATTTCAAATTGAAAATCTAAATTTGAAATTTAAAATTTAAAATTTAAAATTTGAATATTTAAAATTTAACACTTAAAATTCAAAATTCAAAATTTAAAATTTGAATATTTAAAATTTGTAATTTGAAATTTGAAACTTTTAATTTAAAATTTACAATTTAAAATTTTAATATTTTTAACTTTTACTTTTTCATCTTAAATTTTAAAATTACAAAATTTAATTTTATCTTAAATTTTAAATTTTAAATTTTAAATTTTAAAATTTGAAATTTGAAATTAAATTTGAGATTTTAAATTTTAAATTTATAATTTTAAATTTGAATTCAAAATTTAATATCTAAATTTTAACTTTAAATTTTGAAATTTCAAAATTAAAAATTCAAATATAAAATTAAATATTAAAAAGTAAAATGTGAATTTAAATTTAAAATTTGAATATAAAATCAGAATAAACTTTTAAAATTTAAAATCTCACTCTAAAATCAGAATCAGATTTCAAGAAGCAGGTTTTAACTGTTTCTGATTTTGGGCTTCGAAAATTAGAAAATTGATTCTAGAAATTAGAGTCAGATTTTGAAAACGAAATTGTTAAACGCTCTATTGAGCGAAAAATCACTTTTGGGTTCAAAATCACTTCTCAAAAGCTAGGCCAAACACACAAAATGTATATGAAATGAAATGTCCGTGAGAGTCCAGAAGGTGAGCAAGCTCCCTTTCATTTTCCTTTTCTTTTCACCTGTACTCTCTCTCAAATAGGGTATACCCCTGTTTAATCAAAAAAAAGAAGAAGAAATGTCCGTGAGAGTAAATTGTTCGGCAATGTATAAGAAATGAAATGTCTTATCTTTTATCCTCTTAGTGCAATTTTAACTTTTTCATTTGATATGAATATGAAATGTCTGTGAGAGTAAATTGTTCGGCAAGAATCAGCAAATTATAATGGAGGGATATCTATTTGATGTTTTACAAGGGTAAATCTGGAGAAAAAAAAAGAAGTTAGAATGGCAGATGACATATTGTTAGATTCCTCTACAAGATGCTTAGTTGAATCTAATGGAAGAAACATTGAGAACTCTGGCATTTATATAAAAAGATGAAAATTTAGGGGCTTCTTTGAACTTTTTTAAAGAGGTAGGGACCTCTGCGTAAAGATTTATTTTTCTTTAATATTTCTAGCCAGTTCACAAATTAAGATCTCTGTCATAATTTGGTGATTTTCCATATAACATGTTAGTTATACAAGGGATTTACATCCTTTCCTCTGTATTTATTTTACTTGGTTGTTCCTCCAAAGAAAAGAAATCTTATATGGTTATGAGTAAACTAGCAATGCAATTAGAAATCCTCGTTCCCTCTATTGATTGACTGGGTACTTGCCTTCTTACACCTAACTACTCTTGTAGGCTCCTAGTCTTGGTGCGCATGGTAGCGCTCGCTTTGTTTCTTGCATGGCGTATCAGCCACAAGAACGAGGATGCAGTATGGCTGTGGGGGATGTCCATCATTTGTGAGCTGTGGTTCGCCTTCTCCTGGCTTCTAGACCAGCTTCCTAAACTCTGCCCTGTGAACCGCGCTACCGACCTCGCTGTCCTCGAAGAGAAATTTGAAACACCCCATCCAAACAACCCGACTGGCAAATCTGATCTTCCTGGAATTGATGTTTTTGTCTCCACGGCTGATCCAGAAAAAGAACCAGTGCTTGTCACTGCAAATACAATTCTCTCCATTCTGGCCGCCGATTACCCTGTTGAGAAGCTCTCTTGCTATGTGTCGGACGATGGTGGGGCCCTCCTTACCTTTGAGGCCATGGCTGAAGCCGCGAGCTTTGCTAATTTGTGGGTGCCCTTTTGCCGAAAGCATGGCATCGAGCCAAGAAATCCTGAGAGTTACTTCAGTTTGAAGAGAGATCCTTACAAGAATAAGGTGAAGCCGGATTTTGTCAAGGACCGGAGACGCATCAAGAGAGAGTACGATGAATTTAAAGTTAGGGTAAATAGTTTGCCAGATTCTATCCGTCGGCGGTCCGACGCATATCATGCACGAGAGGAGATTCAGGCGATGAATAAGCAGCGAGAGAAGGCCGGTATGGATGAGCCGCTTGAACTGATAAAGATCCCCAAGGCAACATGGATGGCGGATGGCACTCACTGGCCTGGCACTTGGCTCCAGCCTTCGCAGGATCATTCTCGGGGTGATCATGCTGGAATCATACAGGTGAGAAAGAAACTTATGACACTTTTCAAAGGCTTCTATTTATTCGAAATTATGTTTTCCTATTTATCCCTCTAAAGTTGATATTAGCAGACGTACTAGAACCATCCGAACTTTCTTCCATTTCCAGATAGCCACCTTAACTTTCAAAATCTTATCGGTCTATCCGTACTTTCAAATTTTTGCAATTAACCAATCTAGATTTATATTTCATTAATTTAAAGTGATTAACAATAGTCAATTGGTCAATAAACAATAGTGAATGCATCCCGGTGATATAGACGAGTCATAATTTTGATGCCAAAAATTTACTATCGTGGGTAAAATGATCATAATTGTCACATTTAATTTTTAAAAATTAAATATTGAAAATTAATTTTTATAAGACAACTGAATTTTGAGATCAGAAAGAACCTTCTATACTGCCGATATGTATTCTTTATTATTTCTTGATTATCTGGCTAGCATTAGTCAATTTAAATTGTTAAAGTATTATTCTAGGTGGTTAATTGCAAAATTTTGAAAGCTTCGATGGAAAAATATAAAATTTTGAAAATTTAGGTGGCTGTTCGCAAACAAGCAAAAGTCTAGAATTGGCGGTTATTTGTTGAAACAACCAGTTTACTCTTTTATTTCCTGTGTTTTATCGAATGAATTGTAAAATGCTTTCAAAAATATTTATAAAGGGCCTTTATTAAAGGAAATGAATATTATACAGACAAATGATAGTCAATTTTAATGGCCTTTTGAGACGCATCAAATGAGACTAATAAACTGGATAATTTAAACATTAGTAGGGGATCGAAATAAGTGATTTGACTTGTTATTTTGATATTCCTAATATCCTACATGGGTTTCTTCCGTTTCAGGTTATGCTGAAACCTCCGAGTGACTCGCCCCTTTACGGGAATGGCAGTGAGAAATCCCCGATTGAGTTAAAAGATGTGGACGTCCGCCTTCCGATGCTAGTATACGTGTCCCGTGAGAAGCGCCCGGGGTATGACCACAACAAGAAGGCTGGTGCCATGAACGCCCTCGTTCGCGCTTCTGCCATCATGTCCAACGGCCCGTTCATCGTCAATCTCGACTGTGATCACTACGTCTACAATTCCCAGGCCTTCCGTGAGGGCATGTGCTTCATGATGGATCGCGGCGGTGACCGCCTCTGCTATGTCCAGTTCCCCCAACGTTTCGAGGGTATCGACCCCTCCGACCGTTACGCCAACAACAACACTGTCTTCTTTGACGTCAACATGCGCGCCCTCGATGGATTGCAAGGCCCCGTGTATGTTGGCACTGGCTGTCTCTTCCGGCGCATCGCTCTTTACGGCTTTGACCCTCCTCGTGCAAGGGATCACAGCCCCAGCTGCTGCAGCTGCTGCCTCCCACGGAGCCGCAAGGTAAAAGCTGGATCTGAGAACTCGGAGGAGACACGCGCGTTGCGCATGGGGGATATGGACGGTGACGAGATGAATCTTTCATCGTTTCCTAAGAAGTTTGGGAACTCGAGTTTCCTCATCGACTCCATTCCTGTCGCGGAATTCCAAGGCCGCCCGCTAGCCGACCACCCGTCCGTCAAGAACGGGCGACCGCCTGGTGCACTCACCATTCCCCGTGAGATCCTCGATGCATCTATCGTTGCTGAAGCCATAAGCGTGATCTCGTGCTGGTATGAAGAGAAGACCGAGTGGGGTCAACGTGTCGGGTGGATCTATGGGTCGGTCACAGAGGATGTGGTTACTGGGTACAGGATGCACAACCGCGGGTGGAAATCAGTGTACTGTGTGACCCAGCGCGACGCATTCCGCGGCACGGCACCAATTAACCTCACCGACCGGTTACATCAAGTGCTGCGTTGGGCAACGGGGTCCGTCGAGATTTTCTTCTCGCGCAACAACGCGCTCTTGGCCAGCTCCAAGATGAAGCTCTTACAACGTGTTGCGTACCTCAACGTCGGCATATACCCGTTCACCTCCATCTTTCTCATTGTTTACTGCTTCCTCCCTGCGCTTTCCCTCTTCTCTGGCCAGTTCATCGTCCAAATGCTGAATGTCACGTTCCTCGCCTACCTTTTGGTCATCACCTTAACACTTTGCATGCTCGCCGTGCTAGAGATCAAGTGGTCGGGGATCGAGCTTGAGGAATGGTGGCGCAATGAGCAGTTCTGGCTGATCGGTGGGACTAGCGCTCACCTTGCCGCTGTGCTGCAGGGGCTTCTGAAAGTGGTTGCTGGAATAGAGATCTCCTTCACCCTCACCTCCAAATCGGCAGGAGACGAGGAGGACGATGATTTCGCTGAGCTGTACATCGTGAAATGGACGTCACTGATGATACCACCCCTTACCATCATCATGGTGAATCTCATTGCCATAGCCGTTGGATTCAGCCGCACAATCTACAGCTCTGCGCCGCAGTGGAGCAAGTTGTTGGGTGGGGTGTTCTTCAGCTTCTGGGTGTTGGCCCATCTCTACCCCTTTGCAAAGGGGCTTATGGGCCGGAGAGGAAGGACACCGACTATCGTATATGTGTGGTCCGGGCTCGTCGCCATTACGATTTCGCTGCTTTGGGTGGCCATCAAGCCACCGTCGTCCGCATCGTCGCAGATTGGCGGCTCATTCACATTCCCTTAATTCATTCGTATTCTATATACACAAGCATATTTATTCATAGCCATTATCTGATTATTGATGAATGGGCTACATTGGACTCTGAGAGAGTTCCAGGAGAAGACCCCAACATTGTTTTAAATCATAAAGTGTGAAGTTTGGTAGGTTCTTGGTACCCTTTATGGGGCCGTACTTTTTTTTAAAAAATGTTGTTTTTTGTTTAGAAATTTTCATTTAACTGTTTGAATTGTTTGTTGTAGAAGCAAAGAGATCTGTGCATCAATAGCAACAGTGTTTGTTTTATGTGAATGATACTCATTTTTCAAAATGCCTTCGGCATTTGCAATCTCATATAGTGGAAGTGTATATCCCTATTATTACTTTCTCTTTTCTTGGCTCAATTATGTAATCAGGCCATCTGAGATATGACAATCTTTTTTCTTTTTCTTTGTTTACCCTCACAATATATAGTAATCGGTCAGTTTTAATTTGTTCCCATATGTTCTGAATCAACTTAATGAGTTTCAAACAATTGTAGCAGGGGCAAGAAAATCTAGCAAAATTATTAATTGATGCAAGGACAGAACAAGAATAATAACACTTTTGAGGAAACCAAACAACATTATTTTCCTCTCTTCATGTAGCTTCATTCTTCCTGAATCAGAAACCATACTAATGGGCTTGGCAAACATTCGAAATCTGAGTATGACAGGTTCTAAAATGTGTTAACTTCCCAGAAAAAAAAGAAAAAGGAAAAAGAAAAAGGAACAGATCTCTTTCTGCATTAATCTGTGTGCTGAGATCAAACAGAAAATTTAAGGAAGTAGTTACACGATGCAGAAAAACTGCAGCAAATTTCTGTTCTTGCTTTGTCCCTTTTATGACGACTTCTTAGTTTTCTGAAAGAGTGAAGATAATTAACACATGACACTTCTTCAACCGTTAGCGTGTGAACGTGGTAAAATCTCTTTATCGGATAATTAAGATAGCCAGTGAGGTAAAAACCCTAATTATCTTTATTGATGAAATTAATTGACGAAAACAAAAAGAACTTATTTATATGCATCTAGAAATCCTAATTCGACCAGGAATACTAATCAATTATGAACCAAAGTAAATAACTACTAACAACTCTAACTAAAGAAGAAATTAAAATAGGAACCCTAATTCTAATACGAATAGGTGATTGTAATAATTTCCTCCCTCTTCAGACGCCCCTTGACATTAAGGTGCGACGTTAAAGTACTTCCGTATCATTTTATCTTCATTCTCCCACTTAGCTTCATCTCGTGACTGCTTGTTCCATCTCACTAGAATCTTCGGCTTCATTCTCTCATCGACTTGATGGCGTCACTTGGCCAAAATGTTTGTTGGAATTGGTATATTTTCCTCAAGCTCGTCGGGAAACTCGGTAGTAACATCGGGTTCTCCATTGTACGGCTTAAGTTTTGAAACATAAAAAACACTATGAATAATCACTGTGGAAGGAAGTTCCGGTCGATAAGCTATTTAGCTGAATTTTTTATAGCCTAGAATTTTTCGTAAAATTTGGGAAAAAGCTTTCCAAATTTTTGCCGTCGGATGCTCAACTGCTAGTATGGGGGAAGTCGCAGGAGCACCTAATCTCCAATCTGGAACTCGCGCTCGTGATGCTAGGTGTCATAAACTTGCTTCATGTGATTTTGTGTCGCACTAAGATGCTTTTTAAGCACTTTTTTTTGTTTAGTCCACTCAACTAATTGGGCATCCACGACATCTATAACATAAGATGATCTAATGAATAAGACAAAATATTCGGAGTTGGTCGACCGTAGAGTGCCTCAAACGGTGTAGTATTTATCGAAGAATGGTGCAAGGTATTCTGGAACCACTGTTCATGGCAAAAATTGGATCCATTTCTTAGGTCTCTCGCCTGCATACATTTAAGGTAACTTTCCAAGCTTCAATTTAGCACCTTTGTTTGGTCATCTATGACACCTTAGGATTTAAATAGTCCTATATATAAGGTATAATATGACTAAACCTCTTAACCTCGATATAACATTTTGGGCAGTGGCTAGGCCCAAGAGGTTAAGAAGGTTAAGCGTGCTAGGGCTAGAATAGTCCTAGGATGGGTGATCCTTTGGAAAGTGGGGCATCATAGTTGGTATCAGAGCCAATCACTAGCCGAAAGTGTGATATGAGTTTTAGCTGAGCTAGGCTCATATAATGAGTATAGTGCGGCTCCTCGGCTGATGATTATTGTGGGTATAGCGCGGCTCCCTACAAGATCGGCTAAGGTTAGCGAGACGAGTCTCACATCGCTTGATACTTGTGAGTATATTTGAGCCTGACAACGACGTTAGGGCTTAAAGGGGGGATGAATGTGAAGCCCTGAAGATTTGGAATAGTCCTATATATAAGGTATAATAGGACTAAACCTCTTAACCCAGTTGTAGTATTTTGGGCAGTGATTTGGCCCAAGAGGTTAAAAGGATTAAGTGTGATAGGGTTAGAGTAGTTCTAGGATGGGTGACCCCCTAGGAAGCAGGGCGTCACACTCACTTTGTGTATCAACGAATGTTGAGATTAGAGAGGATATCTTTAGAGAGGCACATCAAGTGCCTTATGCTATTCATCCAGATGGTACTAAGATGTATAAAGACTTAAAGATGCACTATTGATGGCCTAGAATGAAGAAGGACATGGGACAGTTTGTGGCATGACGTGCCAACAAGTAAAAGCAGAGCATCAACTTCCTATGGAGAAATTACAAAACTTGCCTATCCCCGTGTGGAAGTAGGAGAATATCACCATAGATTTCGTTATGGGAGTGCCTCCCTCACAAGCTGGGCATGACACTATTTGGATATTTGTGGACAGCTTGACAAAATCAGCATATTTCATACCCGTTCACACTACTTAGTTTAGAGACAAGCTTGCCCAATTATACCTTGATGAGATTGTGTGACTTTATGGAGTGACTACATCTATTATATCGGATCAAGATCCTAGATTTTATCTCAGTTTTGGAAAAGTCTACATGACACACTAGGTACTCAGTTGGATTTCAACACGGTTTTCCACCCCCAGAGCGATGGCAGTCCAAGCATACTATTCAGATATTAGATGACATGCTCAGAGAGTGTGCATTGGATTTTTGGAGTGGTAGGCGTCGGTATTTACCAATGGCAAAATTTGCTTTTAACAATAGTTATCAAACAAGTATCAAGATGGCGCCATCTGAAGCTCTTTATCAATGAAAATGCCGATCACCTCTTTAATGGAGTGAAGTGGGTGAAAGAGTGTTTTTGGGCCCTGATGTTCTTCAAGAAGCCGAGGACAAGGCTCGACTTGCGCGTGAATGATTGATTACAGCTCAAAGTTGACAAAAGAGTTATGCAAACAAACGTCGGCGTGAATTGGAATTTTAGGTTGCCATTTGAGGTTTTGGAGCGTGTAAGCCCGATAGCGCGTCGGCTAACTCTACCACCGAACCTATCGGGAGTACACAATTTGGTTCATGTATCGACGCTTCGAAAGTATGTGTTCAACCCTTCCCACGTGGTAGACTTCGCTCCATTAGAGCTACAAGAGGATTTGAACATTGGGAGCATCCGGTTCAGATTTTGGTTCACGAAGTAAAAAAACTTCAAAATCGTGAGAGTATGTGAAAGCGCTCTGGAGCAACCATGATGAGCATGAGGCTGCTTGGGAGCTGGAGAGAGCACTTTAAAAGAAATTTCCTCACCTATTTCAGATGGGGGAGTGAGGTAGTGATATCTTAGTTTTGCGGACGAAACACTTTTTAAGGGAGGGTGTTTCCCGAAAAATTATTAAAATACTATTTTTTTCGGAATGATTACAGTCCATGAATTAACTGGTGCGTTGGGAAAGTGTCGAGACGAGTCAAACTTGAATTGGACGCGAAATTGACGTCGAAATTTAGCCCGAAACACCAATTAATTCCCTGCTGGTGCAGTTTTTTTTATTTCCATTCGGTACCTAACGCACAACCTACCTAACTCCAACCACCCTAATTGGGAAAATTGGACTGTAGTGTCCAGCAAGTATTTGATCCCCTCATTCTCTTATTTTTCTTTCTCATCTTCTCTCTCATTTCTTTCTTTTTCTTCCCTCCATCTCCCTGCTGCTTCTCTTCCTACGCAGGTGTAGTACACTGAACTTTAGCAAATTGCGGAGTTCTAGTGAGAGAATAGTGGCTTATACTATTCTGGAATTTTGGGTTGAGTTTGGTGAGCTTCGGAGTGTTTTCGGGACTTGAAAAGTGCGAAAACGGACTCCGGAAGTCGAAATCTGCAAAAGTGCAGATTTTGCATTGTGTACCGGTATCTGGTCTAGGCATACCGGAATCCAGTGAAGAACTGGTTTGCGCAGCTCTCGGGTTCTGCGGAATCCTGCTGGTGATACCGGAATGGGCTGGCATTCCGGTATGTGCAATTCGCGTATCGGTACTGAAGCGATTAGTACCGGTACTGAGAAGTGGCATACCGGAATGTGGTTGCGTAGCTTGCTGGCCGAGGCTCGGGTTTTGCAAAATTTGTGCAGTATACCGGTATGCACATGCGTATACCGGTATACAGTGTTGCAGAGTGCATTTTGTGCAATTTTGCAATTTTGACTTTTTGAGGGGCCTAAGTGGATTTTGTTGCTCGGGTTTAAGTGCCCCTTCACCCCTCTCTTGTTGTGTGGGCTGAGGACTTAGAGGAGAGGAAAGGTAGGGTTTCCCTCTCTCTCTCTCTCTAGTTTTTCTTGCTCCCAACCCCTTAGATCATGGTTTTGATCTCCTTTCTCACCATTTTCTTCATGGAGGAGTACTCCTAGGCTTGGAGGGAGCTCGGGGATAAGGAAAGGAGCTTGTTGGTGGGCCTAGCTTCAACCCTAGCTTGTGTAAGCCCGGTTGGAAGCTTGATTTGAGGTTATTAAACTCTCTTACAACCTCTATTTGTAATTTTTGCTTGGATTTGGGATGAAAACCTAGTTTCATGAAAATTAGGGTTTGATTTAGGGTTTCGTGATTGTGAGCCCTTGAGGTGGAATTGATGGGTGTAGAACGTTGTTGTAGGTTGGATTTGAAGATCCCTAACCTCAATTTGGACTTAGAACAAGTTTTACTTGCTCAAGGTATTTTTCACCCATTTACCTCATAGTTTTTGGTGGTTTTCGAATTCGTTCGTTCGAAGCTTTTAACCCCTTGGAAAATTATCTTAGGGTATGAGAAGCTCGGGGGACAACTCCGTTTCGAAGTACTGCGAGATTTCGACGGGTATCCGGTGGGTCTGACCTCACCGAAATGGGTGAACTCCCCCTATGTCTCCTATCTTGTTATAGGATTGATTAGATGCATAATTATAATAATTATGACATGATGAAAATTGTAATTGCATGAGACACATATGTTGTGTATGAAAAATGCATAGTACATATAGTGCGGTATTATGATGATAATATGCATGCTAGAGTATTTGTGCTAGTAGTGTAATGATGCATTATGAAATGCTAATTAGGTTATGCATGCTAGAAATGAGCATCATAGGAGACACTACTTGGTTGTTGAATTAGTGAATTCTCTTGCATACTAGAGTATGCTTGTATAGAGAAAAGAGAAGTTATGGCAAATGCATGATAAGTTGTTGCACCTCATCTAGGTGAGCAACTTTGACGGTCATCGTGACTTTGGGCTCGACCTTTAGGTCGTGGAAATGATTCCATGTTTAAGACATGAGGAATGAAATTCTATTTGCATTGATAATTATAATTGGTTAAACGTGAGTCCATTGTGTTATTTAAACACTTGCATGATAGCTTTATACTCTATGTAGTAGAGGTTGTTGTAGCTTATGCATGGCATGAATATGGACTCGTTGGCATCGTAGAATGCATGGATTATAGCATTAGTATAATGCATAGTTTTGGCATTTGTAGAATGCATGATATATGGCATTAGAATAATGTATGGTCTATGAACTTAGTAAACTGAGAGATGAGCATTTACATGTTAGAGACATGTGCATATTGGTAGGGACATACCAACGGACAAATTTGAGAACAACATGATATGGTTGACATTTAGCATTTTGGCTATTGAACGTAGTAAACATGACATGTTTTTGACATAGTGTGAGGTTAAACATATTATGTTTCACTTAGGTGAATAAATAGGTTGACATTATGACATAATGTTAGATCCTTGGACATTGGTTGACTATTCCATGTTTTAGACATGATGAGCGTATTTTCCTATGCTATTGACTATGCTTGTTGGCCATTGTGCTCATGCGCACATGCTTGTGAGGGTCGCTCCCTACAAGCCGGCACTCCGGAGTTAGCCTATGCGACAGTTATTTCGCTTGCGACAGTTATTTCGCCGCGCAGTTTTGAGACGCCGAAATGGAACCGCCGTGGGCGAGGCTCATCCTTAGCGTGAGGGTGGTGACTACCACGGAGCCATTAGGCATGGCACAAGCCGGGACGTTACCTTGTGTAAGTCCTTTGTGGATTGGGTAAAAGCTAAGTAAACTGGTCCTAGCACATCACAGTTAGTTGATGCATCTACATGTAGTGTAGGGACATAGTAGTGAGTTATTATTTGGTGGTACTACTTAGCTTGGCACCTTTTGGATGCATGCATCATAGTTGGACATTCGTTTTAGTCATTATTTGCATGGGCATCCATAGTGGCATTATCCTATACTTATGATGATTAGTATAGAGGCATGTTATTATGATGATAACAAAAGAAAATCTTTTAACTAGTATCCATGGCATTAATTTTGACATGCGTGTAACCCGGTGTGAATAAATGTTGAACATATGACAGTAGGATCATATTCATGTTCATGTAGATGTTTTAGTCATTTGGAGGCATGATAGTAGTAGAATTATCTGTTTAGCATTTAATGTGATATGCTTTATGTTCAGCTTATACTATCTTGCCTCAGTTGACCTAGCGGTGTAATTCGCCACTCTCGGCGGCTTACCCACTGGGAACTATTGTTTAATAGTTCTCACCCCCATTGTTGTTGGGTTTTTATTTTAGAGCCTTCCGCAGCAGGAGAGGCTTGGGATCGTGGCGAGGGGTTAGCAGCTAGCTAGAGCCTCTACGATGTTGTTATAGACATACCCTGGATACCTTTCATTGTATTTTGTATGAAAGGTGTATAGTTATTTTTCTAGAGAGTGATCTCCTAGTATTGTTAAGATGTATAATTTTATTATATATCTTGAGATTTTAGTTGTGTTGATCTTGTTTTAGTTGTAGAATTATGTTCTCGCTCTGATCACCCTGCTTAGGATGTATTCCTTATTCTACTTGATTGATGTTGTTGTAGACGCCTTGTGTACATTGTGTTGTTTTGAGGTACACGGCGGGTCTGGGCACGTGCCTGGTAGGCTCTCACTAGGGCCCGGGGCGTGACAGATTATTGTGGTATCAGAGCCTAGGGTTGAGTCGTAGTGGACCTAGTAAACCTTAGGCAGGTTGGACGATAAGGAATAGGAACGTGAGAGACGGGATCTCTTATGACTTATTGGCGAAAGTATTATGATTGGGTCATTTCTAAGACTCCAAAGGAGTTGGAGTTAGATCGGAGTGAACCACTTCTATACCCTTGGAGGGTCACGTTGGCGGCCGACAACGTGACATCGGGGAATAGTGGGAGTCCACTTAATTACTTTCGCATGATTGGGGTTATAGTTTGGTGTGGGGATGCGTTGGCGTGGGGTATTTTACCTGCGCATGTTTTGCTTGTTGCAGCTTGAGTGGTGAACGACGCACTCGATGGCGGCCGAGGCAACCGAGACAGGATTTCTGCATCCTCTGGAATTAGTGAGACTTTGAAGTTGAGAGAACCACTAGTAATTTCAGCGAGTACGGTGGAACGGCGATAATTTATGATGTTACTCCAAGTTGAGACTTTGCGCCGGCAGACGAGAGGATTAAGCAACTGGAGGATTTGACGACCCAGTTGGCAGTCGACCTCAAGAAATCCTATGAGAATACGGATCGTACCTTGATAAGGGCAAGAGATGTGGAGACCGTTGGGACGGCAAAAGGAGCTACTAAAAGTGGCAAGTCTATCGTAAGAGGAATTGATATTGAGAACATGGATCTTTGGCAGAATAGAAGAGAGACGTTGAATCGTCATCAACTATAGTGGTGTGTGAGCGGTGGAGTCCGCATGTACCCGACGATGTTCTTGGAATTGAGGCAGGTGCTCTCTTCGTGGCCTGGTGGGCCATTCCCAGTTGGAGTGTTTGAGGAGA
Organism: Puya raimondii; assembly: GCA_016920855.1. Taxonomy (NCBI): domain Eukaryota; kingdom Viridiplantae; phylum Streptophyta; class Magnoliopsida; order Poales; family Bromeliaceae; genus Puya; species Puya raimondii. Next base: position 92,654,501 of record JABWPP010000049.1, read on the forward strand.
ACAATGTCGACGGTATTGGGATCGACTTCGCGCGGCTAGCACCTGGTGAATGCGTGTCTGTTTGACAGACAGTGGATGATGCAGCGAAGACGAAGGTTGTTCGCGGCTTCTGTCATTGGAGCTAGTTTGTTGTTTGTTATGATTGTGGTTTTGGATCGGCTGTTTGCCGAATGCTTGGCAGGGAACTTTTTTACCTTGTTGTTGCAGATTGAGTAGTCCTGATTTCTTGGACTCGGGAGTACTATTTTTGTACTCTGTTAGTTTTGGATATTTCTGTGCGCCAACGAAGCGATTGGCTTTATTTGGCTGGGAGCGTATAGTTCAGATCTGAACTTGGGCTGGCTCTTCGAGTATCTTGTTACCGATGATTGGGTGAGCCAAGCTGTAGTGCTGTGAGAACCTGGACACGAAATAGTGTTTTCAGAGGGCGTTTCGCTATTTGCGACGATTGTTTCACCCGCCCAAGCCTGGTTGTTGGCTGAGTGGGCGCGTGGCCTTTAGGCCAGCATCTTTGGTCAGTGTTGAGAATCCTCAAAAGCGAGGATGTCTCTTGTGAGGGAGTTGCTCGTGCAATCCCGTTTGAGTTGTGAGAATTGAAGGCTTGGTCTGGAGACCTCTTTTGCCTAGTGTTTTCTCTCGTGGAGCATAGATCTCATTTGTTTTAAGTGGATGGGTCATTTCGACTGTGGGTCGACTATCGTGAACTCGGTAGGGTCACGATCAAGAATATGTACCCGTAGCAGAGATCGGTTGATCTGTTTGATCAAGCTCCATGGATTCTGGATTTACTCGAGGGTAGTTGCAATCTGAGTACTATTCTCGTTGGATCGAGTTTGAGTTTGGACCGAGGGTGACTTGTTCACTCGGTGTAGACATTACGAAATTATCGTGGTGTCGTTTGAGCTGGCTGATGCTCTTGTGTGTTGTGATGTTTGGCCCTTCTGGGTGTCTTTGTCTCTGTGCGCATCGACGACATGTTGGAAGTCGAGAGGTGATGAAGACCACGAAGATTCCTTTGAATGAGGACTGCAAGTGCTTCAAGTTGAAGACGTACTGATTCGGTTGTGAGGACTAGTGTCCCTTGGCAGTTGATGCCAAGGTGGGTATTATTGGAGACCTCAAGGAAATCAAACTATCCATAGTGGATTGAGACAAGCGGATGTGATCGAAGTTCAAACTTCTTAGTTTGATTGGTTGTTATGGATATTTGTGAGGAGATTACTGAGTCGTCTACTCTCTTCTTTTGACTCACACATAAAGGGGTTAAACCTTTTGGAATGATATGTGTGAGAGAAGTTTTGGAACTGTTGGTATGGTTGACTACCGCCAACCTTGGTTACCCCGAAGGCGGGTTATGTGCTTTGTAGTTATGTTTCTCTCCACGGATTGAGTTGCACCCTGGTGTGAAATAGAAGGGTAGTATTGACCTTTCAGCAATTGAGAGAATGCAAGAGGAATCGCCAATTGTGATTTGGAATAGATTGCCATAGCAATTACTTGGAAAATATGGCAAGTTTATGTATCGTTAGTGGTGTGAAGTGCACCCAGATCTTAATGTTGGAGATATCTCTACACTCAAGAAAATGAGTTGAAGCTGTGAAAACAGGTTAGAGGCCGGTGTACTAGAGATATCGATGAGATGAGTATTATGGAGTGATATCTATCCTTTGAATCGGATCACGGAAGTTAGCCTTGATCCCGACTGGTAAATGGTGCAATTGAGACCAAGAGTGCAGTGACTGATGGATTCCTAGTGGACTGTCAGAAAGTGTCTTGACGGTGGAACTAATGAGTTGTACCTGGGATAGCAGGATTTTTGAGATATGCTAAGTAAAGGCTATCTACCTGGTTGGATAGAGGATGATTGCCGGAGTCTCCGGAATTGGATTGTCTCGCTTCTAAGCTAGACGTGATGATTGTTGAGAGGTTGTGAATAGGAGTAACTATTCACCTGAGTTGGATTGAGAAAATTTTTATGCGCAAGTATACTTGGGCAATTTGTGTGATTGCATAGGGCGTCTAGCTCTATCATTTTGGAATTTGAGCCATTGGATGATTCTCGGTGAGAGATAGGATTTTGGCACCTGAATCTGATGATCTGAGTGTGATACTTAGTTAAGAAAATCCAAGAGCTTTGTGTATGAGGAATAAGTTTCAGATTCTTTGGATTATTTGAGACCCTGAGGCAAATGGGCCTAGTGGCATGTCGAGTTGTTTCACTTCAGATCTGTTGAAGGTATATGAAGTGTGTTTTGACGCTCCGAGCGAGTATTTGAATTCTACCACGACGGTGGATGTCGTTTCTTTAGAGCTACATGAAGATCTAAACTTCAAGGAGCATTGTTGTGGATTAGACTTATGGAATGTAGGAATCTGGAATTATCACTATTCCTACTACAAGATTCTTTGGAGCAACATCTTGGACGCGATGCATGGTGTGAGAGCTGGAGGCTTCACTGCGAGGGCGATTTTCTTATCCCCTTTGGTTTTGCTGTTTGTTGTTGGTTGTTGATCCGTAGTTTCGCGGACGAAACTCCTTTTTAGGATGGGAGTATGTAGTACACTGAACTTTAGCAAATTGCGGAGTTCAAGTGAGAGAATAGTGGCTTATACTATTCTGGAAATTTGGGTTGAGTTTGGTGAGCTTCGGAGTGTTTTCGGGACTTGAAAAGTGCGAAAACGGACTCCGAAAGTCGAAATCTGCAAAAGTGCAGATTTTGCAATTGAATACCGGTATCTGGTCTAGGCATACCGGAATCCAGTGAAGAACTGGTTTGCGCAGCTCTCGGGTTCTGCGGAACCCTGCTGGTGATACCGGAATGGGCTGGCATTCCGGTATGTGCAATTCGCGTACCGGTACTGAAGCGATTAGTACCGGTACTGAGAAGTGGCATACCAGAATGTGGTTGCGTAGCTTGCTGGCCGAGGCTCGGCTTTTGCAAAATTTGTGCAGTATACCAGTATGCACATGCGTATACCGGTATACAGTGTTGCAGAGTGCATTTTGTGCAGTTTTGCAATTTTGACTTTTTGAGGGGCCTAAGTGGATTTTGTTGCTCGGGTTTAAGTGCCCCTTCACCCCTCTCTTGTTGTGTGGGCTGAGGACTTAGAGGAGAGGAAAGGTAGGGTTTCCCTCTCTCTCTCTCTAGTTTTTCTTGCTCCCAACCCCTTAGATCATGGTTTTGATCTCCTTTCTCTCCATTTTCTTCATGGAGGAGTACTCCTAGGCTTGGAGGGAGCTCGGGGCTGAGGAAAGGAGCTTGTTGGTGGGCCTAGCTTCAACCCTAGCTTGTGTAAGCCCGGTTGGAAGCTTGATTTGAGGTTAGTAAACTCTCTTACAACCTCTATTTGTGATTTTTTCTTGGATTTGGGATGAAAACCTAGTTTCATGAAAATTAGGGTTTGATTTAGGGTTTCGTGATTGTGAGCCCTTGAGGTGGAATTGATGGGTGTAGAACGTTGTTGTAGGTTGGATTTGAATATCCCTAACCTCAATTTGGACTTAGAACAAGTTTTACTTGCTCAAGGTATTTTTCACCCATTTACCTCATAGTTTTTGGTGGTTTTCGAATTCGTTCGTTCGAAGCTTTTAACCCCTTGGAAAATTATCTTAGGGTATGAGAAGCTCGGGGGACAACTCCGTTTCGAAGTACTGCGAGGTTTCGACGGTTATCCGGTGGGTCTGACCTCACCGAAATGGGTGAACTCCCCCTATGTCTCCTATCTTGTTATAGGATTGATTAGATGCATAATTATAATAATTATGACATGATAAAAATTGTAATTGCATGAGACACATATGTTGTGTATGAAAAATGCATAGTACATATAGTGCGGTATTATGATGATAATATGCATGCTAGAGTATTTGTGCTAGTAGTGTAATGATGCATTATGAAATGCTAATTAGGTTATGCATGCTAGAAATGAGCATCATAGGAGACACTACTTGGTTCTTGAATTAGTGAATTCTCTTGCATACTAGAGTATGCTTGTATAGAGAAAAGAGAAGTTATGGCAAATGCATGATAAGTTGTTGCACCTCATCTAGGTGAGCAACTTTGACGGTCATCGTGACTTTGGGCTCGACCTTTAGGTCGTGGAAATGATTCCATGTTTAAGACATGAGGAATGAAATTCTATTTGCATTGATAATTATAATTGGTTAAACGTGAGTCCATTGGGTTATTTAAACACTTGCATGATAGCTTTATACTCTATGTAGTAGAGGTTGTTGTAGCTTATGCATGGCATGAATATGGACTCGTTGGCATCGTAGAATGCATGGATTATAGCATTAGTATAATGCATAGTTTTGGCATTTGTAGAATGCATGATATATGGCATTAGAATAATGCATGGTCTATGAACTTAGTAAACTGAGAGATGAGCATTTACATGTTAGAGACATGTGCATATTGGTAGGGACATACCAACGGACAAATTTGAGAACAACATGATATGATTGACATTTAGCATTTTGGCTATTGAACGTAGTAAACATGACATGTTTTTGACATAGTGTGAGGTTAAACATATTATGTTTCACTTAGGTGAATAAATAGGTTGACATTATGACATAATGTTAGATCCTTGGACATTGGTTGACTATTCCATGTTTTAGACATGATGAGCGTATTTTCCTATGCTATTGACTATGCTTGTTGGCCATTGTGCTCATGCGCACATGCTTGTGAGGGTCGCTCCCTACAAGCCGGCACTCCGGAGTTAGCCTATGCGACAGTTATTTCGCTTGCGACAGTTATTTCGCCGCGCAGTTTTGAGACGCCGAAATGGAACCGCCGTGGGCGAGGCTCATCCTTAGCGTGAGGGTGGTGACTACCACGAAGCCATTAGGCATGGCACAAGCCGGGACGTTACCTTGTGTAAGTCCCTTGTGGATTGGGTAAAAGCTAAGTAAACTGGTCCTAGCACATCACAGTTAGTTGATGCATCTACATGTAGTGTAGGGACATAGTAGTGAGTTATTATTTGGTGGTACTACTTAGCTTGGCACCTTTTGGATGCATGCATCATAGTTGGACATTCGTTTTAGTCATTATTTGCATGGGCATCCATAGTGGCATTATCCTATACTTATGATGATTAGTATAGAGGCATGGTATTATGATGATAACAAAGAAAATCTTTTAACTAGTATCCATGACATTAATTTTGACATGCGTGTAACCCGGTGTGAATAAATGTTGAACATATGACAGTAGGATCATATTCATGTTCATGTATATGTTTTAGTCATTTGGAGGCATGATAGTAGTAGAATTATCTGTTTAGCATTAAATGTGATATGCTTTATGTTCAGCTTATACTATCTTGCCTCAGTTGACCTAGCGGTGTAATTCGCCACTCTCGGCGGCTTACCCACTGGGAACTATTGTTTAATAGTTCTCACTCCTATTGTTGTTGGGTTTTTATTTCAGAGCCTTCCGCAGCAGGAGAGGCTTGGGATCGTGGCGAGGGGTTAGCAGCTAGCTAGAGCCTCTACGATGTTGTTATAGACATACCCTGGATACCTTTCATTGTATTTTGTATGAAAGGTGTATAGTTATTTTTCTAGAGAGTGATCTTCTAGTATTGTTAAGATGTATAATTTTATTATATATCTTGAGATTTTAGTTGTGTTGATCTTGTTTTAGTTGTAGAATTATGTTCTCGCTCTGATCACCCTGCTTAGGATGTATTCCTTATTCTACTTGATTGATGTTGTTGTAGACGCCTTGTGTACATTGTGTTGTTTTGAGGTACACGGCGGGTCTGGGCACGTGCCTGGTAGGCTCTCACTAGGGCCCGGGGCGTGACAGCAGGCTGCCACACCACCCACACCTGGGAGAAGCTAGCAACCTTGCAAGAATATTAGTTAATTGGTGAAGAGATGATCTAGTGGTTCAGCTCTGGAGTGAGGTATTACTCCTTCTTCTCTTTCTTTCCTTTCTTCTTCTTTTCCTCCTCCTGGTTCCCTTCCTCTCCTTGTGAACAATGCAAGGCTGCTGCTGCTGCCAGCAGCACTGATGCTGCCAGCAGCTGCAGTTTCTGCTGGCAGCATTGGCTGTAAAGGCTGCCGGATGGAAAATTTTGAACTACATCACTTCCAACTTCCCCTTCACCACTTCTTCATCTGTACAAGTATTTTTATTGCAACTAAAGAAGCTATTGTCAACTGAGGAGCTACAACTGCAGTTGTGGCAGCTTGCTGCTGTTAGAAAATTGCGTACGGTAAAAACGCAGCGGAACAAAATCAAACAAATTTGATTTTAAAAACTCGAGATCCGATCTCAAAACCACGCAATAGGATCCCTCATGTTGTTCAAGATTAAGGAGAAAGGAAGATCTAATTTTCACCTTTGCGCGGGTAGTTCTTCACCGCAATTTGATGATCGTGGAATTAGGTTCTCTTGAAGCCGCACACACGTCCGGCCTCTATAGGTATCCACACGAGATTGGTGATCTGATCGATGTCCTCACCGGGGTGCTAGCTCCCTTAATGAGAGAGATGACGGCTAGGGTTTTCTAAAAACTTCCATATATTGTATAGAGGGATATAATTCTCTTTTAATAATATAATAACCATTAAGGATAAGAATAAATCTAGGTTTAAATTTATCCTTTCCTTAATTGGTTAGATCAATCAAATCATAATTTGATTCGACTTGAATTTTATCCTAATTTGATCATATCAAATTAATAATGCAATATTTGCACATAAGCCCTCTCATAATTTACTAACTGTTAGTAAGTCCTCTCTTGTAACATTTACACTTTAATACCACTAATTTGTAATAATTATAAATTAGTCGAATTATCAACATATTGAAAATTAGGTCCTCCGGCGATTCAAAAATCACAATCTAGCTATCCGATCAGTCACAACCTCTTATGTGTGTGACCCCGTAGGTTCTATTCTATCTGGTAGTGAGATATATTCTGATCACTATCAACAGTATCACTGAAACTCCTTTCAGTGGGTCGGAACAATTCCAACTCATCCCAATGAGAATTATTGATCATCCAGATAATTCTCATGAATCTCACAATCCACCAGTGACGCCTAGCAGCATGTAGTGGTATTCCAGTAGAATGAAATACTGAACCTCTTGGTGCAGTTACCGTGTGATACAGTCCTTCTATCATGAGTCCCGAATAGACGGAGGTCATGGAACAACTCGTCAAACCCCATCATCTGTCATATGTCAAATTTATTCAACTCGAGTTTCTAATATCGAAAACCCTTTCCGCTATTTATCCTGCCTTGGCCAAGGTCTTCTAAACTCGGTCTCATAAATCACATATGTTACGGATTTTATATTGGCATATTTCGTGAAGTGAGTCGGAGTCTTGAAGGTTTAAAGAAGAAGAAACGAAGTTTGAAGACTCGCAAACTCAACGTATGAATTCACGATGCTTGGTAAGTTTAAATAATCTTGATGATGATTTATAAACATTTATAAGTGTTTGGAAGACATTAGAATAGATAAAAATTGTTTTAAATTATAAAAAATGAGTTTTCCAACTTCCAGGATCCGGACCCTGAGATGAGGTCCGGATCCCGTACGCCTCCCTGGCTGTCACGCAGGGAGGGTCCGGACCCTGTGGGCTGAGGTCCGGATCCCGTACGCCTCCCTGGCTGTCACGCAGGGAGGGTCCGGACCCTGTGGGCTGAGGTCCGGATCCCGTACGACTCTCAGGCTTTTCGCAGAGAGGGTCCGGACCCTGTTGACTGCGGTCCGGACAATGAAACGCGGAATTGTTTCCGGGTCCGGACCCTGCGATCCAAGGTCCGGACCCCGACCCGTCGCGAAGTTTTGGAAAGTTATTTTTTCAATCCTACTCTGATTCTAATGTCCCCCAAACCTGTAAATAAGATGGTAGATTCCTTAAAATATCTTAGCAATCCTAATTTGGTTCCAAACCTTTCTAAAATTAGTTTTTCAATCCTAGTCGAAATCGGTTTGCTTCCAAACCTTTCTAAAAATTGTTTTTAATCCTAATCTATTTCGGATTGCTTCAAAACCTATAAATAAGATGTGGGGGTGTCTCTAAAACGTGGTGAAGCATAGATTATCTTTTAGAAACCCTAGAAGCTTGTAGGTAACCTTTTTCCTCATCTTCTACATCAAGCTTCTCTCAAATTGATTCATGGTGTCCTAATTTCTAATATTCTTTTAGAATCAATTTGAGGATTGCTTAGAGATTATTCCCACAGATCTTCAATGATATTCTAAGCAATAAACCATCATCTTTGTTATTGTTCTTGCTCCGGACGGAGTGCGCTCGTGGATTCGAGTGAGCGTCGTGGATTCGACGTGTTGAAGGCTTCGTGGATTCGAAGTTGGGCGTCTCGTGGATTCGGGACGTGGCGTTCGTGGATTCGGACGTGGGGCGTGGACAACCCGTTGGTGCGCGTGATCCGCTGAAGAGAAGGGAGAGGTTAAGTCTGTGGAGTCGGTAATCACCTTGTAATCTTTACCCTTAGTGGATTGTTTTTTCGCGTGTTGGTCCCGTGGGTTTTTCTCCAAGGTGGAGTTTCCCACGTAAATCTCGGTGTGCTGATTTTATTTCCGCATTATTTTATCGCATTGAGATTTGTATTTTTTGTTTATACACCTATTCACCCCCCTCTAGGTGATTGATATACTCTAGATAGATCCTAGGGCACCCCCTATCTTTCATTTGGTATCAGAGCGGGATCTAGGCTTTATCTTTCATAATGGGTGAAGGAGGTAATATATTTAGGCCACCATTTTTTGATGGAACCAACTACGCCTATTGGAAAGTCCAGATGAGAGCCTTCCTCATCGCAATTGATGAGCGAGTATGGCAAACCATTGAACTTGGATGGAAACATCCAACCGAAGTGGTTAATAACGCAACTGTACCTAAGCCACGAAATAAGTGGTCGAAGGATGAAATTGATTTATCCTCTTTAATGGTAAGGGAATAAATGCTTTATTTAATGCCCTAACTCAAACCGAGTTTTCACGCGTCTCGGCGTGTGAAACGGTAAAAGAGATTTGGGATACCCTACAAGTTACACATGAGGGTACAAGTCTAGTAAAAGTTCAAAAGCTCCAGATGCTTACGAGTCAATTTGATTCTATTCGAATGGAGGAGCATGAATCTTTTATTGAGTATTTTACTAGACTCCAAGATATCATTAATACATGTGCTAACTTGGGAGAGAAGATCCCCGAATCTAAGGTTGTTAGAAAAATCCTTCGAACACTTCCGGAGCGCTTTAGGGCGAAAGTCGCGGCTATTGAAACGATCAATCATCCGGATGATATGAAAGTAGATGAATTAGTAGGCGCTTTACAAACTTATGAAATGACTTTTCCTACTAATCAATCTTTTTCCAAGTCTTTCTCTAAAAGTACAGGTGTTGCACTTAATTCAACAAAGGAGGAAGACGAGGATACCGAATCCGACGATGAAGTTTCTCTTGAAATTTCGAACGTCAAATGGCACTTCTTACTAAGAAGTTTCGTCGGAAGTTTAGGAAGAACCAAAACATTCAAGCTTCATCCTCCAACCGAAAGCCTTCTTCTAACGGATCTTCACATTCTAAATCCTCTAAAGAGAAGAAGCATGCAAAGTCTTCTAAAGAAAATGATGAGTTTGAAGGGGAAATCCGGTGTTACAAATGTCGAGGCTATGGCCATATCGCCACGGATTGTCCCTCTAAGAAGTCCTATAACAAAAAGGCTCTACAAGCTAGAACTTGGGATGATTCTACTTCAAATGATTCAAGTTCTAGTGAAGAAGAAACTAATAATACAATTGCTTTTTCTTCACATGTTTTTCCTTCTCCCTCTACTTTTTGTTTATCATCTATTATTTCTAACCCTTTTGACTCTTCTTCTGTGCAATACACATCGAGCGAAAATGGCACAAGTGAGGGGGGAGTCGGATGATGAAAGTTTAGCCGAAGCCTACAATCAATTACTTGGTGAATCCAAAAAGATGGCTAAGCTTAACAAGAAGCTAAGGAGACGTCTACTTGAGCTTGAAGGAGAAAATAATAAACTGAAAGAGTCATCTAAAGCTCTTGCGGAGGAAAGGGAACATATGTTGACTAACAATAAGATCCTCCAAGAGAAGCTAGACCAAGCGAAGGTATCGATCAAAACGAATCAAGAAAATGTTGGCTTTCTAGAACTACAATACAAGGAAATTCATGTTTCTAATCAAGTCTTGACCAAACAAGTCCATCAACACAAGTCCGACATACAAAAATTCTCCTCCGGATCAAAGAAGCTTGATAACATGCTAGGACTTGGTCAAACGGACAAAATTGGAGTCGGATATGAAAGAACTCATGTCAAGAAGGGTGGAATTTCAGCATCTAAAACTCCATCCAAACTAAAGGAGAAAGTATGTCATAGATGTGGAAAGAAAGGACATATAAAGAAGACATGCCCTAGAAAAGGAGAAAAGCATCAACCGGCATCTTCTAAACATCTATCAGCATTTTCCAACACTCGACATCCTTCTCGGTTTCAAAAGCAACATCCAAAAGGTCGAGTACCTGAGGTCAACCAAAAGTCAAAGCCACAACAACCAACTACTCCAAAGCGGAATGCGATGGTGAGACCAAAGGTTGATCAAAAGTCAAAACAATCGGTGCCCAAATACAACAAAGCAAGACAACCAACAATCCGACAAGTTTGGGTTCGGAAAGGTGATATCTTTCCTTGTCTTAAACCTTAATTTGTTTTTGACTTAGTGTAGTGCTTTGATCGGTTTCTATTGCATATCTCTTGTTTATTGCATTACAAGTTTTGGTGCTTTCATTGTTACGATTTTTAGATTCTTTGAATGATTAGAACATTAAATAGTGCATTGAATATCAATAGGTTCACTTTCATTCACTCTTAATTAATCTCATATTAATTATCGGTTTTACTTTATTTTTATTATTTTTGAAGATAATTAATTATGAGAATTCTTAATACTTATATTCATCAAATTTAGGCAATCATGTGTAATCTCTAGGAGCTTAACCTATCTCGGTTGTGTGTGTTGAATTTGATGAATAGTCATTCTCTTATGGACTAAAATTTGTCACATGTTCTTTCAACTAAGAGATTGCATAAGCGAGGGGGAGTTATTATGATATAAAATAAAATGCTCATATGCTTTGAAAGATGTGGAAAGAGTTGCATCCTTAAAGGAGTGCGAAAACTACCACCACGTGGAGGAAAGAGCTATCACCCCGGTCGTCCGGTTAGTGTGCGCAGCTACCACATGAGAATTGAATTGCATATCCGAAAATATATATATATATATATATATATATATATATATATATAAGTGCAAAAGGATGCAAAAGGAAATTGTCACAAAATTTTATTTTTTCGGTGTTATAAAGTGGTCCACATACATGAAAGATGCTCAAAGAGCCACCTCCTGTGCGATATTTGTTTTATCTCAAATTTGAATGTTTATGCAACAAATTTCTGTCTCTTTGATGAATCCCTTAAGTCATCTTCATAAACCGTTTACATCTTGATAGCTTTTGAGCCTTTAGATTATCTTTGATGACTTGTTTTTGAAGTTTATATGAATTAAGAAATCGGATAATATTTTATCTACATTATGGTGATTGTGTAGTAAAATTCTTAATTCTTATGAAATTAATAGGGATTGAAAGAAGTCAATGTGAATTTATACTCCTCATGCACTAACAATGTTTGACGTTTTTATCACAAGTGGTTTCAAAATTGAAAAATATTTTGAACTTGTGTTTTATTTAATTTCTTTCAACTCTCTCTATTTTTGGGTGTTTTCTTTTGGCAATTTTTGACAAAAAGGGGGAGAGAGGTAATGATGACTTAGACACATAAACAAAGGGGGAGAGATTGCATGAACAAAGGAGGAGCGATTTTGATATTTTTTCTACTAACTTTGTTTGTGGAGAATGCAAATTTTTGCAGATCTTTCAAGACTTCAAGACTCCATGTTTGTCTAAGTCATAGAGTTTGTTTTTAGGAGTTACAAAATTGTAATTTTAAATTCTATTTGGATCTTTCACGCGAGAAGTTCATTGTTTTGGTGATGGCAATGAATTTCATTTTTGGAAAGATGAGCATCGTGAGTGTTTTATGTATTTTTGAGTTTTGTCACGAAATTGCCAAAGGGGGAGATTGTTACGGATTTTATATTGGCATATTTCGTGAAGTGAGTCGGAGTCTTGAAGGTTTAAAGAAGAAGAAACGAAGTTTGAAGACTCGCAGACTCAACGTATGAATTCACGATGCTTGGTAAGTTTAAATAATCTTGATGATGATTTATAAACATTTATAAGTGTTTGGAAGACATTAGAATAGATAAAAATTGTTTTAAATTATAAAAAATGAGTTTTCCAACTTCCAGGATCCGGACCCTGAGATGAGGTCCGGATCCCGTACGCCTCCCTGGCTGTCACGCAGGGAGGGTCCGGACCCTGTGGGCTGAGGTCCGGATCCCGTACGCCTCCCTGGCTGTCACGCAAGGAGGGTCCGGACCCTGTGGGCTGAGGTCCGGATCCCGTACGACTCTCAGGCTTTTCGCAGAGAGGGTCCGGACCCTGTTGACTGCGGTCAGGACAATGAAACGCGGAATTGTTTCCGGGTCCGGACCCTGCGATCCAAGGTCCGGACCCCGACCCGTCGCGAAGTTTTAGAAAGTTGTTTTTTCAATCCTACTCTGATTCTAATGTCCCCCAAACCTGTAAATAAGATGGTAGATTCCTTAAAATATCTTAGCAATCCTAATTTGGTTCCAAACCTTTCTAAAATCAGTTTTTCAATCCTAGTCGAAATCGGTTTGCTTCCAAACCTTTCTAAAAACTATTTTTAATCCTAATCTATTTCGGATTGCTTCAAAACCTATAAATAAGATGTGGGGGTGTCTCTAAAACGTGGTGAAGCATAGATTATCTTTTAGAAACCCTAGAAGCTTGTAGGTAACCTTTTTCCTCATCTTCTACATCAAGCTTCTCTCAAATTGATTCATGGTGTCCTAATTTCTAATATTCTTTTAGAATCAATTTGAGGATTGCTTAGAGATTATTCCCACAGATCTTCAATGATATTCTAAGCAATAAACCATCATCTTTGTTATTGTTCTTGCTCCGGACGGAGTGCGCTCGTGGATTCGAGTGAGCGTCGTGGATTCGACGTGTTGAAGGCTTCGTGGATTCGAAGTTGGGCGTCTCGTGGATTCGGGACGTGGCGTTCGTGGATTCGGACGTGGGGCGTGGACAACCCGTTGGTGCACGTGATCCGCTGAAGAGAAGGGAGAGGTTAAGTCCGTGGAGTCGGTAATCACCTTGTAATTCTTTACTCTTAATGGATTGTTTTTTCGCGTGTTGGTCCCGTGGGTTTTTCTCCAAGGTGGAGTTTCCCACGTAAATCTCGGTGTGCTGATTTTATTTTCCGCATTACTTTATCGCATTGAGATTTGTATTTTTTGTTTATACACCTATTCACCCCCCTCTAGGTGATTGATATACTCTAGATAGATCCTACGGCACCCCCTATCTTTCAACATAGGACTAACGCCCCTATCTACCAAGGGAGATAGATTCCATATAGGTGCACACCCTATTCCTACAACGAACCTACCGCAGCCAACATGCACCGCAAGGATCCGAATGGCTAGGGACCAAGTGTATGTACATTCAAACTACAGTAACCTCATTGTGAATAGCCGAGGCACCGCAGGTCAAAGGACCAGTCACACTACTGCAACATTGAGTAAGTCACTGACGAGTGAGAAGACATCCAAGTGACTTCTCGCGTTGGTCACGCTCGGTACCCTTGTTCTCTAACAACCACCTGCACATTCGCTCCAGTGTCTCTACACTGTTGACTCGAGACTCATCTACCCAAAAGGGAAGCGACCTGTGCACCAATCTCATCGGATTAATTACCGTCCCCGCGATGATCCATTGATCGGGAGCATTTAGGAATTAACCATCAATGACACACGTCTCAAATTCTCAACTCTTGAGAATACATGTCATCATCTTATTAATTCTTGGACGATTCATGGACACATACACAACATGAATGAAAATAAGAACCCATATTTATTCATAATATTTAAAGTCAAATACAAATTTATGTCCTAAAAAGAATACATGTGTCGGCCTGATTGGCTTCTAGGGCATACATCTAACAGCTGCAGCAATATTAGCCGCAGGTGGTAGCACTACAGCAGTGAGGAGAGTTGGAGTGTTGGGGAAGCTTATTCTCATGAATTAGCTTTTACTACTAGTGGTGCAGGGAAAAAAGGATTTGGGGAATGATTTGAATTAACCGAATTTACGATTATCTTGATTTAGGTAGATGAAGTTGGACACCCAAGCTGAATTTTAACTCCTTTTAAATTTTGGTCCAATTCTCCTAGCTAGATCTAGGGGAGGCTAAATTGGATTATGTTGAGAACCTCTTGATGGAGGAGGGCTTTTGAACTCTTGCTTTTAGCTGAAGTTCAGGTCAGTAAAGAAGTTTTTGTACCTTCTAGTTCAGCTCCTATGCTGAAATTGAAGATGTGGTGGATTTAGTGGATTGATGGTGGGTTCTTTTATGCAATTCTATTTCGCAGTGTTAGGGGGAACTTTTCCTGGTTTCTACTGCATTTTGGGATCCCATATTTCCTAGCCAAGCCCTCTCCAAATCCTCCAAATTCCTCTTCTCATCCTGTAGCCTGCCAGCAGCAGTGTAGTAGCACCAGCAGTTGTAGTTGTTCTTGGGGAGGTTGCACTTAATGCAATTTAGACTCAATTGTAAAATTGAAGTCTATTGGAGGATGATAGAATCCAATTGACATCTTCTCTAAACAGGGATTACAGGTTAGTGATGAAGTAATTTGGGCATGTGAGATTACTATGCTGAGATTCCTCCACACTTAATTTTTTTTGACAATTTTGGATCTAAACCTTCTAGCAGCTCAATTGTGGATGTTTGGTTGACTTCCTCTTTTCATATGGGGAGATGGAAGCTAACCCTACGAGAATCCCAGGTTAGCAAAATAGAAATTCAGTCTAGGTTAGCTATTTTGCATGATGTCTTGTCGAAACCTTTTTGTATGTTTGGAATCATTGACTTCAATTTCTTCGCATGATTTACTTAGGAGATGCAGCTAGTCCGCATCTGAAGTCTAACTATTTCGATGTTGCTTCCTCACTGAATTTTAGGTACAGTGATCCGTGGTAAGGTAAATTGTTTCCTAAGTCGACTTTTGCATGTATAATTGATTTTTCCTTAGAAAGTTTACTTGGATGTTGATTTCGTTAAATCCAACAGGGATTTAGGATTTCATCTTCATTTCCCTTGCAACTGGAGCTAGGTAAAGGTGCTTGTGGCTTGCGGTGTGATCCGTGTCGCTCCAGATGGTTTAATGTCCACCAAAATCTTTAGAATTCCTCCTAAGTAACATATAATTTCAGCATGTATAGTTAAGTATTGATCATCACGTTTAGTGGCTCAAAATTATATATTTGTATGTTTAAATATATGAAAGCTAATTTTGGAGCATGATATACTTATTTAGAAGTTTATAAAATGCTGAATTGAGAATTGACTTAGGAGAAAACCTACACATTGAACTTTTAGATAATTTTATCAGATTTAGCTTCAGGAGCTGTGTTTACCTTTGTATCACTGCTGTTCGTGCATCGTGGATATTTGGATTAGTCTAGGTTGAGATTACGCTCGTGCTGAGATGCCGAGTGGATTTCTACAGTAGTGTTTAGGCTGTTTCATGTTGTTGGATGCCGTCTGGACTGACGGTGGACCCAAATCTTTACTTTTTTGCATCAGATTGTGCTGAGGGCACGTGAGCTTTGGTTCTTTGACCCGTTTGAGCATTTGCATTGACTGCAGCCAGCGTGAACCTAATTGAGCTTGACAGCGTACGCTCTTTTGCTCGGCATGGTAGCTCCCCCGAGTGCCGCTCCGGAGTGAGGCCTTTTCGCGTTCTTGTCGCAGCAGCCCTTTTGGATAATCTACTTAGGTCGGCCACCCCGAGGGTGGTGCACAGTAGTAGGTTGGCATAGGCTGGACCGGACTTGTGGCGGTCCTTTTGGATTGAGTTAGTTGTTGTCAGTTCGATAGTTAGTTGATGCATACATACGGTGAGAGTGTGACTTGAGCATTAGTAGTATAGTGGCATATTATCTGTAGATTACTTTTCAGCTTTACTACTTCTGCTCTTTTACCTACCTATTTTACTTTTCAGTGTTGTAGACTTAGTAGGTAGGCCATTAGTGTCGGTGATAGTACCAAGTGAGGACTACTCTGTCTTACAGTAGTTCTCACGTCCGTTGTTACCACTTCTT
Source organism: Puya raimondii (assembly GCA_016920855.1). Lineage (NCBI taxonomy): Eukaryota > Viridiplantae > Streptophyta > Magnoliopsida > Poales > Bromeliaceae > Puya > Puya raimondii. Next base: position 92,670,843 of record JABWPP010000049.1, read on the forward strand.
TTGCAGAGCCATCCATTCCTGCTGCTGCCGCCACAGATTGAGATAAGGGAGTCACGAGCTAGATCCCTGTCTACCCCAGTCGTTGAGCTAGAGGAGTACTATTTTGGAGATAGTTATTTATTTATAGTCATGTACATACAGTTGTACTTATCTTACTTTTCTGAGTTGTGGGAGGTGATGATATACTTATGGTTTATGTTTTGTACACTTTGGACATCGTGTATGTACAGGAGACTATATTTTTATTTTAGTAGTTCCGTCTTTCGCTTTGCTACTCGCTTGAAGTTGTTCTGTATGTGGTACAGGTACTTCTATCGCTTTACATACAAAGGGCTTCCTGTGTATGCGGTGGATCTCTTGGCGAGCCCGGGTTGAGCTAGAACCCGAGGCGTGACAGATTAAGTTGGTATCAGAGCTTAGGGATAGGTCGTCGGGACTTTAAAAAATCCTAGACTTTTGACGGACCTTAAGAAAGTTAAACGTGGGAGACGTGATTTACGACGAAAGTCGGTAATTGAATTGTTAGAAACTCTCCCACGAGTGTGGAGAGTGATCGAAAAGGATGTGTCTTTTCCTGCCAAATGGTTATGTTTTGGTTGCAGACGACATAATATTGTGGGGCAAAAGTGATGTCCTTCTAGACTTTCGTTTGATTCGGTCGAGAGTTGTTTTGTAGTGTGTGACTGACTGGTGCTTTATTGCAGGTGCTCAAGATGTCTTCCAAACGCCGAGGTCGACCACCGACGCGGGCTAACCCCGCGCCATCTGATGCGCCAGAGCAGGCGGGACAGAGTGCACGGCCAGACTTGAGAGAGCAGTTAGCTGCCCTGACTGAGGTGACCTGATAGTAGGGTGCACTATTACAGAGGATGTGCGATGCCCACAGCAGCCGAGTACAGTGCCTCGAGCGTCGAGCCGCAGGCACCCACGTCGACTACCCCAGCGAGTACTCCAGCCGCAGTTGCACTTCCACCAGCAGCGGCACAAGCAGCATCGAGACCTAGCGGTGAGACTTCGAGGTCAGCGGGCAGTTGACAGAGACCGAGCAGGAGCGGATCACTGAGAGGTTGGTCCATTTTTGCAAATTTGACCCGCCGCGGTTCGACGGCAGTACCACTCCACTGAGCCGTGGGTCGTTGATGTTAGATGTATGCCCTAGAAGCCAACCAGGCTGACACATGTATTCTTTTTAGGACATAAATTTGTATTTCATTTAAAATATTATAAATAAGTTTGGGTTCTTATTTCCATTCATGTTGTGTATGTATCCATGAATGTCCAAGGAATTAATAAGATGATGACACTTATTCTCAAGAGTTGAGAATTTGAGACATGTGTCATTGGTGGTTAATTCCTAAATGCTCCCGATCGATGGATCGTCACGGGGATGTTGATTGATCTGATGAGATTGGTGCACAGGTCGCTTCCCTTTTTGGGTAGACGAGTCTCGAGTCAACAGTGTGGAGACACTGGAGCGAATGTGCAGGTGGTTGTTAGAGAACAAGGGTATGGAGCGTGTCATTCCCCGAGCCCATAGCGGAGCACTCATCGGGGGCGTGCACAGACCCGCCGAACGGACAGAGTTTCCTTTATCCGCCCAAGGTGTCACAAGCATGTATACACAATATATTCCAAACAGGAATTGAGTACATGGATTGTATAAGGAAAGCATCACAAGACATTAAAGTAAATACTGCTTCTATTACATCATTTTTTTCATTCAGTTACATACAAGTTCTTGTAGCACACTGAACTTTTGCAAATTGTGGAGTTCTAGTGAGAGAATAGTGGCTTATACTAGTCTGTAGTTTTGGGTTGGGTTTGGTGGACTTGGGAGTGTTTTCGGGACTTGGGAAGTGCGAAAACGGACTCCGAAAGTCAAAATCTGCAAAAGTGCAGATTTTGCATTGTATACCGATATCTGGTTTAGGAATACCGAAATCCAGTGAGAACTGGTTGTGCGCAGCTCTCGGGTTCTGCGGAATCCGGCAGCTGATACCGGAATAAGCTGCGTACCGGTACTGATGTTGGCATACCGGTACTGAAGCGTTTTGTACCGGTACTGAGAAGTTGCATACCGGAATGCTGTTGCGCGGCTTGTTGGCCGAGGCTCGAGTTTTGCAAAATTTGTGCAGTATACTGGTATGCATGTGCGTATATCGGTACACAGTGCTGTAGAGTGCATTTTGTGCAGTTTTGCAATTTTGGCTTTTTGAGGGGTCTAAGTGGATTTTGTTACTTTGGGTTAAGTAACCCTTCACCCCTCTCATGTTGCCTTGCTGATAAGGACTTGGAGGAGATGAGGTAGGTTCCTTCCCTCTCTATCTCTAGATTTTCTTGCTCCCAAACCCTAGAAACTTGGTTTTGATCTCTTCTCTCTCCATTTTCTTCATGGAGGAGTGCTTCTAGGCTTTGTGGGGAGCTCGGGATGGATGAGAGGAACTTGTTGGTGGGCTTAGCTTCAACCCTAGCATGTTTGAGCTTGGTTGGGAGCTTGATTTGAGATTAGTAAATCCTTTTACAACCTCTATTTGTGATTTTGCTTGAGATTTGCATTAAAACCTAGTTTCATGAAAACTAGGGTTTGAATTAGGGTTTCGTGATTGGGAGCTCTTGATGTGGAATTGATGGGTGTAGAATGTTGTAGTAGGTTGGATTTGAAGATCCTTAACCTCAATTTGGACTTAGAACAAGTTCTACTTGCTCAAGGTATTTTTTACCCATTTACCTCATGAATTGTGGTAGTTTTCGAATTTGTTCGTTCGAAACTTGGAACCCCTTGGAAAATTATCTTAGGGTATGAGAAGCTCGGGGGACAACTTCGTTTTGAAGTACTGCGAGGTTCCGATGGTTATCCGGTGGGTCTGACCTCACCGAAATGGGTGAACTCCCCCTATATCTCCTATCCTTTATAGGATTAATTAGATGCATAATTATGATAATTATGATATAATGAGAGTTGTGATTGCATGGGATATATATGTTATATGTGAAAAGTGCATATTTCCTATAGTATGGCATTATGAGAATAACATGCATGTTAGAGTAATTGCACTAGTAGTGCGATGATGCATTTATGAAATGCTAATTAAGTATGCATGCTAGAAAGGAGTGTCTTATGCGACACTACTTGGTTGATGGACTAGTGAATTCTCTTCGCATACTAAAGTATGCTTGTATAGAGAAAAGGGAGTATATGATAAATGCAAGATAAGTATGTTGCACCTCATCTAGGTGAGCAACTATGAAGGGCATTGTTGACATTGAGCTCGACCTTTTGGTCGTTGGACGATTCCATGTTTAAGACATGAGGAAAGGGATTCTATTTGTATTTGATAATTGTAATTGGTTAAACATGAGTTCTTGGCTAAATGAATATTTGCATGATAACTTTTATACTCTATGTAGTAGAGGTGGTTGTAGCTCATGCATGGCATGGATATGGTCTTGTTGCCATCGTAGGATGCATTGTTATAGCATTTGTAGAATGCATCGATTATGGCATTGAAATGTATTGGTTATAGCATTAGTACAATGCATTGGACATGACATTAGAATAATGCATGGTTTATGAACTTAGTAAACCGAGAGGTAAACATTTACATGTTAGAGATATGGGCATATTGGTAGGGACATACCAACGGACAATTTGAGAACAACATGATATTGTTGACATTTTAGCATATTAGCTATTGAATGTAATAAACATGATATGACATGTTTTGACATAGTATGAGGTTAAGCATATTATATTTCACTTAGGTGAATAATTAGGTTGACATTATGACATAATGTTAGATCCTTGGACATTGGTGGGCTATTCCATGTTTTAGACATGATGAACGTATTTCCTATGCTGTTGACTATGCTTGTTAATTCCATTGTGCTCATTCGCACATGCTTGTGAGGGTCGCTCCCTACAAGCCGGCACTCCGGAGTGGGCCTTTCGCGACATTGATCGCTTATTTGCAGGTTATATGGGCGCCGAAGTGGATTGCCGTGGGGGAGGCTCATTCTAGTGAGAGAATGTTGACTACCACGGGGCCATTAGGCACGGCACAAGCCGAGACTTGAAAAGTTCTTTATGGTAGGAAATATTGTGAGGAATGTTACATTCGACATCATAAGTAATTGATGCATATAGATGTAGCAGATGGACATAGTAGTGGATTATGGCATTACATGTAGTGAGACATTGACATGACTTTGCACATTTGTGGTTAGTGAACATAACATACATATAGTTGGGAACAAGTCATATAGTTCATACATATAGTGGGAAGTCGGGTATACATAACATACTTGTAGTTGGAGACAAGTCATATGTGTAATAGTAAACTTGACATATAGTGAGTTTATGACATTAGAATATGTGTAGTTGATCATGGCATATTTACACATATTTGAGTAGAATGTTTACATACTTTGTAACATGTTCATGTAGATGATTTAGTCATTGGAGGCATGATAGTTGTAGAACTATTTGTTTAACATTTAATGTTTTATGCCTTATGTTTCAGTTATACTATCTTGCCTCAGTTGGCCTAGCGGTGTAATTCGCCACTCTCGGCGGCTTACCCACTGGAAACTATTGATAATAGTTCTCACCCCCATTGTTGTTGGGTTTTTGTTTCAGAGCTTTCCGCAGCAGGAGAGGCTTGGGATCGTGGCGAGGGGTTAGCAGCTAGCTAGAACCTCTACGATGTTGTTATAGACATACCATGGTGTCTTTTCATTGTATTTTGAGTGAAAGGTGTATAGATTTATTGGTTGATTGATCTATTAGTTGATAAGATGTATAAATTCTATTATATATCTCGAGATTTTAGTTGTGTTGATCTTGTTTTAGTTGTAGAATTATGTTCTCGCTCTGATCACCTTGTTTAGGATGTATTCCTTATTCTACTTGATTGTTGTTGTCATAGACGCCTTGTGTACATTGTGTGTTGTTTGGGGTACACGGCGGGTCTGTGCACGTGCCTGGTAGGCTCTCAATAGGGCCCGGGGCGTGACAGTTCTCTTTCCAAATAAAACCCAAAATAAACTTTACATTTGATTTATCCTGTCTTTACATTGTTCCCTATGATTACAACATCCAAAATAGGGTACATCTATAAAAACAGCAAAATAGAAGGACGCTATCTACTCTGCTACGCCCTTTCCTTGCTCCACCGCGTCGCTCACGGATGGACCGGAAAAATATGGGGGTGAGAACTATAAACATAGTTTCCAGTGGGTACGGCCACTAAAGGGAAAAGCTCGGCCCATCGGGTCCAAATGATGCAACATAAGTATAGATTAGTTCAATATATATAAACATATAAGAAATAACAGCTTATGCCTCAAACATGATAATGAACCTACTCACGTGATGTAACTAAGGTTCCATATTTTAGTCATGCCACCCGACTCACTCTTGAGTCAATCATGTGCGGAATCGCCGGCCTCAAGTTGGCAATAGGTAACGGAATCGCCTTACCACTTAGCCATAAGTCCACAATCGCAGAATCCCCGCGTTCATTGGGTGCCGGGCAATGGAATCGCCATCCCCGTATTTGCCCCAATTCATAAGTAGCGGAATCGCCGCTTTCATAGGCTCATTAAGGGTCCATATGTTCCACCCTATGTGTTGACCTTTCTAGGTTTAAAGTCATTCATGTCCAAGTGGTTATCCTACCACTATGTTCTCCACCTATGTTCAATGACACTAGGTTCTCTATGTTCACATGTTGAGTTCTCTACCAACCTTAGAGAATGTCAACCTACATTTTTGTCCATATCATAGGAATGCTATGAAATCATGCATGCATTTACATAGTGAATGAAAATAGTATTATAATATACATTTATTACATGCATGCACTTTACTCATACAACATACATAGGTAGTAAAATTTCTCATTTCAAGTAGCATATGCTTCTAACATGCACATCTATCATTTAAACTACCATGCAACACTATATAACTTATTTTAGCTATTGCTCTCTAGACATGAGAGGTGACCAAATCTCTTCGTTGCAACACAATCCACCTCAAAAGCTTCTAATTGCTTGTAGTCACTTGCAATTAGACCCTTTTTCCTTGTGCTACAAGCTTAGCCCCAAGCTTCTTTGTCCTAACACAAAAAAAATGGTTCGTTACCATTTTCGAACCCTTAAACAATTTTATTCCAAAAAATCAAGTTGTCCCACATGATTTTCCACCCTCCAATTAGGGTTTTAAAGAGTCAAATAATTATTAAACTCAACCAAAATAAAGCCCTCTTTTAAACTAGGGTTTTCCAAAATAATGACAAAACCCCCAAATCTCATGACAAATTTCCACTATTTGTGGTCTAGATTTGCCTAGGGTTTGCTAAAACCTCAAAACAAAGGATCAAACCCAAAACCCTAACTCAAACACCAAGAACTCACATCTAGCCCAAGCTTCTCAAGCTTCTTCTTGCTCCAAGAAGCTTGCTTGTCACTTCCAAAGCCTTCTCCAAGATCAATCCCTCACTTCTCCAAGGATTGGAGGAGTTTCTAGAGAGAGAAGGAGGAGAAGAGAGTGAGAGAGAGGTGTTCTTGTGCTCTTACAAATGGGGAAGAAAGGGGCTGCGGTCCCCTTTAAGTGGGTTCAGCTAAAATGACCAAAATACCCTTAAACTGGACATTCTGCGAGCGGAGGGTCCGGACCCTGAAGCAAGGTTCAGAATCTGTACGCAGTTTCTGAATTTTCGCAGCCAACGTCCGAACCATCCCCCAAGGTCCGGACTTTGATACTCTGGGAAACCTTAAAGTCCGGACCCTGAAGTCAAGGTCCGGAGGTCCAAGGGTCCAACAGCTTAAAATTGAAATTTTTAAATATTCTCATTTTTGCTCCTTGGAGTTCTAATTTACTTCTAATCATCTCGAAACTCTCAGAATTCATTTCCAAGCACGATTAAATCATCTCTCAACTATACTTCGCCCAATTTGGCCAGAGTTCAGTATAGCATACCGAAACTTGGTACACTACATCCCTCCCTTCTTAAAAGGAGTTTCGTCCGCGAAACTAAAACCGTACCTCAACTCGAATTAGTGAAGATGTGAGGGAAACCGTGTAGCACTTTGAATCTCGGTGCGTTGTATCGAACTTTACTAAATTTGATAAAGTTCGATGGAAGCCGATAATGGCTGGTGTGGCATTGGGTTCCGAAGGTTTCGAAACATTGTGGGTGCGAGTGGAAACCCAGAAATCGGAAAATTTTGAAAAAGGACCAAGTGGAGCAAAACTGCACACGGGGTCCGGACAATGAAGTCTGCGGGTAGCTACGGTCCGGACCCGGATGTCACGGTCCGGACCCGAGCTGGTTTCCGAGTTGTGGTGCGTACGGGTTTCGGACCCTGATGCCAAGGTCCGGACCCGGCCTGCGCGGTGGACTGTCACCTGTGCGGGGTCCGGACCCCACTTGCAAGGTCCGGACCCGGCTGAGGCAGAATGCCCAGTGAGGGGTGTTTTGGTAATTAAACGGTGGAGGGCTATATATTGAGGGCTGAGACCTCTCCCCTCATTACTTCTTCATTTTCCTCTCATTCCCTCTCCCTCTCCCTCAATTTCTCTCTCTAGAGATCTCTCCAAAACTTGGAGAAGTGGTGGATTGGAGCTTGGAAAAGGACTCCCAAGGTACAAAGAAGCTTCTTGGTGCAAGAAGGAGCTTGGGAGCTAGGGCTTTGAGGTGAGTTCTTGTGATTTAGATTTAAACCTTAGATTTAATCTTTTAAGAGGAGGTTTTTGGAAACCCTAAGCAATCTCAACCACAAATGGTGGGAGATTGGCCATGAAATCTAGGGTTTTGCTTGCATGCATGCAAACCCTAGGTAGATTTGGGACTTTTGCCATGGGAGGTTCTAAAAATATTTGGACCTTCGGGAATTGCAATTGAGGCATAGGAAATCATGTTAGAACAAATGATTTCATGTATTGAGTTGATTTAAGGGTTCGTAATGAGTAACGAACCGTTTTCTTGTAGAAGCTTGGGTTGAAGCAAGAACTCAAGGCTTGGAGACTTAGGAGCTCAAAGAATACAAGAATTTGGAAGCTCTTGAGGTGGGTTTGTGTTTACCGAAGTGATTAGGTCACTTCCATGTCTAGGGTAAATATCCATTTAAAGATAAAATAGTATGTGTTGTGAACCCTAGAACTTGCATGTCGGCAAAGATGAAAATCATGATAGGTAGAGCCATGAGCTCCTATTGCATGTTATAGAATTCAAGTATATCTCTATTATCTATACTTGTTACATGGTTGCATGTATGATGGAACCTAGTGTTATTGAACATAGGTTGGAATATGAGAATGGAACCTAGTGTCATTGAACATAGGTGAGACTTAGTGACTTGAACCTAGGGTCATGAGACTTAGGTTGGCAAGTGTAAAATGTGAACAATGGGATGTGCGACGATTTTGCTATTCTGGGTATGCGACGAGTTCGCTACCCGTGCCATGAGTTGGCGTTGACAGATTGGGATGTGCAACGAGGTTGCTATCCCGGGTATGCGACGATTTCGCTACCCGTGCCATGAGTTGGCGGTGTTGAAATGGGATGTGCGACGAGGTGGCTATCCCGGGTATGCAACGATTTCGCTACCCGTGCCATGAGTTAGCGGTGTTGAGATGGGATGTGCGACGAGGTTGCTATCCTGGGTATGCGACGAGTTCGCTACCCGTGCCATGAGTTGGCGGTGTTGAGATGGGATGTGCGACGAGGTTGCTATCCCGGGTATGCGACGATTTCGCTACCCGTGCCATGAGTTGGTGGTGTTGAGATGGGATGTGCGACGAGGTTGCTATCCCGGGTATGCGACGAGTTCGCTATCCATGCCATGAGTTGGCGGTGACAGATTGGGATGTGCGACGAGGTTGCTTTCCCGGGTATGCGACGATTTCGCTACCTGTGCCATGTGATGGCGGTGTTGAGATGGGGTAAGCGACGATTTTGCTATCCCGGGTATGCGACGAGTTCGCTACCCGAACACGGAGGTGAAGATTTCACTCCTTAGATGTTGGAACCATTATGGTGAGACGGCGATTCCGAAACCATAAGTAATTGACAAGTAGTTGAACTTGGTCAATGTGAAATATAGGATGAACCTAGGAGAGAATGAAAATTAACATTTTATTTGGTTGCATCCTTTATGTTTATTTACAAGCATGTAAATATTTCTTGCATAGTTATTTGTGATCTAACTTATGCATATGGTGTTTCTTTGGACCTGGTGGGTCGAGCTTCTCTCTTGGGTGGCCTTACCCACTGGGAACTTTGTTTATAGTTCTCACCCCACGTTTTTCAGGTCCTTCCGTGAGTGAGGTGGCGGAGCGAGGCAAGGATTTGGCTCTATAGATAGCGGCCCTTCCATTTTGGTGATGCATAGAGTTGTACCCCTAGTCTTGGACATTGATAGTATAGGGGTTCTCATTAAATGTATGAAACTTGTATATTCCATAATTTTGAAACATGATGTATGGAATGGAAATGAAAGAAAGGAAAAGATTTGGGCATGTATAAATGTGCATATGTGATGTAATAGAAGTAGAACTTCTTTATGTTGATGCTTTCCTTGTGCAACTCTTGTACTCCGTTCCTAGTTGGAACATTGTGGATATGCTTGTGTTGTGATGCCTTGGGCGGGTAGAAAAGACTCTATCCGTTTGGCAGGTCTGGGTCATGCGCTCGTGCGGTTACCTTTCCACCTAGTTGGTGTTAAAGGCCCGGCGGGGCGTGACAGACTGAGGTGGTATCAGAGCGTAGAAATGGTCTAGGTGGACCTAAGAAACCCTACGATGGAAAAGACCCTAGGAGTGTAGGCTCGTGAGTGACGAGATCTTTGATGTGGTGAAAGATAAGTGATTGGGTTATGTCCTTATGCCTCTAGTTGGAAATAGAAGTAGATTCGAGGTGTGTCTTATTCTTCACCAAGAGTGTTCATGTTGGCGGCCGACAACATGAAACCAAGTGGGGGGAATAAGAACCCTTGTGTGACTTTCGCCTAGATTGGGTTCACGTTTATTTTCGTGAAATGTTATGACGCAAATGACTTTGAATGTCACTAAATGACCAAAGTCGTTGTGTTTTCAGGAGATAATGGTACGTGGACGGCCTCCTACGAGGGCTGGGCTCGGAGGATCGAGCGCGGCTCCCGAACAACTCGGGGAGGGCGAGAACTAGGGTCTTCATAATCAGTTGACCGAGTTGATGGGCGTGGTTCGGCGACAGGCCGAAGCCATGCAGCGGCAGGATGAGCAAATTAAGAAGCTCCAAGACGAGATGGCGCAGCAAGCGGCTGCGATTAGGGATGAGAGGTTGGGAGTACCTTCGGCCTCTGCTTCGGCACCTGCCGAGGAGGTGACACCGGCGCCGGCTGTGGCGCCACCGGCATCACCGATAGTAGCCGGTGGGTCGGGTACTCCTATGCCCGACTCCGCGATGGAGGATGTGGAGCGAGAGTGCGCACTTTCGGCTCTCATGAGGTTTAAGAAGTTCAACCCGCCTATCTTTAGCGGGGAGAATGTGGATCCATGGGACGTGGAGACGTGGATCGATGCTATTGAGACGCTCTTCGAGGATCTCTATACCTTGGAGAGGGACAAGGTGCATCTCGCCGCTCATTGTTTAGAGCGATCGGCGAAGGTGTGGTGGAAGGGAGTCCGGCGTGATCGACTCCCTAGCCTTCCGCCACTGACGTGGGAGGAGTTTCGGGGTATGGTGTTCGCCGCCTACTTCCCCGATAGTGAGAAAAGGAAACTCCAAGAAAGGTTCCGTAAGTTGAAGCAAGGGAACCGCATTGTGCGCGAGTACGAGAGGGAGTTCTCTACATTATTAATTGCGTACCGCACGTTGTCCGCGGAGAGTTGGACAAGGTCGACTGCTTCGTGCGCGGGCTTCGACCGGAGATCTTTCGGGCGGTGCACGCCCTTAAGCTACAGACCTTTGCGGAGGTCTTGGACCGTGCTCTTTGGGTCGAGCACGGGAATGCATGTGCGCGCGAGGAGCGCGAGTCTTGGGAAAGAGAGAAGGAGAAGGATAAGGAAAAAGGAAAGAAACGACCGGCGGGTGGCTCGGGTGGGCAATCTAGCTCTAAGCGGCCCCCAAAGCACTCGTAGTCGCAGAACCAGTCGCGAGAGTCCCGGCGGAATCAACCCTCGACCCAGTGCCCGATTTGTAGCGGCCCCCACAACCCTCAGCAATGTGATTATCGTGAGGGCAGGTGCTACAAGTGTGGACAGCCGGGACATATGCGATACAATTGCCCGATGGAGGATGGCCGAGCACCGTTGTAATACTTGGCATTTCGACGAGTTTCTGGACTTGGAGGGGTTTCGGGCTTGAGACATTTCGGGGGCCCCGGAACTTGTAAAGTGGACGCCCGAATGTTCCGGAGCCAGTGTACGTTTCGGATGGTCCGGAAGTGGCTGACGAGTTTCGGATCTGGACGTAGGAACCGGACGCCCAGTTGTGGATCCGAATTGAGCTGATGACGTGGAGAGCCACGTGTCGCGACGCAGGACACGTGTCGACCGCCGAAGACACGCCGCCCCACCGCCTGCCGACCGACGACCGACCGCTTGGCCGCCAGCTGACACCTGGATTGTAGGGTTTCCGAACGCCCGGAAGTTGGATTCGGGCGCCCGAATGTGGGACTTTTGGGAGCCTATAAATAGGTGAGTCCCTGTGATATTGAGCTCATTTTCCACTTCGTGTGACCCATTTCTAGAGAGAGAAAGTTGGGTTTAGGGCCATGTGTTGGCATTAGTTGTAACCTAGCTTGCTCTCCTCTATTCTGTTGATCTGATTTGGTGCTGAGCTGTTGTTCTGTCGGAGTTAGCAGCCTTTTGGTGATATTCAGATCGGAGTGCTGCCGGAGCTTAGTTATCTTGGAGGGTTGGATCTGAGGATACTGTTTTCCCCACCGTGGTTGGATTAGCTCTTGAGGTGGGTTGATGTTTGCCAGATTCAGTGGACTTCCTCCTATGTGTTTACTCTCATGTTAGCATGATAGTGTTGGATTATGTTAGCATGATATGATGATATTGGAATATAATAGTGTGATACTATTGGGATTATGATAGCATGACATGCTGAGATTATGTTAGATATGACCTGTTAGGTTGAGATTTGCATGTGCATGATATGCTAATGATATATATATGAGCATGCATGATTTCCTTGTATCCTTGTTGTATGATTTGACCTACACCCATTCTATTGATATCCCTGTACCAGTTGTTGTACATACTAGTGTAGGTGATCATGTTGTGGCTCGTGCTATGTTATTGTACCTCCTCTTTGTGGTAGAGTTGAGATTGATTGTGAGCACTGGAGCATGGATTGGGTCATGTTATTGACTATCCTTTGAGGTGCCGAGGGCACGTGATTCTTTATGAGATCAGTGGATTGGGTCAGTCATACTTGTTGATTATCCTTTGAGATGCCGAGGGCATGTGATTCTTTGTTGACCCAGTCGTGTCGATCATATACCTGTGGGTGCTTGGCGCTGATATGGTTGTACTATACTCGGTTGGGTCTCTCCCACGAGTACCGCTCCGGAGTTGGCATGTTTCGTACAGAGGATTGTACGAGGGGCTAGTGACAGATGGTGTTCCTGTACTAGCAGGCTCCCTACGGGTAGAGCATGATCAGGCCGCAGATATCGTATTGTATTATGTTGTATGGCATTATGGATTCGTGATAGTCCTCATTTGGTATATTCAGTTCATTGGTATTCATACTGACAGTTGAGCATTGTGCATAGTAGTGGTAGTATATCTCCTACTCTTTTTATTGCTTCATATATATCTCTTGAGATTGAGGACTTAGTGGGCAGACCGCTGAGGCTGGTGGCGGTACCCACTGAGGACTACTTGTTTGATAGTAGTTCTCACACCCGTTGTTGACACCTTTTTGCAGAGTCTTCTTCCCCAGTTGTGCATACTGAGCGCGGAAAGGAGGCCGTCGGGTAGAGTTGATCCCCGGATACTTGGCTAGAGGTATACCCCATTTTGATAGATGGTTATGAGTCTGTACATATAGTGAGATAGAGATTATCAGTGTTGTATTATATTATGGTTATGGATGATGTATGTACATTGATCTTTTGATTATATATATAGCAGCTCTGTTGATACCTTTAGCTTCTTTGTGGATGTTGTTGTTTTCGCTTCGTATACACGGTAGAAATACTGTGTATGCGGCGGATCTTGTCATGCGCCTGGGAAAAGGTAACCCGGGGCATGACAGGTATTCATGTTGAAAGTTGAGCATTGTGCATAGTAGTGGTAGTATATCTCCTACTCTTTTTATTGCTCCATATATATCTCTTGAGATTGAGGACTTAGTGGGCAGACCGCTGAGGCTGGTGGCGGTACCCACTGAGGACTACTTGTTTGATAGTAGTTCTCACACCCGTTGTTGACACCTTTTTACAGAGTCTTCTTCTCCAGTTGTGCATACTGAGCGCCGAAATGAGACCGTCGGGTAGAGTTGATCCCCGGATACTTGGCTAGAGGTATACCCTATTTTGGTAGATGGTTATGAGTCTGTACATACAGTGAGATAGAGATTATCAGTGTTGTATTATATTATGGTTATGGATGGATATATACAGTGATCTTTTGATTATATGTATATATTATGGTTTGAGTATGGATGATGTATGTACAGTGATCTTTTGATTATATATATAGCAGCTCTGTTGATACCTTTAGCTTCTTTGTTGATGTTGTTGTTTTCGTTTCGTATACACGGTAGAAATACTGTGTATGCGGCGGATCTTGTCATGCGCCTGGGAAGAGGTAACCCGGGGCGTGACATGATTCGTCCTTCGAGCCAGTCGGTTGATTTAGTTTTTTGGCAGTGTTACTAGTAGTTGTTCATCTTACATAACGCATGTATTTATTCGACATCTTGTTCAAAGGCATAGTGGTGGTGTTTTTCTTACTGCAGTTTTACTTACCTAGTTTCTTTCAGTAGTTTAGTATTACTTTGCTATGGTAGACCTAGCGGGTAGGTCGTTGTCGTCGATGACAGTACTCACCGAGGACTACTGATTTTTAATAGTTCTCACGCCCTCTATGTTGACCTTTTCTTGTAGAGACCACTGTACATGTTTCGTGCTGCTCCTAATCGAGCGTATGAGACCCCAATGTGGATACTGTACATGTTCGTGCTGCTCCTAATCGAGATAAATGGATCGCTGGATAGATAGCTCTCTTACCCGAGAACTGCTCTAGTGGAGGACCCAATTATTTTAGTTTTGGAAATGCTCACTATTTATATGAATGTAGTTTACTCTTTTGTTGAGAGAGGTTTATTATACTATTTTGAGATTTTTTATATGTGCAGTTTGTTTTAGTGATGTTTTAGTTATTCAAGTTCTGTTACTCTCTCTTGTGGTTGCTCTTTGTTCTTGGAGTAGGTGTTTGTCACTTCGTATGCACGGGCTTTCCGTGTGTGGCGGATTTGTGAGCCTAGGTTTCGGCATAACCTGGGGTGTGACAGTTCTCTATTTTATGCTTCTACAAGACCTAGTGGGTAGGTCGTCATCGTCGGTGATGGTACCTACTGAGTATTACTCATTTTAATAGTACTAACACTCTCTATTGTTGATCTTTTTTTGCAGAGCCCTCTGTACCTATTGCTGCATCCGATCGAAGTAAGGGAATCGCTTGCTAGTTAGCTTCGCTATTTGAGCTATACGAGTTAGCGGAGCACCCGATAGAGGCTGATTTTTGAGGGATTGTATATTGTACATACTGGAATTGACTTGGCCAACTTATTGTATTTTATTTTTAGTTATGGGAGTTATAGTTGTACTTTTGGATCTTGTATATACAATATTTTAGCTTGTTAGTTGTTTTTATTTCAGCTCTGATATTTGTTAGTTGTAGTTTTTAGGGTTGTTTATAAGTACTTCTGACGCTTCGCGTGCATGAGACTTTCCGTATATGCGGCGGATCTGTTGGCGAGTTCAGGGTTCACTCTAACCAGAGGCATAACAGCATCATTCCATATCTTTTCTTTTTAGGTGATATTTTTTTTATTATCTCAGTAATATCTACTAATATTTAGTTGTTATATTAATTTGTAGTTAATTACATTAATTTTTTGTTGATTGCAACAAACAATCAAATTTGAGTTTAAATTCCGAATATACATATAAATGTTAATCTTATTTAGTTTTAAATTTTATCTCATCTTAAATTTATAGTTCAAATTAAGTTATACGATTTAAATTTAAATTTATGTATTTTTAAATTAAATTAATATTTGAGTTTAAATTATAAGTTAAATTTAATTTTGAATATGAAATTTGAATTGATATATAAAAATTTTAGTTAAAGTAGGTCAATTAAATTTTAAATTTGAATTAAAGATTAATTAAAATTTTAATACTTTTAGTTTAGAACACGTCCTTAAATTTTGGATTCGTCGGAACTCGAAAAATGTGCAAAAATATTCTATATGAAATTTATTTTTAAAAAACATTTGAAATTTTTATTAACAATTTTTTGATAAATTTGATACAAAAAATTATATTAATTTAAATAACTATTAGAATAATTGTGACGTTTATTTTAAACGCACACTCAACTAGTAACATTACAAAATAGAAGGTTAAAAATATCTTTTAATTTTTTAAATTTTTTATAGCATAAAAAGTATTTTACAGACGGGAAAAAAAAAAAAAAAAGTGTCTTAGAAAGGAAGGAAAAATCGATGAAAGGAAAAGTCTGGAGCAGGAGAGACTCGAGAGAAATAAATTAGTCACTTTCCGGCCGTCATCATCAGATCATCACTAATTACTTACTTGAAGGCAAACCTCTCACCCACCGCCCCTCCACCCCCAATCTTGAATCCCCGCGATGCACCAAATAATCCCCTCCGTCTTTCTCCTACTTCCCACCCACCACCACTCCGTCCACAGCAATTTTAGAGGATGAAACCCCGCCCAATATCGCCTCCTCCAGCACCTTCGTCCTCCCCACTCCGCGGCTACTTGGCCCGCGCCACCCCCTTCGTCCTCCTCTTCTCCCTCAGCTACACCCTCGGCTTCCTCTCCGCCTCCTCCTCCTACTCCTCCAGCCCTCCTTCCCCTCCTACCCAACTCAATCTCCAATCAGAAGATGCCCAGAAGATCAATTTAACTGCCCGCCCGATCCCGACGCTGAAAGCGAAAGCGGCCGCAGAGACGTCGTCCTCGCTGCCGCCGCACGACCTGCTCCGCTTCCGCACGCGGTGCGCGGCGCCCATCCCGCAGTCGGAGATTCTGCGGACGATCATCGACCGGGTGTTCGACGGGGACGACCCCTTCGCCGGCTTCCCCGCGCCCGACACGGCGGCGCTTCTCCTCCCGCCGGCGGCGCGGCCGCGCGGGTGGGGCTCGCGCGGGGCTGTGTTCCGCGACCTGATGGCGTCGGTGCGCCCCCGCACCGTGATCGAGCTGGGCGCCTTCCTCGGCGCCTCCGCGCTCCACATGGCCGCGCTCGCCCGCAACCTCTCCTTCGCCCCGCCGCCCCTCATCCTCTGCGTCGACGACTTCCGCGGCTGGCCCGGCTTCCGCCGTCGCTTCCGCCGCGACGTCCCCCGCGCCCGCCACGCCGACGCCCTGCTCCTCCAGCAGTTCATGGCCAACGTGGCAGCGGCCGCTGCGGGAGCGGGGTCCGGCGGCGCGAGCGTGGTGCCGGTGCCGTTCTCGACCGGTTCGGCGCTGCAGGCGCTGTGCGAGTGGGGGGTGTACGGGGACCTGATCGAGGTCGACGCCGGGCACGACTTCCACTCGGCCTGGGCCGACATCAACAGGGCCTATGCCGTGCTCCGCCCCGGCGGCGTGCTCTTTGGTCACGACTACTTCACCGCCGCTGACGACCGCGGGGTGCACCGCGCTGTGACGCTCTTCGCCCAGGTGAAGGGACTCAAGGTCCGTCCGCACGGCGAGCACTGGGTGCTCTCCTCCAAGCCGAACACCGATGACTACTAGCATCCTTCCTTCGTTTCTAGATCCGATATATTGAATCAAATTAAAAATTCGGTCGGCGTACCGAACGAATCAAATCAAAAAATTCTGTCGGTATAAATCCAGTATACGAGCTTTTAAGCCTTTGCAGTATGTACAGTAGAGAGAAAGAAATAATAGGAAAGAGAGTGTCGACCGACAGAGATATGATCGTCGTAGGGAGGGAAAGAAGGAAAATATAAAAATAGGAATAAGGTAGGGGTGATGATAACCAAACATGACTGGAATCATCATCTGCACATCAATTGGTCATGCAGTATGTGGGGACTGTAAAGGGCGATTGCACTTCTTACCTAATGATAGAAAGCGTATCATGTTACTAACGAAGAAAATTAATTACCTATGGTTATGGCCTCACATGGCATGTTGAGTTTGAGATTTATTGTTGTGGTCTGCTTTTAAAAGTGTTAGTTGCACAATTGTTTTCCAAGCTTAACCCAATATATATTTTATTTTGGGTCTCTACTTTTTTGTTTTATAATTAGATTTTTAATATTTCTCATTTACTTAATTACGTCTCTATCAAAATGCTTGCATTCTGAAGAAATTGTCCTTTTGTAAGGTTCCATGCTCACATTGCACTGAGAGGCAAATATTGGTTGGCCTGAAGTGGCAGTGTTCATTAGGGTTAACAGTATTTTAAATACTAGGGATTTAATTAAGAATTGGAGACTAAACTGAAAAGTCAGATAGAGGTTGGGAACACATAATGTGCAATTAACCCTAGTTCTAATTTTCTGCCATCATATTGTTGAAAAATAGTCTATTCTTTTAGTAGAAATATGTCATTTTAAATATTCTGATTCGAAAACTTTTAAAGAACTTTTTTGAAAAAATCGTATGCAAGAATCAATATCAAAAAATTATAGTTCAAATCACATGAAAGAATCAATATCAAAAAATTATAGAGATAAAGAGTTCAAATAAGGCTTGTGGGTCGAGACATGTTCCACTGTCCTAGAAGCAAGATTGTCCCTTTACGTGCGAGGCTCCAGCGATCACCTTTACGAGCTACCTTGTCTGCACATCTCCAAGGTAGCGCCGTGTGAACCAAAAAAGCTCTCAGAGATCCAGCAAACAGAGCAATGCAATGAAGAAGAATAGTAAAGCTCGGTGCAGAACATAAGTAGAAGGAAGATAATCCTGGTTTCCTGAACTCTCCTCTCCTATATAGACAAGGCTGCCTGTCACGCCCCTGGTCACAGCAAAAGCCCCCGGGTGTACTAGTAGAGCCATCGTATGCACGAGGACACACCCCGCACATACCAAGCATCCACAACCAACCTGTCTCAAACATGAACAAAAGGAGTGTGTGGGACATAAACATGTATAAGAGTCTATAAACATCTATGTGAATATAGCAAACACTGACATAGAATATCTACACATCCATACAACTCGAGTAAATATACATTTACAACTCCGCTAGCCTCGCCAGCCCGAAAACACATGTATATTCTGCTACATACAAATTTCCATTAGTGGTCCTCCTTTAGCATACATGTATCTGGTAAGAGATGCTAACTATCTCGCGTCCCCTCACCTCGATTATTCGCTGGCACTGAGGGCTCTGAAAAGAAAATAAACAAAAGAGAGTATGAGAACTACTAAATAGCAGTTCCTAATGGGTATAGTCGATGATAACAATGACCTACACCACTAGGTCT
This sequence comes from Puya raimondii, assembly GCA_016920855.1. Lineage (NCBI taxonomy): Eukaryota > Viridiplantae > Streptophyta > Magnoliopsida > Poales > Bromeliaceae > Puya > Puya raimondii. Next base: position 92,689,541 of record JABWPP010000049.1, read on the forward strand.
AGTAGAGGCAAGAATAGTAAACTGAACAATATGAATAACATGATATAACTGCTGAAAATAAACTATCCCTATCATGCCTTTATGCTACTACTGAAAGCTGTAAATCATCTATCGCATGCATTAACAAGATACTGGATAAAGCAATGCTGTATAATCTAATCACATTGACTGACTCATAAGTCTCGTAAAGCCTAGCCCCATCTCATGTCTAGTGCCACACTGACCCATGGTCCGCCAACATGCAGCCTATTTAGCATATCTATGTTAATCGCCACAGTTTCGGAGGGGCAACTCGAGGGGTTTGGCCCTGTCGGGTATAATAAATAAAACTCTATTGAGCTCAATCCGGCTCGTGCAGGCAATAGTCAATGCGATGATAAAAAAATCACAAAAATATTTTTCAGGTGCCCTTTGGCATAATCACAGGGTATCTCATTGTATGTCACCACCCACTGTCTGTCACGCCCCGAGCCTACAGCGAAAGCACTCATCAGGCACGTGCACCAGACCCGCCAAACGGGCATAGTATTTCTCATCCGCCCAAGGTGTCACAATCAGATACATCTCACATCCCAAACATGAATTGAATACATGGATTACATAAGAAAAGTATGACAAGACGTAAAGTAAATACTACTTCTATTATATCACTTACTTCATTCATTTACAACACAAGTTTTTTTTTTTCAAAATACAACCCAAAATAGTGTTTACATTTTTCTTTTCCTTTCCTATATATGTTCTATGCCCAAAATAGGAACATCTAAGAATAATAAAATGGAAGGACGCTATCTACTAAGCTACGCCATTTCCTCGCTCCGCCGCATCACCCTCGGATGGACCTGAAATACATGGGGTGAGAACTATAAACATAGTTTCAGTGGGTACGACCATCCAAGGGAAGAGCTCGACCCACCAGGTCCAAAGGAGGCAACATAAGCATGAGTTAGCCAAAATAGATAATCACGTAAGCATATGAGTCTCTACTTTATGCATTTAAAAGAAATCATACTTATACCTCTACTTATGATATTGAAGTCTACTCATGTGATGTGTACTATATTTACTTACTAAGTTCATCATCCTAATCATATCATCCGACTTAATCTTAAGTTAATCACATGTGGAATCGTCGCCCTCGTCTTGGTAATAGGTCGCGGAATTAGCATACCACTTAGCCATAAGTCCACAAGTCGCGAAATTGCCGTGTTCATTGGGTGCCGAAAAAAAATAGAATCGCCATCCTCATTTTCGCCCCAAATCTATAGGTAGCGGAATCACCGCTTTCATAGTCAAGGATCCATTAGTTTCACCTACGTTGTCAATTCCTTTCTAGATTTAATGTCATTCATATCCAAATGGTCATCCTACCACTATATTTTCCAACCTATGTTCTAATGGCAAATGTTCTCTATGTTTATATGTTGAATTCTCTACCAATCTTAGAGAATGTCAACCCACATCTACCAAGCCTTAATCCCACCTTAGAGTTCTAGGGTTGACGCCTAAAGCTCCACACAACTCCCTCTTTCAAGTCCAAGTTTCACTCCAAGCTCAAGATTTAAAGCTTCAATGGAGGAAATGATTGGAGAGAAAAAAAAAGGACGAGGATTAAAGAGGTTGCAGAAATGAATCAAGGGAAGAAGAAGAAGAAGAAAACCTATCTTTCTTCTCTCTTGCAGCAACAAAAAAATGAGAGAAGGGAAGGGGAGTGAAAGGTATATAAAGGGGTAGTAGTAGCAATAACCAGCTAGGCCCCTCACAAAAAGAGAAATTGCACCAATCACAAAACTGCTTTAGACAATGGAGGGTCCAGATCCTTCTAGAACGTCCAGATCCCGATGGATCCAATCTGCAATCTGTGCAACTAAGGTTCAGATCCTCTCCGAGGGTCCAAATCCCAAAGCCTGCTGTCAGCATTTCGCGCTGAAGGTTCGAATCTTCTCCACAGGGTTCGAACTTTGATATTTGGTGCAGTAAATGAACACATCAAGGTCCGAATTCTCTAGTCAGGATTCGAATCCCGAGACTCAGAAGGCTCATATATAACTTGATCCAAAAATACTATTTTCGTACTAATTCGTACATAAGACATTCTAATACCTGTCAAACATAACAAAGTCCCCCTAAAAGTACTAAAAACTAATTCTCTCACTACAACTCTGTAATTTGCAAAACTTCAGTGTGCTACATCCTCCCCTCCTGAAAAGGAGTTTTCTCCGCAAAACTAAAAAATCAAGTACCTTAATTCTCCATCTGAAAAAGATGAGGGAAACGCTTCTGCAATGCGCTCTCCAACTCCCAGGTAGTCTCGCGCTCCTCGTGGTTGCTCAAAGCACTTTTACGTAAGGTATCTCGCGATTGCGAAGTTTTCTTACTTTGCAAGTTAAGATCCGCACTAGATGCTCCTTGAAGCTCAAATTTTCCTGTAGCTCTAATAGAGCGAAGTCCATTACGTGAGATGGGTTGAACCCACACCTCTGATGTGTGAAACATAAAATACATTGTGTACTCCGGATAGGTTTGGCGGTAGAGCAAGTTGATATAGCAAATAGATAAAGTTGCAGTATGGATTGTCAGTCAGCATGCCTTAAGAATGCTGGACGGAGCTAGAATCATTTTGGTGTGAAATTGATGTGAAAATAGACTCAAAACTCAAATTCTAGATGAATCTGGGCTGCTGGTGACTTTTCGGATGCCTGAAAGATGGTCTGGGCACCTGAAAGTACTATTTCGGGCTGATTTGATTTCGGATCGGACCTAAGGACGCCTGATCTCACTATAACGGTTCCAAAGTTGTCATATGCATGATGTGATTGAGGTGATCCAAAAATTTCTAATTTTAACAGTCGATACGGTGCGTTTGCTTGTTTAATGATATAGAAGAGTCTAAATCAGCTAAATTTTTGTTAGAAAATTCTTTAAACTATTAAAAAGAAAAATCTAGACTCTAGATCTTGAATAAAAAGTTGTATCATCACTTTTTGAAAGATATTTATTTTCAGCCATTCATTTTATGTCCACATGATGGACAAGAGAACACTATTGAAAAAGCATGAAATTTGATTCTAGATAGTTTAAATGGTCTAGATCATGCTCAACAGTGTCGATCGTCAGTTTGGAATCTCTATCATCGAAAAAAATTAATAGTAAACCGAGCCATTTACTACTGACAGTATTCTAGCAAAGCTCTATATATATATACATATTGGATTTTGGGAATGCACTTTTGTAATTATGATATTCATTAGATAATTATGGTATATTATTTTAGGAGGAGATTTTCTTGTGATTTTTGGGTGATACTAGTGTTGAATCCTCCTTTTTGATTTTCTTCAAGACGTCAATCCAGGTGGGTTTGATATCGCCGAACACGGCGGATTCATTTCTATTCTATTTTTTTTTGCATATTTAAATCATGTTATACTTGTTTGTCGTATAGTTGTGGTAATTCCCATTATGTAATTGTTCATATATCTATGTGACAGATTATTTGACAGTAACATGATGATTAGTATATCTCGGGCAGCGTACACATTATCAAATTCCATTTATTATTAATGTTCTATGATACATGCATAAAATTGAAAAAAAAACTGATAAAAAGACCATTGGACTCATTGTGAGACATACGATTGTGACAGTGGATATTTGGACAATTGATTATGATCTTTTTTATCATTGCATTGACTATTGCCTGCAAGGCTATAATGCGCTTGACAGATGGCTGTGATATATGATACTTAGTAGGGTCACTCCCCACGAGTGCCGCTCCGGAGGTTGGCTGATTAGATGTGCTAGGCAGCCTACGTGTTGACGGAGTATCTGCGGGAGTGTGGTCCGGCCAGTAGGCAGGCGTAGGCTTGACCAGACGTATGAGATGGTCGTAATGATTGGGTCTTATGTTATTACTTGATTCCACCTGGCATTTGATGCATGTTTATTATTTACTGCTACACTCATTTACTTAGAGACATGATAGTTATTCTATTTCTAGCTCATGTTATGCTCTGTTACTCGCTTATTATTTAACTATTCTTGCCTGTAGTACACTGAATTTCAGTGCATCGTACCGAACTTATACAAATTGTGGAGTTTCGGTGGAAAAATAGCATGAGAGGCTATGTGTGAGGCTTCGGCCAAGTTTGGGACTTGTGCGAAGTGTTTTCGGCGCAAATGAGGCGCGAAAACGGACTTCGAAAAGTTAGAACTGCTGAACTTGTGAAGTCTGCAGTGGATTCCGGTATGAGGATGTCCATACCGGTACTGAAGTGATTAGTAACGGTATGTGGTGTGGTATACCGGAATGCGAGGGCTGAATCCGAGAAACCAGCTCTCGAGTTTTGCAAAATTTCTCGGGGTATACCGGAACTAACTGTCACGCCCGTCGGGCCTTTAACACCAACTAGGTGGAAAGGATAACCGCACGGGCGCATGTCCCAGACCCGCCGAACGGATAGAGTCTCTTCTACCCGCCCAAGGCGTCACAACACAAGCATGTCCACAAGATTCCAACTAGGAACGGAGTACAAGAGTTGCACAAGGAAAGCATCAACATAAAGAAGTTCTACTTCTATTACATCACATTAGCACATTTATACATGCCCAAAATTTTCTTTTCTTTCAATTTCATTCCATACATCATGTTCCAAAATTATGGAATATACAAGTTTCATATAATCAATGAAAATTCCCTATACTATCAAAGTCCAAGACTAGGGGTACAACTCTATGTATCACCAAAATGGAAGGGCCGCTATCTAGAGAGCCAAACCCTTGCCTCGCTCCGCCGTCTCACTCGCGGAAGGACCTGAAAAACGTGGGGTGAGAACTATAAACATAGTTCCCAGTGGGTAAGGCCACCCAAGAGAGAAGCTCGACCCACCAGGTCCAAAGAAACACCATATGCATAAGTTAGATCACAAATAACTATGCAAGAAATATTTACATGCTTGTAAATCAACACAAAGGATGCAACCAAATGAAATGTAAATCTTCATTCTCTCCTAGGTTCATCCTATATTTCACATTGGCCAAGTTCAACTACTTGTCATTTACTTATGGTTTCGGAATCGCCGTCTCACCATAATTGTTCCAACATCCAAGGAGTGAAATTGTCACCTCCGAGTTCGGGTAGCGAAATCGTCGCATACCCGGGATAGCAAAAATCGTCGCATACCCCATCTCAACACCGCCATCACATGGCACAGGTAGCGAACTCGTCGCATACCCGGGATAGCAACCTCGTTGCACATCCCGTCTCAACACCGCCAACTCATGGCACGGGTAGCGAAATCGTCGCATACCCGGGATAGCAAACTCGTCGCACATCCCATTCCAACACCGCCAACTCATGGCATGGGTAGCAAAATCGTCGCATACCCGGGATAGTAAAATCGTCGCACATCCCATCTCAATATTTTACACTTGCCAACCTAAGTCTCATGACCCTAGGTTCAAGTCACTAAGTATCACCTATGTTCAATGACATTAGGTTTACTTTCTCATTCTCAACCTAGGTTCCATAACGCTAGGTTCCAATTCTCATGTCTAACCTATGTTCAATAACACTAGGTTCCATCCTCATGTCCAACCTATGTTTAATAACACTAGGTTCCATTCTCACATGTTCCAACCTATGTTCAATAACACTAGGTTCCAATCTTACATGCAACCATGTAACAAGTATAGATAATATAAATATACTTGAATTCTATAACATGCAATAGGAGCTCATGGCTCTACCTATCATGATTTTCATCTTTGCCAACATGCAAGTTCTAGGGTTCACAACACATACCATTTTATCTTTAAATGGATATTTACCCTAGACATGGAAGTGACCTAATCACTTCGGTAAACACAAACCCACCTCAAGAGCTTCCGAATTCTTGTATTCTTCAAGCCCCTAAGTGTCCAAGCCTTGAGTTCTTGCTTCAACCCAAGCTTCTACAAGAAAATGGTTCGTTACTCGTTACGAACCCTTAATTCAACTCAATACATAAAATCAAGTGTTCTAACATGATTTCCTATGCCTCAATTGCAATTCCCGAAGGTCCAAATATTTTTAGAACCTCTGTAGTACCCCTGGGGCCTAACTGACGGAATGACTGCAGTATGCTAGACTGTTCGACGCTTCTGGAGAAGGTCGAGACAAGTCGGAGTCGTTTCGGCGTCAAATAGACGCGAAAACGGACTCGGAGCACCGAAGTAAGCCAAAACTGAAGTTTTGGGCGTATGGACTTTAGGGCGCCCGGAAGCTATGTTTTGGGCGCCCAGATGTTGAGTGCTCGTTTTCTGAAAACTGCTAAGTCATTTCGGATCCAGTATCGGGCGCCCGGAAAGTGGATCCGGAAATCCTACCTCGTGAGTATCGATCCGCTTGACACGTGTTGATTGGTTGGTGAACTCCGCCGGACCAGGTTAGGGCGCACCGGACCGCGGCGGAGAGTCCGATGCTCGAGTTTTGTGCAGGCTGAAGAACCGGGCGCCCACTTCCTGGGTTTCGGGCGCCCGAATGTGGGTTTTCCTGTTGAGAACAGGTTATGTGTATCTTTGTTCTTGAGGCACAGCACACCTAAACCTGTGATCTATAAAAGTTGTGGACGACCTCCCCTGAGGCTTTTTTCTCCCCTCTTCATGGTGAACCCAGGATTTTGCAAGGAAGCCCTCCAATTCCTCCCAAATTCCACCTTTCTCCATTGAAGACCTTGGTTTCCTGCTGAAACTGCAGCGTCGACCGGTGGTGTTCTTGCTCGTGTGCAGTGTGGGAGTATACAAATCCAACGAAACTTGATTTGTTGGATAGAGGACTCGTAGAGGAAGACGTGGAATCCTTCCAATCGCAATTTGGACAGGTATGTAAGCTACAGTTGCTGTTGTACTTGACCCCTTGTGTTCTTGAGCTGAAACTTGGGTTTTCCTTTGATCTTATGGATCCAAATCTTTTGGGAGCTGGAATTTCGAAGTGAAGATTGGTCCTTCCACTTTCCTTGCTGGTTTGGAGGTTCTTCCCACCTGAATTGAGGATTCAAAGGTGAGTGCTAGCTCAGATTTTGAGTAATTAGCTTAAGTGCTGAATTTTTGGACCATTGATGGAATTTCTTGGATTTTTGAATCCAGATCTTTGGAGAGGTTTTGGTTTGTTCCATCACTGTATTTGGGAGGTTGGTAACCCTTTTCCATGGGCTAGATTCGTTGGAATTCCAGAATTCTTGCTTAATGTAATTTTTGCTTAGTTGCTGGAACTTCTGGATCCATGTGCAGGAGGGTCCAGTAGTGAATCCGAATCTGTGTGGGGACCTTTTGGACATCGAGTCGAACTCCGTCCATGTGCAGGAGGGTCCAGTAGTGAATCCGAATCTGTGTGGGGACCTTTTGGACATCGAGTCGAACTCCGTTTTGGTTGAAATTTGGAGGGTGTGTTCTTGAGCCCCTACTGGTGAGTTGAGCCAAATTTCACTGCATTCGGACTTAGGATTTGGATTTTATCGCATGTTGAATTCATGTTGGTCATGCTGCCAGGCTGCAATTCTGGGCTGATGTTCTGGGCGCCCAGAACTTAAGCAAGTGGGTCCGAATCTCGAGGTTGCAGATTTGAGCTCGATTTCAGCCGGTGTTGTTTGGAGGCCTTCCACTCGACTCCTAGCCGTTGTTGGATAGTTTTTGAGGTGGGTTAATGTACCGAAGTCGCCGGATTTCCTCCTAAGTTGTAGAGAGTGCAGCATGCTGTTTTATTATCTGTTAAATCATGTTAGTAGCTCGAATTCATGAATTTGCATGTATTATTATGAAATCTAAATTTGGAGCATAAATTGATAATTTATAGACATGACTTTACATGCTGAACTGGGAATTGACTTAGGAGAAAACTCGCGAAACTACAACCGTCACTTTTCGAACTATTATCAGATTTAGCTCTAGGAGCCGTTTCTGTAGTTGTATCACCGCTGTCAGTGCGAGGTGGATACTTAGTTTGTTGTAGGACGAGTTTACGCTCGTGCTGGGATGCCGAGCTTGTATTTACAGCAGGGTTAGGATGTTCTGTATTACCGGGTGCCGTCGGGGTTGACGGTGGACCCAGACTCTTGTTTTAGCTTCTGTTTGTGCTGAAGGCACGTGAGCTTGGAGTCTTCGACCCATTTTGACCCCTTTCTATTTGATTATAGCCTGCCGGAGCCTGTTTGTGCTCGACAGAGAAACGCGTACTAACTCGGTTGGGTAGCTCCCCCGAGTGCCGCTCCGGAGTGAGGCCTCTTTTGCGTTGCTGTCGCTATAGATTGGTTGGATCTGGTATTTGGACCGGCTACCCTTTTTGGTAGTGTGCGGTGTGGTTAGGCAGTTGGCTGGACGAGCCTGTTTGGGCGGTTTCGTTAGATTGGGTCAGGGGTGACTTTCACTTTGGTGATGCTTACTTGAGAGTTTGACTGGGATAGTGGTAGGGTAGTGGCATTACAGCTGTAGAGTTTATTCTAGCTTATTTTATTGTTGTTTACCTACCAGCTATACTGATAGTCTCGTAGACTTAGTGGGTGGACCGTTGAGGTCGGTAGTGGTACCCACTAAGGACTACTTCTTTTGATAGTAATTCTCACACCCATTGTTGCCACTTTTTCTTGCAGAGCCTTCTTCTGTTGCGGCTGCTGCGCCTGTTTCTGCGGATCGAGGTAAGGGAGTCGCGACCTGTCCCTGTTGTTTCTAGAGGAGGACCCTACTGGAGATAGTTTATTTTTGAGTTGAGCCATGTACATATACTGTGGACTTGTTCCTATTTTGGTTCTGGAGGGACTGTTGTATCTTGGATCCTATATGTACATGTGGCTTCTGTTATTAGTATGTTTTATTTCAGCTCTATATCTCTTGTAGTTGCTTGTATGTTTGTTTACAGGTTAGCTATCGCTTCGTATACATAGAAATGTCTATGTATACAGTGGATCTATTGGCGAGCCCGGGGAACGAGTAATCCGGGGCGTGACAGATTAAGTTGGTATCAGAGCTTAGGAATAGGTCGTTGGGACTTAGTAAACCCTAGGCTTTGGCAGACCCTAGGAATGCAAGACGTGAGAGACGTGACTTACTGCGAAAGTCATCGATTTGACTGTTGAACTTATCCTTAAGTGGAGGGAGTGATCGAAGGCGTGTGTCCTTTCCTGTCACGAACTTGCGTTGGCTGCAGACGACGTCAAGCAGCGAGGGAAAAGAGGCGACCTTCTAGACTTTCGCTTGATTGGGTCTTGAGTTGTTTGTGTTCGCTGACTGATCTCTGTGTGGCGCAGATGAGCATGACGCCTCCCCGACACCGAGGTCGACCCCCGACGTGGGCTACCCCCGTGCCTACTGAGGTGCCTGAGCAGGCGGGGCCTAGTGCACCCCCTGATTTGAGTGAGCAGTTGACTGCGCTAGCCGAGTCAGCTAGGCAGCAGAGTGCACTATTGGGAGGATGTGTGATACCATTACTCACACGTGGAGTGCAGCACCTAGAGCGACGGAGTCGCAGGAGCCACCCCCTGCTATTCCAGCTGACGTTCCAGCTGCAGCCGTACCCCCAGCAGCGGCAGTTCCGGCCGCACCGGTTGGCGACACTTCCCGGTCAGGTGGACAGATGTCGGAGGCCGAGCAGGAGCGGATGACTGAGAGACTGGCTCGTTTTTGTCGATTTGACCCACCCCGTTTTGATGGTAGCCACACCGAGCCATGGGTGGTGGAGGCCTGGGTAGGCGAGATGGAGAAGTTATTCGAGGATCTCTTCGTACCAGAGCGGGAGCAGGTTCACTTGGCGGTTCACTGCTTGACGGGTGATGCACGCTTCTGGTGGACGAGGACGAGATCGAGCAGGTCGCTGGATGCGCTGCAGTTGAGTTGGGCCGAGTTCTGCGGGATGCTATATGGGTCCTATTTCCCTAACAGCGTGAAGCAGAAACTCGAGGAGGATCTGAAGAATCTACTCCAGGGTGATCGCACAGTGCAGGAGTATACCCGAGAGTTTACCAGACTCTTGAACTGTGTTCCTTTTTCTGCGAGAGATGAGGCTCACAGAGTTTACTTGTTCGAGCGAGGATTGAGACAGGAGATCTTTGTCCTGGTACAGGCGCAGAGGTTGCAGACCTTGGATGCGTCGATCGAGCAGGCGCTATGGTTGGAGCGAGGAGCTTTGACGGTGAGTGAGCGGGCGACCACACTAAGTCAGGGTTTGGATAGGAAGCGCCCGACTCCAGAGGACGGAGGACAGACCAGCGGCAGACGCCCGCCGAGACCTCCACGATCACGTTCTCAGGGTTGTGGGTTTTCGGGGCGACAGAGGTCTGGTGGATCCCGTCAGCAGGGACGGCAGCAGAGGGGAGCACCGAGATGTGTCATCTGCGGAGGACCACATTGGCCTAGGCAGTGCGAGCAGCGAGAGGGCCGGTGTTTTGGGTGTGGTCAGTCCGGACATCTGCGGGCAGCTTGTCCCCGAGCAGCGTCGCCTGTACCATCGATCTCATCGGCACCCCCTGTTCATCAGCAGACTTACGGAGCTCCACCGACTCACAGCCAGATGGATAGGACTTCTGTACCACGCCCAGATGAGCGGCGACAGCAGGCGCAGAGCGGCAGAGTCTTTGCTGCTCAACTGGAGGACTCCACGACGGCTGATCATGTGGTGGCAGGTATCATTTTAATTTCTGGCATTAGAGCTCGTGCATTATTTGATACCGGTGCATCACATTCTTTTGTTAGTCGAGCATTTGCATCCTTGCATGGGCTAGTGTTAGGGCCGTTACCCTGTGCACGAGAGGTGCAGATTCCCGAGCACGTGTTGCTTGTGGAGGAGTGTTGTCGAGCTTGCCCAGTGCAGCTTGGACCTTGGGTGATGCCCGCAGACCTGTTGGTCTTGGGGCGATTGCAGGATTTTGATGTGGTGCTCAGCATGGATTGGCTGGCACGCTACTTTGCGACGATCGACTGCGGCGAGAGGACCGTGACGTTTCGCGAGCCAGGCCAGGTGGAGTACGTGTATCGAGGCTGCAGGAGCACTTTGTTCGCGACGTGGATTTCGTCGGCTCGAGCGAGACAGATGATGAGTCGAGGATGTACCACATTTCTTGCGACTGTTGTTGAGGTATCTGCGGTGGCACCGGAGCTCGAGGACATCTCTGTAGTCCGCGAGTTCCCAGACGTGTTTCCCCCGGAGTTGACTACGATGCCACCAGACAGGGAGGTCGAGTTTGTGATTGACGTAGTCCCAGGAACTGCGCCAATCTCAAAGACACCCTACCGAATGGCACCGGCTGAGCTGAGAGAGCTTAAGGCGCAGCTTCAGGATTTGATGGATAAGGGGTTTGTGAGACCCAGTGTATCGCCTTGGGGAGCGCCGGTGTTATTCGTGAAGAAGAAGGATGGTTCACTTAGACTTTGTGTGGATTATCGAGAGTTGAATAAAGTGACCATCAAGAACAGGTATCCTTTGCCGCGCATTGATGATCTATTTGATCAGCTGCAAGGATCTTGTGTCTTCTCGAAGATTGACTTGCAGTCTGGTTACCACCAATTGAAGGTGAAGGCCGAGGATATTCCCAAGACGGCTTTTAGGACTCGGTACGGGCATTATGAGTTTACGGTGATGCCGTTTGGATTGACTAATGCCCCTGCCGCGTTTATGGATTTGATGAATCGAGTGTTTAAGCCGTTCTTGGACCGGTTTGTGGTGGTGTTTATTGATGATATCCTGATCTACTCTCGGAGTGATACGGAGCATGAGGAGCACTTGAGGATTGTGCTGCAACTTCTGAGGGAGAAGAAGTTGTATGCCAAGTTGAAAAAGTGCGAGTTCTGGCTTCGAGAGGTAGCTTTCTTGGGCCATGTGATTTCAGCCACTGGAGTGGCGGTGGACCCACAGAAGATTGAGACTGTGCGGGATTGGCCCAGACCGACGATGGTTACCGAGGTGAGGAGTTTTCTCGGGTTAGCTGAATATTACCGTCGATTTGTGGGAGGCTTTGCGAAGCTCTCCACACCCCTCACTCGTCTGACGAGGAAGGGGATTAGATTTGTTTGGAGCGCTGAGTGTCAGCGTAGCTTTGAGGAGCTGAAAGAGAGACTGATGTTTGCTCCCATCCTTACCCTTCCAGTGATGGGGGAAGGATTTGTGATTTATAGTGATGCATCACACAGTGGCTTGGGATGTGTGTTGATGCAGCATGGTAGGGTAATTGCCTATGCCTCGCGGCAATTGAAGGATTATGAGAAAAATTACCCTACGCATGATTTGGAGCTGGCAGCTGTAGTGTTTGCACTGAAGCTGTGGCGGCATTACTTGTATGGTGAGCACCGTGAGATTTTCACAGATCACAAAAGTCTTAAGTATCTGTTCACTCAGAAGGAATTGAATCTGAGGCAACCCCGGTGGTTAGAGTTGTTGAAGGATTATGATATTACCATCCAGTATCACCCTGGCAAGGTGAATGTAGTGGCAGATGCGTTGAGCAGGAGATCAGTGCAGAGCCTTAGTATGATGATCACTCAGCAGGCGCCATTACTTGAGGAGTTGAGGCGACTTGAGCTTGAGGTGGTATCCCCTGGGGTTACTGCAAAACTTATGTCTTTGGTTTTGCAACCCACTCTGTTGGATAGGATCCGAGAGAAATAGAGTGTGGACCCCTATTTGATGAGGATTCGAGATCAGATTGCCAGCGGGCATACAGGGGATTTTGGTGTTGACAATTCGGGAGTACTACGGTACAGGGACCGACTGTGTGTGCCTATGGATTCTGAGATCCGAGAGGAGATTTTGAGAGAGGCTCATTATTCGCCTTATACGGTTCACCCCGGTGGAACCAAGATGTATAAGGACTTGAAGGCACACTTCTGGTGGAATGGAATGAAGCGGCATATTGGGAGATTTGTGGCTCAGTGTTTGACTTGTCAACAGGTAAAGGCGGAGCACCGAGTACCTGCTGGCAAGCTTCAGAGTCTCCCAATACTCGAGTGGAAGTGGGACTAGATCGCCATGGACTTTGTCGTGGGATTACCGAGGACGGAGGCTGGTTACGACGCCATTTGGGTGATAGTGGACAGACTGACCAAATCTGCCAACTTCTGACCAGTGCAGACTACTTGGTCCAGGGACAGACTCGCTCAGTTATATTTGGACGAGATAGTGAGACTACATGGAGTGCCTACCTCGATTGTGTCTGATCGAGACACACGATTCGTCTCACAGTTTTGGAGGAGTCTACAGACAGCACTGGGTACTCAGCTGCGGTTTAGCACGGCTTTTCATCCACAGACAAATGGTTAGTCTGAGCGGACCATTCAGACTCTGGAGGACATGTTGAGGGCATGTGTCCTAGACTTTGGTGGAGGGTGGCATCGACACTTAGGACTGGTTGAGTTTGCGTACAACAATAGCTATCAAGCGAGCATCCAGATGGCTCCGTTTGAGGCATTGTAGGGACGCAAGTGTCGTTCGCCCTTGCATTGGAGTGATGTGGGTGAGAGGAAGACTTTGGGTCCCGATATCCTGTTGGAAGCGGAAGAGAAGGTCAAGATGGTTCGACGACATCTTGAGACCGCCCAGAGTCGACAGAGGAGCTATGCGGATACTAGGAGACGAGACTTGGAGTTCTAGATTGGAGATCATGTGTTTCTGAAAGTCTCGCCGTCTAGAGGAATTCGCCGTTTTGGAGTTCGTGGAAAGCTCAGTCCACGGTTTGTTGGCCCGTTCGAGGTGTTAGACCGAGTGGGGCCGGTAGCGTACAGGATTGCCCTACCACCGCGACTTGCTGGAGTCCATGACATGTTTCATGTCTCGGCCCTGAGGAGATATGTGTTCGACCCCTCCCACGTGATTGACTTCACTCCACTTGAGTTGGCTGAGGACCTGCAGTACGAGGAGCGACTGGTGCAGATTCTTACTCGCGAGACGAAAGAATTGCGCAACCGAGTCATACCGTACGTGAAAGTGCAGTGGAGTAATCACGAGGAGCGTGAGGCGACTTGGGAGCCGGAGGCGGTGATGCGTGAATCCTACCCCTAACTTTTCGAGCTGCCTTCTTGAGGTATGAGTTTAAGTTTCGAGGACGAAACTTTCCGTAGGGGGGAAGGATGTAGTACCCCTGGGGCCTAACTGACGGATTTCCTCCTAAGTTGTAGAGAGTGCAGCATGCTGTTTTATTATCTGTTAAATCATGTTAGTAGCTCGAATTCATGAATTTGCATGTATTATTATGAAATTTGAATTTGGAGCATAAATTGATAATTTATAGACATGACTTTACATGCTGAACTGGGAATTGACTTAAGAGAAAACTCGCGAAACTACAACCGTTACTTTTCGAACTATTATCAGATTTAGCTCTAGGAGCCGTTTCTGTACTTGTATCACCGCTGTTAGTGCGAGGTGGATACTTAGTTTGTTGTAGGACGAGTTTACGCTCGTGCTGGGATGCCGAGCTTGTATTTACAGCAGGGTTAGGCTGTTCTGTATTACCGGGTGCCGTCGGGGTTGACGGTGGACCCAGACTCTTGTTTTAGCTTCTGTTTGTGCTGAGGGCACGTGAGCTTGGAGTCTTCGACCCATTTTTGACCCCTTTCCATTTGATTATAGCCTGCCGGAGCCTGTTTGTGCTCGACAGAGATACGCATACTAACTCGGTTGGGTAGCTCCCCCGAGTGCCGCTTTGGAGTGAGGCCTCTTTTGCGTTGCTGTCGCTACAGATTGGTTGGATCTGGTATTTGGACCGGCTACCCTTTTTGGTAGTGTGCGGTGTGGCTAGGCAGTTGGCTGGACGAGCCTGTTTGGGCGGTTCCGTTAGATTAGGTCAGGGGTGACTTTTCACTTTGGTGATGCTTACTTGAGAGTTTGACTGGGATAGTGGTAGGGTAGTGGCATTACAGCTGTAGAGTTTATTCCAGCTTATTTTATTGTTCTTTACCTACCAGCTATACTAATAGTCTCGTAGACTTAGTGGGTGGACCGTTGAGGTCGGTAGTGGTACCCACTGAGGACTACTTCTTTTGATAGTAGTTCTCACACCCATTGTTGCCACTTTTTCTTGCAGAGCCTTCTTCTGTTGCGGCTGCTGCGCTTGTTTCTGCGGATCGAGGTAAGGGAGTCGCGAGCTAGATCCCTACCTGTCCCTGTTGTTCCTAGAGGAGGACCCTACTGGAGATAGTTTATTTTTGAGTTGAGCCATGTACATATACTGTGGACTTGTTCCTATTTTGGTTCTGGAGGGACTGTTGTATCTTGGATCCTATATGTACATGTGGCTTCTGTTATTAGTATGTTTTATTTCAGCTCTATATCTCTTGTAGTTGCTTGTATGTTTGTTTACAGGTTAGCTATCGCTTCGTATACATAGAAATGTCTATGTATACGGCGGATCTATTAGCGAGCCCGGGGAACGAGTAATTCGGGGCGTGACAACCTCCAAAGGCAAAAACCCTCATTTTACCTAGGTTTCACATGCATGCATGTAGAACCTCAAAATCTTTTGGCCAATCTCCACGTTTTGTGGTTTAGATTGCCTAGGGTTTCCAAAAACCTCAAAATACTAGATCAATTCCAAGGTTTGAACCCAAAACGTGAGGAACTAACCTTAACCGCGAGTTCCCCAAGCTTCTACTTGCACCAAGAAGCTTCTTTTCTCCTTTGGAAGCCTTTTCCAAGCTCAATCCACAATTTTCTCCAAGTTTTGGAGAGATCTCTAGAGAGAGAAAGTGAGGGAGAGGGAGAGGAGAAGTAGAGGAGGAAGATGACTGAGAAAGGGGGTGTTCCCTGCCTTTCTAACACTCCCTCGAGTGTGAAAAGACCCTTTTGCCCCTCTCCAAAAACAACACTTCCAACCAGCCAAAACTGGAATTTCGCAACACTGTATACCGGTATTCACATTGACATACCGGTATACGGGTGTTAGTTCCGGTATACCCCGGAGAATTCCGCAGAACCCGAGAGCTGGATTCTCGGTTTCAGCCTCCGCATTCCGGGATACCACATCACATACCAGTACTAATCACTTCAGTACCGGTATGGAGATCCACATACCGGAATCCACTGCAGACTTCACAAGTTCAGCAGTTTTAACTTTTCGAAGTCCGTTTTCGCGCCTCATTTGCGCCGAAAACACTTCGCACAAGTCCCAAAGTTGGCCGAAGCCTCACATATAGCCTCACATGCTATTTTCCCACCGGAACTCCACAATTTGTAGAAGTTCGGTACGACGCACTGAAATTCAGTGTACTACATTCCTCCCCCCTTAAAGAGAGTTTCGGCCGCGAAACTAAATAATACCTCAGCTGGACTCAGCGAAGAGGTAAGGAAACCGCTCCTTCATCGAGCTTTCAAATTCCCACGTAGCTTCGCGCTCACCGTGATTCGTCCATTGTACCGTTACATAAGGAATTTTACGGTTCCTCAAACTTTTCACCTCGCAATCCATGATACACAAGGGAAATTACTCATAAGTCATATCCTCATGAAGCTCCATAGGCACATACTCGAGGACGTGCGCCGGATCATACATATACTTGCGGAGCGTCGATACATGGAACACATTGTGTATCCCCGCAAGTTTTGGCGCAAAGCTAGCCGATATGCCACGGATCCCACACGCTCCAAAACCTCATAAGGTCCAATGTAACGGGGACTCAAGTTACCCCGAACACCAAATCGCTTCACCCCTCTCATAGGTGATACTTTCAAGAAGACGCGGTCTCCTACCGCGAATTCCAAATCTCGTCGACGTCTATCCGCATAGCTCTTTTGCCTGGATTGCGCCGTCGATAAGCGTTCACGTGCCAAGCGGACTTTTTCCTCCGCTTCACGCAACACATCCGGTCCTAAGACCCTTCTCTCGCCGACCTCGCTCCAATGGATAGGAGAGCGGCATTTTCTTCCATACAAGGCCTCAAACGGTGCCATACCGATGCTAGATTGATAGCTATTATTGTAAGCAAATTCAGCCATCGGCAAATGAGTAGGCCATGCACCCTTGAAGTCCAACACACACGCTCGCAGCATATCCTCCAAAATTTGAATTGTCCTCTCCGATTGACCGTCAGTTTGAGGATGAAATGCTGAACTGAAATCGAGCCGTGTACCTAAAGCTTCTTGTAAGCTTTTCCAAAAATACGATGTAAAACGGGGATCTCGATCTGAAACTATCGAGGTCGGGTCCCCGTGCAACCGCATAATCTCGTCCAGATAGACTTGTGCTAACTTGTCCCCCGACCAAGTTGTGTGGATTGACAAAAAGTGTGCCGACTTTGACAAACGATTCACCACCACCCAAATCGCGTCGTGGCCACCTTGCGATCGAGGTAGGCCCACAACGAAGTCCATTGCTATGTTCTCCCACTTTCAAACTGGAATGGGCAATCCTTGCAATTTTCCTACTGGAAAGCGACGCTCGGCCTTCACCTGTTGGCATACTAAACATTGTGCCACAAAGCGTCCAACATCAAGTTTCAATCCCGGCCACCAATAATGCAATTTAAGATCCTTATACATTTTGGTGCCGCCCGGGTGAATCGCATAGGGAGAAGTGTGAGCTTCTTTCAAGATCTCCCTACAAATGTCCTCGATTTTAGGCACGCACAATCGATTTCGAAATCGAATGGCGCCCTTCGAGTCCACATGAAAATCACCGGCGCGCCCACTCTCGATAGCACTCCTCACTTTTTGGAGTTCCGAATCACCGGATTGCTTTTCTTTTATTTGCTCCAACAAGGTTGGCCACACTTCGAGATTCATGAGTATAGCGGGGACGCCCGGGGCCACGACTTCTAAGTCAAATCGGCCCATTTTCTTGATCAACGGCATTTGTCCCGTCATCTCAATTGCGAAGTTCTCCACGGATTTTCTACTGAGCGCATCGGCCACCACATTGGCTCCACCGGGGTGGTACAAGATGGTTAAGTCGTAGTCCTTTATCAACTCCAACCATCTCCGCTGCCTCAAATTCAACTCCTTTTGAGTGAATAAGTACTTTAAGCTTTTGTGATCCGTGTACACCTCACAATGTTTCCCGTACAAATAGTGTCTCCACAACTTAAGTGCGAAGACCACTGCTGCAAGCTCTAGGTCGTGGGTGGGGTAATTCTGCTCATAGCTCTTCATTTGTCGAGAGGCATATGCTATCACTTGTCCTCTTTGCATAAGCACACACCCAAGACCATGCCGCGATGCATCACTATACACCACATAGCCCTCCCCCGCAATCGGCAAGGCAAGAATCGGAGCCGAAGTCAACCTTTTCTTTAGCTCCTTAAAGCTTTGGTCGCATTCCTCGCTCCAAACATATTTGGCCCCCTTGCGGGTAAGACGCGTTAGTGAACCGGAGATTTTTGAAAATCCCTCCACGAACCGCCGATAGTACCCCGCAAGACCCAAAAAGCTCCGTACTTCTGTGACATTGGTCGGGCGAGGCCAATCCTTGATTGCCTCAACTTTCATAGGGTCCACCGATACTCCTCCCGCGGTAATCACGTGACCCAAGAAAGCGACCTCACGCAAAATTCGCACTTTTTCAACTTGGCGAATAACTTGTTCTCTCGAAGAACTTGAAGCACAATCCTTAGGTGCTCTTTATGTTCCTCTTCACTCCGAGAGTAGACAAGAATATCATCTATGAACACCACCACAAATCGATCCAACAGTGGTTTGAACACATGGTTCATTAAATCCATGAACGCTGCCGGGGCATTGGTAAGCCCGAAAGGCATAACCGTGAATTCATAATGTCCATACCGCGTCCTAAACGCGGTCTTATGCACATCCTCCGGTTTGATCTTCAATTGGTGATAACCGGATTGCAAATCAATCTTTGAATACACCCGAGACCCTTGCAACTGATCGAATAAGTCATCAATTCGGGGTAACGGGTACTTATTCTTGACGGTCACTTTATTCAACTCGCGGTAATCTACACATGACCGCAGCGAACCGTCCTTTTTCCGCACAAATAGAACAGGGGCTCCCCAAGGTGACACACTTGGCTTTACGAAACCCTTGTCCATTAAATCTTGCAATTGTGCTTTCAATTCCTTTAGTTCCGCGGGTGCCATCCTGTACGGGGCCTTAGAAATCGGCGCCGTACCCGGGAGCAAATCGATCACGAATTCTATTTCCCGGTCCGGTGGCATTACGGGCAACTCCGTCGGAAATACATCCGGGAACTCTTGGACTACAGGAATGTCCTCGAGTCCCAACACTTCCTTTCGGTCATCCACTACCGTCGCCAAGTAGGCAATGCATCCACTAGCAATAAGCTTCCTTGCTTGCGACGTGGACACCATTGACGCAAAAAGCGAACTCTTGCACCCACGGTACACAAACTCCTTGTGCCCGGGTTCTCTAAACCTCACTATCCGGCTCTCACAATCAATAGTAGCGTGATATCTTGAGAGCCAATCCATTCCTAGGATCAAATCATACTCATTCATTCGATTTAACACCAGCAAATCAGCTGGCATGATCCAGTTTTCAACCCTCACTGGGCAATCTACACACGCGTGGTGTACGCAAAATGTGTGTTCAGGTACTTGCACAGTTCTTGCATGTGTGGCATCTACAATTCTATTCCATGTGCAATCGCAAATGATCGAGCAATGAATGAAAGCGATGCACCAGTATCAAACAAAGCTCTACATCGAATGCCTTTAATTAACACAATACCTGCCACGACATCCTCATGGGCAGAAGGCTCCTCCACCTGCGAGGCGAATACCCGTCCACTGGGCGCTGGTCGCTGGCCCTCGGCTGGTCTCGGTGGCTGTGTACGGCCAGCCGACATTGCCGCGGGTGGGATGCTCGCAAGCTGTCTCGGTGAAGCAAATGCCGATACCGACGACGGTGCCCGGCCATCATCCATCGGACAATTGTACCGCATATGTCCCGGCTGTCCGCACTTGTAGCACCGGCCCTCACGATAATCACATTGCTGAGGGTTGTGGGGGCTGCTACAAATCGGGCACTGGGTTGAGGGTCGATTCCGCTAGGACCCTCGCGATTGGTTCTGCGACTGCGAGTGCTTCGGGGGCCGCTTAGAGCTAGATTGCCCACCCGAGCCACCCGCCGGTCGTTTCTTTCCCTTTTCTTTATCTTTTTCCTTCTCTCTTTCCCAAGACTCGTGCTCCTCGCGCGCACATGCATTCCCGTGCTCCACCCAAAGAGCACGGTCCAAGACCTCCGCAAAGGTCTGTAGCTTGAAAGCGTGCACCGCCCGAAAGATCTCCGGTCGAAGCCCGCGCACGAAGCAGTCGACCTTGTCCAACTCTTCGCGGACAACGTGCGGTATGCAATTGATGATGTACGAGAACTCCCTCTCGCACTCACGCACGGTGCGGTTCCCTTGCTTCAACTTACGGAACCTTTCTTGAAGTTTCCTTTTCTCGCTATCGGGGAAGTAGGCGGCAAATACCATTCCCCGAAACTCCTCCCACGTCGGTGGCGGAAGGCTAGGGAGTCGATCACGCCGGACTCCCTTCCACCACACCTTCGCCGATCGCTCTAAACAATGAGCGGCGAGATGCACTTTGTCCCTCTCCAAGGTATAGAGATCCTCGAAGAGCGTCTCAATAGCATCGATCCACGTCTCTACATCCCATGGATCCGCGCGCTCTCGCTCCGCATCCTCCATCGCGGAATGGGGCATAGGAGCATCCGACCCACCGGCTACAATCGGTGATGCCGGTGGCGCCACAGCCGGCGCCGGTGTCACCTCCTCGGCCGGTGCCGAAGCAAAGGCCGGAGGCGCTCCCGTTCTCTCCTCCCTAACCGCAGCCGCTTGCTGCGCCATCTCGTCCTGGAGCTTCTTAATTTGCTCCTCCTGTCGCTACATGGCTTCGGCCTGCCGCCGAACCACGCCCATCAACTCGGTCAACTGATCACGAAGACCCGAGTTCTCGCCCTCCCCGAGTTGTTCGGGAGCCGCGCTCGATCCTCCGAGCCCAGCCCTCGTAGGAGGCCGTCCACGTACCATTATCTCCTAAAAACACAACGACTTTGGTCATTTCATGACATTCAAAGTCATTTGTAACACAACGTTTCACGAACATAAACGTGAACCCAATCTAGGCGAAAGTCACACAAGGGTTCTTATTCCCCTCACTTGGTTTCATGTTGTCGGTTGCCAATACGAACACTCTTTGTGAAGAATAAGACACACCTCGAATCTACCTCTATTTCCAACTAGAGGTATAAGGACATAACCCAATCACTTATCTTTCGCCACAATCAAAAATCTCGTCACTCACGAGCCTACACTCCTAGGGTCTTTTCCATCCTAGGGTTTCTTAGGTCCACCTAGACCGTTTCTATGCTCTGATACCACCTCAGTCTGTCATGCCCCGTCGGGCCTTTAACACCAACTAGGTGAAAAGGATAACCGCACGGGCGCATGCCCCAGACCCGCCGAACGGATAGAGTCTCTTCTATCCGCCCAAGGCGTCACAACACAAGCATGTCCACAAGATTCCAACTAGGAACGGAGTACAAGAGTTGCACAAGGAAAGCATCAACATAAAGAAGTTCTACTTCTATTACATCACATTAGCACATTTATACATGCCCAAAATTTTCTTTTCTTTCAATTTCATTCCATACATCATGTTCCAAAATTATGGAATATACAAGTTTTATATAATCAATGAAAATCCCCTATACTATCAAAGTCCAAGACTAGGGGTGAGAACTATAAACATAGTTCCCAGTGGGTAAGGCCACCCAAGAGAGAAGCTCGACCCACCAGGTCCAAAGAAACACCATATGCATAAGTTAGATCACAAATAACTATGCAAGAAATATTTACATGCTTGTAAATCAACACAAAGGATGCAACCAAATGAAATGTAAATCTTCATTCTCTCCTAGGTTCATCCTATATTTCACATTGACCAAGTTCAACTACTTGTCATTTACTTATGGTTTCGGAATCGCCGTCTCACCATAAATGTTCCAACATCCAAGGAGTGAAATTGTCACCTCCGAGTTCGGGTAGCAAAATCGTCGCATACCCGGGATAGCAAAATCGTTGCATACCCCATCTCAACACCGCCATCACATGGCACAGGTAGCGAACTCGACGCATACCCGGGATAGCAAACTCGTTGCACATCCCATTTCAACACCGCCATCACATGGCACAGGTAGCGAACTCGTCGCATACCCGGGATAGCAACCTCGTCGCACATCCCGTCTCAACACCGCCAACTCATGGCACGGGTAGCGAAATCGTCGCATACCCGGGATAGCAAACTCGTCGCACATCCCATTCCAACACCGCCAACTCATGGCATGGGTAGCGAAATCGTCGCATACCAGGGATAGCAAAATCGTCGCACATCCCATCTCAACATTTTACACTTGCCAACCTAAGTCTCATAACCCTAGGTTCAAGTCACTAAGTCTCACCTATGTTCAATGACATTAGGTTTACTTTCTCATTCTCAACCTAGGTTCCATAACGCTAGGTTCCAATTCTCATGTCTAACCTATGTTCAATAACACTAGGTTCCATCCTCATGTCCAACCTATGTTTAATAACACTAGGTTCCATTCTCACATGTTCCAACCTATGTTCAATAACACTAGGTTCCAATCTTACATGCAACCATGTAACAAGTATAGATAATATAAATATACTTGAATTCTATAAAATGCAATAGGAGCTCATGGCTCTACCTATCATGATTTTCATCTTTGCCAACATGCAAGTTCTAGGGTTCACAACACATACCATTTTATCTTTAAATGGATATTTACCCTAGACATGGATGTGACCTAATCACTTCGGTAAACACAAACCCACCTCAAGAGCTTCCGAATTCTTGTATTCTTCAAGCCCCTAAGTGTCCAAGCCTTGAGTTCTTGCTTCAACCCAAGCTTCTACAAGAAAACGGTTCGTTACTCGTTACGAACCCTTAATTCAACTCAATACATGAAATCAAGTGTTCTAACATGATTTTCTATGCCTCAATTGCAATTCCCGAAGGTCTAAATATTTTTAGAACCTTCCAAGGCAAAAACCCTCATTTTACCTAGGTTTCACATGCATGCATGTAGAACCTCAAAATCTCTTGGCCAATCTCCACGTTTTGTGGTTTAGATTGCCTAGGGTTTCCAAAAATCTCAAAATACTAGATCAATTCCAAGGTTTGAACCCAAAACGTGAGGAACTAACCTTAACCGCGAGTTCCCCAAGCTTCTACTTGCACCAAGAAGCTTCTTTTCTCCTTTGGAAGCTTTTTCCAAGCTCAATCTACCATTTTCTCCAAGTTTTGGAGAGATCTCTAGAGAGAGAAAGTGAGGGAGAGGGAGAGGGAGAGGAGAAGTAGAGGAGGAAGATGACTGAGAAAGGGGGTGTTCCCTGCCTTTCTAACACTCCCTCGAGTGTGAAAAGACTCTTTTGCCCCTCTCCAAAAACAACACTTCCAACCAGCCAAAACTAGAATTTCGCAACACTGTGTACCGGTATTCACATTGACATACCGGTATACGGGTGTTAGTTCCGGTATACCCCGGAGAATTTCGCAGAACCCGAGAGCTGGATTCTCGGTTTCAGCCTCCGCATTCCGGTATACCACATCACATACCGGTACTAATCACTTCAGTACCGGTATGGAGATCAACATACCGGAATCCACTGCAGACTTCACAAGTTCAGCAGTTTTAACTTTTCGAAGTCCGTTTTCGCGCCTCATTTGCGCCAAAAACACTTCGCACAAGTCCCAAACTTGGCCGAAGCCTCACATATAGCCTCACATGCTATTTTCCCACCAGAACTCCACAATTTGTAGAAGTTCGGTACGACGCACTGAAATTCAGTGTACTACACTAACACCCGTATACCGGTATGCAAATGCGAATACCGGTATGCAAATGCGAATATCGGTATACAGTGCTGCGAAATCCCAGCTTTCGCTGGCTGTGTGTAATGAAGTGTGAGGGGGGCAAAAGGGTCTTTTCACATGTGATGGGGTGTATGTAGGCTGAGACCCTCTCCCCTTCCCATTGTCTTCCTTCTCTACTTCTCCTCTCCATCTCTCTCACTTTCTCTCTCTAGAGAACTCTCCAAAGCTTGGAGAAGTGGTGGATTGGAGCTTGGAAAAGGACTTCCAAGGTGCAAAGAAGCTTCTTGGTGCAAGTAGAAGTTTGAGGAACTCGCGATTAAGGTTAGTTCCTCACGTTTTGGGTTCAAACCTTGGAATTGATCTAGTATTTTGAGGTTTTTTGAAACCCTAGGCAATCTAAACCACAAAACGTGGAGATTGGCCAAGAGATTTTGAGGTTCTACATGCATGCATGTGAAACCTAGGTAAAATGAGGATTTTTGCCATGGAAGGTTCTAAAAATATTTGGACCTTCGGGAATTGCAATTGAGGCATAGGAAATCATGTTAGAACACTTGATTTCATGTATTGAGTTGATTTAAGGGTTCGTAACGAGTATCGAACCATTCTCTTGTAGAAGCTTGGGTTGAAGCAAGAACTCAAGGCTTGGAGACCTAGGAGCTCAAAGAATACAAGAATTTGGAAGCTCTTGAGGTGGGTTTGTGTTTACCGAAGTGATTAGGTCACTTCCATGTCTAGGGTAAATATCCATTTAAAGATAAAATGGTATGTATTGTGAACCCTAGGACTTTCATGTTGGCAAAGATGAAAATCATGATAGGTAGAGCCATGAGCTCCTATTGCATGTTATAGAATTCAAGTATATTTCTATTATCTATACTTGTTATGTGATTGCATGTATGATTGGAACCTAGTGTTGAGAACATAGGTTGGAACATGTGTGATTGGAACCTAGAGTCATTGGACATAGGTTGGAACATGAGAATGGAACCTAGAGTCATGGAACCTAGGTTGAGAACGAGAAAGTAAACCTAGTGTCATTGAACATAGGTGAGACTTAGTGACTTGAACCTAGGGTCATGAGACTTAGGTTGGCAAGTGTGAAATGTGATAGATGGGGATGTGCGACGAGGTTGCTATCCCGGGTATGCGACGATTTCGCTACCCATGCCATGAGTTGGCGGTGATAGATTGGGATGTGCAACGAGGTTGCTATCCTGGGTATGCGACGAGTTCGCTACCCATGCCATGTGATGGCGGTGTTGAGATGGGATGTGCAACGAGGTTGCTATCTCGGGTATGCGACGATTTCGCTACCCATGCCATGTGATGGCGGTGTTGAGATGGGATGCGCAACGAGGTTGCTATCCCGGGTATGCGACGATTTCGCTACCCATGCCATGTGATGGCGGTGTCGAGTTGGGATGCGCGACGAGGTTGCTATCCCGGGTATGCGACGAGTTCGCTACCCATGCCATGTGATGGCGGTGTTGAGTTGGGGTATGCGACGGTTTCGCTATCCCGAGTATGCGACGATTTCGCTACTCGAACACGGAGGTGACGATTTCACTCCTTGGATGTTGGAACTATTATGGTGATGCGGCGATTCCAAAACCATAAGTTTATGACAAGTAGTTGAACTTGGTCAATGTGAAATATAAGATGAACCTAGGAGAAAATGAAAAATGGACATTTTATTTGGTTGCATCCTTTATGTTTATTTACAAGCATGTAAATAATTGTTGCATAGTTATTTGTGATCTAACTTATGCATATGGTGTTTCTTTGGACCTGGTGGGTCGAGCTTCTCTCTTGGGTGGCCTTACCCACTGGGAACTATGTTTATAGTTCTCACCCCACGTTTTTCAGGTCCTTCAGCGAGTGAGGCGGCGGAGCGAGGCAAGGGTTTGGCTCTCTAGATAGCGGCTCTTCCATTTTGGTGATACATAGAGTTTTACCCCTAGTCTTGGACATTGATAGTATAGGGGTTTTCATTGATTATAAGCAACTTGTATATTCCATGATTTTGGAACTTGATGTATGGAATGGAAATGAAAGAAAAGATAAATTTGGGCATGTATAAATGTGCAAATGTGTTGTAATAGAAGTAGAACTTCTTTATGTTGATGCTTTCCTTGTGCAACTCTTGTACTCCGTTCCTAGTGGGAACATCGTGGATATGCTTGTGTTATGACGCCTTGGGCGGTAGAAGAGACTCTATCCGTTCGGCGGATCTGGGGCACGCGCTCGTGCGGTTTGTCCTTCCACCTAGTTGGTGTTAAGGCACGGCGGGGCGTGACATTGCCTCTGATAGATCTAGTGATGAAGGTCATCATTGTCGTCGATAGTATCCACTAGGAACTATTGATTATAGTTCTCACGCCCTCCTTTGTTGATTTTTTTTTTTTTAGAGCCTTCAGCACCAATTACAGCTACAGATTAAAATAAGAGGATAGCGAGCGAGATAGCGTGTAGTACACTGAATTTCAGTGCATCGTACCGAACTTCTACAAATTGTGGAGTTCCGGTGGAAAAATAGCATGAGAGGCTATATGTGAGGCTTCGGCCAAGTTTGGGACTTGTGTGAAGTATTTTCGGCGCTAACGAGGCGCGAAAACAGACTTCGAAAAGTTAAAACTGCTGAACTTGTGAAGTCTGCAGTGGATTCCGGTATGTGGACCGCCATACCGGTACTGAAGTGATTAGTACCGGTATGTGATGAGGTATACCGGAATGCCATGGTCGAAACCGAAAACCCAGCTCTCGGGTTCTGTGGAATTCTCCGGGGTATACCGGAACTAACACCCGTATACCGGTATGCAAATGCACAAACCGGTATACAGTGTTACGAAATTCCAGTTTTGGCTGGTTGAAGGTGTTAAGTGTGGTGAGGGGCAAATAGGTCTTTTCACACTCGAGGGAGTGTTAGAAAGGCAGGGAATACCCTCTTTCTCAGTCATCTTCCTCCTCCACTTCTCCTCTCCATCTCCTTCACTTTCTCTCTCTAGAGATCTCTCCAAAACTTGGAGAAAAGGGTGGATTGATCTTGGAAAAGGCTTCCAAAGGAGAAAAGAAGTTTCTTGGTGCAAGAAGAAGCTTGCGGAACTCGTGGTTAAGGTTAGTTCCTCACGTTTTGGGTTCAAACCTTAGATTTAATCCTTTGAAATGAGGTTTTTGGGAACCCTAGGCAATCTAAACCATAAAATGTGGAGATTGGCCAAGAAATTTTGAGGTTCTACATGCATGTATGTGAAACCTAGGTGAAATGAGGGTTTTTGCCTTGGGAGGTTCTAAAAATATTTGAACCTTCGGGAATTGCAATTGAGGCATAGGAAATCATGTTAGAACACTTGATTTCATGTATTGAGTTGAATTAAGGGTTCGTAACGAGTAACGAACCATTTTCTTGTAGAAGCTTGGGTTGAAGCAAGAACTCAAGGCTTGGACACTTAGGGGCTTGAAGAATACAAGAATTCGAAAGCTCTTGAGGTGGGTTTGTGTTTACCGAAGTGATTAGGTCACTTCCATGTCTAGGATAAATATCCATTTAAAGATAAAATGGTATGTGTTGTGAACCCTAGAACTTGCATGTTGGCAAAGATGAAAATCATGATAGGTAGAGCAATGAGCTCCTATTGCATGATATAGAATTCAAGTATAATTCAATTATCAATACTTGTTGCATGGTTGCATGTATGATTGAAACCTAGTGTTATTGAACATAGGTTGGAACATGTGAGAATAGAACCTAGTGTTATTGAACATAGGTTGGAACATGTGAGAATAGAACCTAGTGTTATTGAACATAGGTTGGAACATGTGAGAATGGAACCTAGTGTCATTGAACATAGGTTGGACATGAGATTGGAACCTAGAGTCATGGAACCTAGGTGGACAATGAGAAAGTAAACCTAGTGTCGTTGAACATAGGTGAGACTTAATGACTTGAACCTAAGGTCACGAGACTTAGGTTGGCAAGTGTAAAATGTGAAGAAACGGGATGTGACAGCTCACAAAATGTGCCAATACAAAATCCGTAACAATCTCCCACTTTGGCAATTTCGTGACAAAACCTAAAATACAAGATTCTACCCAAACAAAAATAAATGTAAGTCATTGCCATCACCAAAACAATGAACTTCACGCGTGTATGATCCAAAACATAAAACCAAAATTAAAAATGATCAACTCCTAAGACAAACTCTATGACTTAGGACTTGGAGTCTTGAAGTCTTAAAAAGAAATCCTGCAAAACAACTTCAGACAAACATAAGTAGAACAAGCAAGTTAAGTTTAAAAACTCTCCCCCTTTGTATGATACTCCATCTTCATCTTCATCTCTCCCCCTTTGTATGGTTCTCTCCCTTTGCATGATTCTCTCCCCCTTTGTATGGGTACGTATATGTTTCAAAACGTAAATCTCTCTCTCCCCCTTTTTGTCAAAAATTGCCAACAAAAATATAAAGAGATAACAATAAAAACAACTAAGAGAGTAGAGTTAGTTCATAGTTACAAGTCCAAACTAGAGAGATAGTACCTAAGGCAAGCAGATAATTAAAGACAAACATAGCATAATGACAAGGAAAAGCGAAAACAGAGTAAGCAGTAGAAAACATCACTCTCCGTCGTCACTGTCATCATCACCATTGTCTTCTTCTTCACCTTCAGTGCCTGGAAGGTGCTGCTCAAAAGAGGAAGGAGCAGGTGGATGTGAAGTACTTGGACCTGCACCGCCGGCAACATCATCATGTCGGCAACCCAGTATCTCCAAAATTTTCTTCTTCACGCCGTCCTCCAAATTCTTGAGTCTGTCCTCTAGTGCTCGGAAGCCCCGCTCAACCCGCTTCTTGAAGGACCTAACTTCATGACGAAGAGATACCTCGGGAGCTACTCCCCCTGAGCTAGATGACCCACCACGCTCAGCAGGACGGGCTGCGGTACTTGGAGTAGTAGTAGAATATCCTTTGACTTGTTGAAACGTCTTCAAGGTACTAATGGACTTAGCCAAGGTAACTCCATCAATAGGTCCTAAGCCGTAGTCATACTTGTTGCAAGAAGTATCTACTCCATGTGCTTCCAGAATACGTGTGATCAGAATAGGAAATGGAAGAAGCTCACGACGTCCTGAAGCAAGAATCACATTAGCCATTCGCTGCCACATCAGAAAAGGGATGTTGATGTTGAGACCATGTGCTTGCGCTGGATGACCAAGTAAATAGAGAAGCACCAATCTATCCCACCGGATGCGTTATGTACCAACAGTTGGCACAATGTTGTAGCAGACGATCAAGGAAAGAATGTGATACTCAGGCTTCAATTCCCTTGATTCCACAAACAGCCGGTTTGTATATGTGCCCGGTTTGCATAGGGCATCTGTCATGATCTCCCAATGTGATGATGGAAGTACGTTCCCTTGTGTATACGGTAAACCCGTGGTGCTCACATTTAATCCAAAAATGTTTCCAACTGTGTGAGGAGTGACCACTACGCGAATTCCCCGGACCGATGTTTCAAACTGATAATTCCCCGTCTCAGAATCTTCATGAGTAACAAGCCCGTGCAAGTAGAATTCTCGAATCAACTCCACGCAGAAAGGGGCATGAGTAGGGATGCGACCGACAGGTTCGATCGGAGCTCGTTGAAGTAGGAGAGCGAAGTCTGGAACTTCACGTGACAACTCACTGAAATTCACATGACGCTCCGCGTGACACGCCTTGCTTGCGAAAGCCTTTTGCCGTTTGGAGGAAACAACTTCAGCTTCTGCACCTCGTTTGGTACGTCGCTCAGTTGAACTTGGTTCCCGGATAACCGGACCACCTGTGCTCCGACAAGGTGGAGAATGAGCTCTCCCCCTACGAGTAGAGACCTTAGGGGCTTTTCCCTTGCCTCTGTCAGTTTGCTCTTCCGGGGCATACTCGGAGCCCTCCGACTCGGTGCTTGATGTGTCTTCCTCAAGACGTGTCCTTTTGGTGACACGTTTCTTTCCACGACCACATCCACGGCTTCCACCGGCAGCCATTAGCATCACGAGCACAAGAATGATGGAAAATGCCATGTTTCCTATGCAACAAAGCACAAAAAAAATGAAGCTCAAGATGAAATTGTTATGGAACTTCTAATGAGCTTACTAATCATCAAGACATGCATCAAAACATCATATTCACGAGTTTCATGAGGTTTGTTTCATCAACAAAGATATTCTAACAAAAACCCTAAAAATACCTCAAGAACATGCTATAGCACATAGATCAAAGATAAATAACATATTATTCTCGGATCTAAGTGTACTAGAACAAAGCTTGCATGTATCTAAACTCATTTCAAGCATAAACCCTCAAGAAATTTCAGTAAAAACTGAGATCAATCTTCAACCCAACAAAACAATGTAAAAACATGTAAAAACTAGGGTTTCGAGAGTAAAACGAGATTAAAGATGATAAACTTACAAATCCAAGGTGAAAAATCACAGATCTGGAGGAGAATCACGGTAGGAAGCTCTTAGAGAGAGAAAGAGAGAGTTTTGAAAAAGTTTGGGTGAGTTTTCAAAATAAGATACCGGAATATAAAAGAAATTCCGCAGGCGCATACCGGTATGCGATACCGTATACCGGTATGCAATGTAAATTTTTTAAAAAACAGTTCTCGGTTTTGAAAAGCAGAAAACCATTGTATACCGGTATTCCATCGTAGTACCGGTATACAGAGAGAAAAACAATGTTTGTGCCCTTTTTCATGAAAACTTCACATATAAAATATTCATCCCTTGATAATTTCACGAAAATTAAACATTTTTACTCCAAAATTATCACAATGAACATATAATAGTGAAAAATTTCATTGATCATATATAAATCAAAATCAAGTCATCACAAATAGTCTGTAGACTTAAATTCTATCAAGATGTAACCGGTTTATGAAGGTGACTTAAGAAATTCATCAAAGAGACAATTGTTTGTCGCACAAACGTTCAAATTTTGAGATAAACTTTAATTACAAAGGGGTGGCTCTTTGAGCATCTTACTTGTATGTGGATCACCTTATTACTCCAAAAAAAAATGTAAACATATTTCCATTGCAAGCTTTTGCAATCATATTTTTCCCTTTCCTTTTTTTTTTCGGATATGCAATTCAATTCATGTGGTAACTGCACATACTAACCGGACGACCGGGGTGGTAGCTCTTTCCTCCATGTGGTTGTAGTTTTCACACTCCTTTAAAGGATGTAACTCTTTCCACATCTTACAAGCATATTAGCAATATTTATATTATAATACTCCCCCTTACATTAGCAATCTCTTAGATGAAAATACATGTGACAAATTTTTGTTCGTAAGAGAATGACTATCCATCAAATTCAACACACACAACCGAGATAGATTAAGCTCCTAGAGATTATACATGATTACCCAAATTTGATGAATATAATATAATGAAATCTCACAATATAGTATCTTCAAAGACAATAAAGATGAAGTAAAACCGATAATTAACGTGAGATTAAAAAGGGAGTGAGTGAATGTGAATCAAGTAGCTTCAAGGCACTAATTAATGTTGAAAGAAACACAAGTCGACACCATCTTAAAGCATTAAAATAACAAAGCAAGTATCAAAAAGCAATGATCAAATAAGATATGCAATAAATATGGATCAATGCAATATTTCAAACATATTAATGCTTAAGACAAGGAAAGATATCACCTTTCCGAACCCAAACTTGTCGGATTCTCGGTTGACTTGGTTTGTTAGAATTGAACACCATTTGCTTCGGCTTTTGTTCAACCCTTGGTCTCCACTTTGAATTCTCCTTTTGTTGTGGCTTAGACATTAGGTTGATCTTCGCATTTTGACCCGTTTGAACTTGCTTTTGAAACCTCGGGAGTTGTCGGATAGTTGATGATGCCATTTTCTTTTCACTTCTAGGACAAAACCTTTTGATGTGTCCTTTAATCCCACATTTATGGCATACATTCTCCTTTAGTTTCAATGGAGTTTTAGATGCTGAAATCCACCCTTCTTAATATGAATTCTTTCATATCCGACTCCAATTTTATCCGTTTGACCAAGTCCTAGCATATTATCGAGCTTCTTTGATCCGGAGGAGAATTTTTGAATATCGGACTTAAGTTGATGGACTTGTTTGGTCAAAACTTGGTTGGAAGCAAAAATTTTCTTGTATTGCAGTTCTAGAAAGCCAACATTTTCTTGATTCGATTTGATCGATATCTCCGCTTGGTCTAGCTTCTCTTGGAGGATCTTATTGTTAGTCAATATATGTTCCCTTTCCTCCGCAAGAGCTTTAGACGACTCTTTCAATTCATTATTTTCTCCTTCAAGCTCAAGTAGACGTCTCCTTAGCTTCTTGTTAAGCTTAGCCATCTTTTTCGATTCACCAAGTAATTGATTGTAGGCTTCGGCTAAACTTTCATCATCCGACTCCCCCTCACTTGTGCCATTGTCGCTCGATGTATCTTGCATAGAGGAAGAATCAAAGGGGTTAGAAATAATAGATGATAAGCAAAAAGTGGAAGGAGAAGGAGAAACGTGTGAAGAAAAAGCAATTGCATCATTGGTTTCTTCTTCACTAGAACTTGAATCATTGGAAGTAGAATCATCCCAAGTTCTAGCTTGTAAGGCCTTCTTATTATAGGATTTCTTAGAGGGACAATCCGTGGCAATATGGCCATAGCCTCGGCATTTGTAGCACCGGATTTCTCCCACAAACTCATCATTTTCCTTAGAAGATTTTGCAAGCTTCTTCTCTTTAGAGGATTTAGAATGTGAAGATCCGTTAGAAGAAGGCTTTCGGTTGGAAGATGAAGCTTGAATGTTTTGGTTCTTCCTAAACTTCCGACGAAACGTCTTAGTAAGAAGTGCCATTTGACGTTCAAAATTTACAAGAGAAACTTCATCGTCGGATTCGGTATCCTCGTCTTCCTCATTTGTTGAATTAAGTGCAACACCTGTACTTTTAGAGAAAGACTTGGAAGAAGATTGATTAGTAGGAAAAGTCATTTCATATGTTTGAAGAGCACCTACTAGTTCATCTACTTTCATATCATCCGGATGATTGATCGTTTCAATAGCCGCGACTTTAGCCCTAAAGCGCTCCGGAAGTGTTCGAAGGATTTTTCTAACGACCTTAGATTCTGGGATCTTCTCTCCCAAGTTAGCACACGTATTGATAATATCTTGAAGTCTAGTAAAATAATCAATAAACGATTCATGCTCCTCCATACGAATAGAATCAAATTGACTCGTAAGCATTTGGAGCTTTTGAATTTTTACTAGACTTGTTCCCTCGTGTGTAACTTGTAGAGTATCCCAAATTTCTTTGGCCGTATCACACGCGGAAACACGTGTGAACTCAGTAGGGGAAAGAGCATTAAATAATGCATTAATTCCTTTCGCATTAAAAGATGAAACTTCATTGTCATCCTTCGACCACTTATTCCGTGGCTTAGGTACGATCGTGTTGTTAACCACTTCGGTTGGATGTTTCCACCCGAATTCCACGGCTTGCCATACTCGCTCATCAATTGCGATGAGGAAGGCTCTCATCCGGACTTTCCAATAGGCGTAATTGGTTCCATCAAATAACGGTGGCCTATTTATATTACCTCCTTCACCCATTATGAAAGATAAAACCTAGATCCCGCTCTGATACCAATTGTAAGATAGGGGGTAGCCCTAGGATCTATCTAGAGTATATCAATCACCTAGAGGGGGGTGAATAGGTGTATAAACAAAAATTACAAATCTCAAAGCGATAAAGTAATGCGGAAAATAAAATCAGCACACCGAGATTTACGTGGGAAACTCCACCTTGGAGAAAAATCCACGGGACCAACACGCGAAAAACAATTCACTAAGAATAAAGAATTACAAGGTGATTACCGACTCCACGGACTTAACCTCTCCTTTATCTTCTCTGGATCTCGCGCACACCTCGGCTGTCCACGCCTCACGTCTAATCCACAGACGCCACGCCTCGAATCCACGAGACGCCTCACTTCGAATCCTCGAAGCCTTCACGATCCGAATCCACGAACCGCCTTGAACACGTCGAATCCACGACGCCGATAGGAACAGGAACTCAGGTTTATACTGGTGATTCCTTGCTTAGAATTTCATTAAGAACCAGAAAAAAAAGTTCTAAGCAAGAAGGAGATCAATTCGACATATGAAATAGAAATTAAAACTATTTCGAATTGATCTCGGAGGCTATTTTGTGGAAAAAGGTTTAGAACGAAAATCCTAGCCTCTAGGGTTTCTCTCTCACGAATTCTGAGTTGTTCAATGTCAAAGAGAACCCCATAGGTTATTTATAGGTGTTGGAATCAAATAGAGTCGGATTAAGACAAAACATACCAAATCTAGCACTGTATACCGGTATACGAAGGTAGATACCGGAATGCAATGACGGAACAGATTCTCACGCAAAGGCATTCCGGTACTAAACATTTCAGTACCGGTATACATTGAATCAGTATCGGTACTAAGTGCACATACCGGTATACAGTTCAAAAACCAGAATTTCTCAATCTGTTTTGAGGAACTTCAAGTTGAATTCCGGAATACACTTGTAAAAATTGATTCTTTCAAAACGGAAAAACTTTAGACTCCGGAATTCAAAACAAAGAGTTTTAACAAAGAAACTAAAGTTCCCAAAAACTCGTCTAATCCAATTTTAAACATAAACATGATTCCAATACCATAATTAACAATGAATCACCATATAAACAATAAATCTTACCTTCACGTCGTGATTCACCCTGTGAGTCGATGATACACAATGCTTGAAGTCTCGGACTCTTCAACATGTTCAAGTAGCACTTGACCTTCAAGACTCCGACTCAACAGCTCACGAAATGTGCCAATACAAAATCTGTAACACTCACCTCTTTTGAGCTCCAATTCAAGCTAAAACAAGCTAGGGTTGGAGTTGATCCACAACAAGCTCTCCTCAATACATCCAAGCCTTCCCCAATGCTCCACTAGCAAGCAACAAGCAAAAGGAGAAGAGAAAGGAGATCAAAACCCAAGATCTCAAGAATTGGGAGGAGAATCTAGAGAGAGAGAGAGGGAAAGAACCTACCTCTTCTTCTCCAAGTCCTCAGCACAATGTGGGCTGTGAGGGGGGTGTGAAGGGTTAAGTTACCTGTTGTAACATTTGCCCTAACACCCCTCCAAAACCCAACATTTGCAAACTGCACAAATTACAGTTTCTGCACTGTATTCCGGTATGCGTATGGGCATACTGGTATCAGGCCAGAAATTTCGCAAACCCGAGCCTCGGCCAAAAGGCCACGAAACAGTATTCCGGTATACTAAACATTAGTACCGGTATACTTTGCATCTTTTCCGGTATTCAATGCCGGATTCCGCAAAACTTGAGAGCTGCGCAAAATCCAGTTTTCCACTGGATTGCGGTATCCCAAAACCAAATACCGGTATACTTTGTCAAAACTGCAGTTTTTGTAGATTTTGACCTGCGGAGTCCGTTTTCGCACTTCTAAGTCCCGAAAACACTCCCAAGCTCTCGAATCACAGCCAAAACCTCCAGATTAGTACAAAATACTAATCTCACACTAGAACCTTGCGATTTGCTAAAGTTCAGTGTACTACATACACCCCTCCTAAAAAGGAGTTTCGTCCGCGAAACTAGAAGTCGAATACCTCAAGATTCCATCTGAAAAAGATGGGGATAACGCTCCAGCAGTGAGCTCTCCAACTCCCACGTGGCCTCGCGCTCGTCGTGGTTGCTCCAAAGCACCTTCACATAAGGGATATCTCGATTCCTTAGTTTCTTTACTTCACGAGCCAAAATCTTCACCGGATACTCTTCAAAGCTCAAATCTTCATGAAGCTCTAATGGAGAGGAGTCCAAAATATGAGTTGGATCAAAAACATACTTCCGGAGCATAGATACATGGAACACATTGTGTACTCCCGATAGGTTTGGTGGCAATGCAAGCCGATAAGCTACCGGGCCTACACGCTCTAAAACCTCAAAGGGTCCAATGAATCGAGGACTTAACTTTCCTCGAATGCCAAATCTTTTAATCCTCTTCGTCGGCGATACTTTTAGGAAGACATGGTCTCCAATTTGAAACTCCAATTCTCGCCGACGCTTATCCTTTGCATAACTCTTTTGGCGACTTTGAGCCGAAATCAACCTTTGCCGTGCAATGCGAACCTTGTTTTCCGCCTCTTGCAGTATATCAGGGCCTAAAACCAGTATCTCACCAACTTCACTCCAATGAAGGGGTGATCGGCACTTTCTTCCATAAAGTGCTTCGAATGGTGCCATCTTAATGCTTGCTTGATAACTATTGTTATAAGCAAACTCTGCCATAGGTAGGTGTTGATGCCACCCACCTTGATAATCCATCACACAAGCTCTAAGCATGTCCTCCAAGATCTGAATGGTCCGCTCAGACTGCTCGTCGCTCTGAGGGTGGAATGCTGTACTAAAATCCAAACGAGTGCCTAATGCTTCATGTAGGCTTTTCCAAAAGTGCGATACAAATGTAGTATCTCGGTCCGATACAATCGACGTGGGCACACCATGAAGCCGCAGCACTTGATCAAGATAAACTTGTGCTAGCCTCTCTCCGGTCCAAATAGTGTGGATAGGAATAAAATGTGCTGATTTAGTCAACCTATCCACAATTACCCACACGGCGTCATACCCGGCTTGTGAGTGCGGCAATCCCGTGACAAAATCCATCGTAATCCGCTCCCATTTCCAAACAGGTATAGGTAGACTTTGAAGCTTTCCCGCAGGGAGTCTATGCTCAGCCTTTACTTGTTGACAAGTTAAACATCGAGCCACAAACTCGCCAATATCTTTCTTCATCCCGGGCCACCAATAATGTAGCTTCAAATCCTTGTACATTTTCGTGCCACCCGGATGTATAGCATAGGGCGCTCGATGAGCTTCCAACAGAATTTTCTCTTTAACCTCAGCCTCTGCCGGTACACAAATTCGATTCTGAAATCGGAGCATCCCTTGATCATCCAATAGAAAACCACCAGTGTTTCCTCCTTCGATTCTAGCTCGAATCTTTTGCAACTACAAGTCTTGGGCTTGCTTTTCTTTAATCCAATTTAGCAAGGTAGGTTGCACTACCAAGGACATCAACCTCAAAGGTGTGTCGGGGGCTACCACTTCCAAATCCATCCGTCTCAACTCCGCCAATAATGGTGGTTGAGTAACAAGTAGCATAGCCAAATTCTCTATCGATTTGCGACTTAAAGCATCCGCCACCACGTTTGCTTTTCCCGGGTGGTAGAGAATCGTCAAATCATAATCCTTTAGTAGCTCCAACCATCTTCGCTGCCTTAAGTTCAAATCTTTCTGAGTGAAAAGATACTTTAGGCTCTTGTGATCGGTGTAGACTTCGCACCGCTCGCCATAAAGATAATGGCGCCACAGTTTCAAGGCAAACACTACGGCTGCCAGCTCCAAATCATGGGTTGGGTAATTCTTTTCATAATCCTTAAGTTGACGGGAAGCATAAGCTATCACCTTTCCGTCCTGCATCAAAACACAACCCAAACCGTTAAGTGAAGCATCACTAAAAATTACACACCCTGCTCCAGCGATAGGCAAGGCCAAAATCGGGGCGGTGGTCAACCGTTCCTTAAGCTCCATAAAGCTCCTATCACACATATCATTCCAAATGAACTTGGTCCCCTTATGTGTGAGCCGAGTGAGGGGCATAGATAACTTAGCATATCTCTCAACGAACCTCCGGTAGTACCCAGCCAAACCGAGAAAACTTCGAACCTCAGTCACATTGGTTGGTTTGGGCCAATCCTTGATCGCCTCGATCTTCATAGGATCCACCGCTATACCGGCTCCTGATATTACATGTCCCAGAAATGACACTTCGCGGAGCCAAAATTCACACTTCTTCAGTTTAGCAAAAAGCTTCTTCTCCCGAAGTACTTGCAACACTAGCCTCAAATGACTCTCGTATTCCTCATCGCTTCGGGAATACACCAAGATGTCATCGATGAACACCACAACAAACCTGTCTAAGTAAGGCTTAAAGACACAGTTCATTAGATCCATAAAAGCTGCCGGGCATTAGTAAGCCCAAACGACATAACTGTAAACTCATAATGTCCATACCGTGTTCGAAAAGCCGTCACAGGCACGTCCTCTGCCTTGATCTTAAGTTGAAGGTACCCTGATTGCAAATCTATCTTGGAGTACACCATCGATCCTTGCAATTGATCAAATAGATCGTCAATCCTCGGCAATGGATACCTATTCTTGATCGTGACCTTATTTAGTTCACGATAATCCACACAAAGTCGAAGGGATTCATCTTTCTTCTTCACAAATAGAACCGGCACTCCCCAAGGTGAGACACTTGGTCTAACAAAACCTTTGTCCAGCAAATCCTGCAATTGCGCCTTCAATTCTTTAAGCTCAGCAGGTGCCATCCTATAGGGTGTCTTTGAGATTGGGGTAGTCCCAGGAATAAGATCTACCACAAACTCAATCTCCCTATCGGTTGGCATTCCCGGTAATTCAGTCGGGAACACATCCCCAAATTCTCGCACAACAGGTGTATCCTCAACTTGAGGGGTATTCCCTCACAGTAACACTAGCCAAATAGGCTACACAACCTCTCCGAATCAACTGTTTAGCTCGCGTCGAAGAGATAGTCATCGCAAACAATGAACTCTCGCACCCTTGAAATACAACTTCACCTTGACCAGGTTCTCGAAAGATCACAACTCGGTTCATGCAGTCGATCGTGGCATAGTATCTATGTCACGCCCCGGGCCCTAGTGAGAGCCTA
Organism: Puya raimondii; assembly: GCA_016920855.1. Taxonomy (NCBI): domain Eukaryota; kingdom Viridiplantae; phylum Streptophyta; class Magnoliopsida; order Poales; family Bromeliaceae; genus Puya; species Puya raimondii. Next base: position 92,728,189 of record JABWPP010000049.1, read on the forward strand.
CCAGGCACGTGCATAGACCCGCCGTGTACCTCACAACAACACACAATGTACACAAGACGTCTACAATAACAACAATCAAGCAGAAGAAGGAATACGTCCTAAACAAGGTGATCAGAGCGAGAACATAATTCTACAACTAAAATAAGATCAACACAACTAAAATCTTGAGATATACAAAAGAATTTATACATCTTATCAACTAATAGATCAATCAACCAATAAATCTATACACCTTTCACTCAAAATACAATGAAAGGACACCATGGTATGTCTATAACAACATCGTAGAGGTTCTAGCTAGCTGCTAACCCCTTGCCACGATCCCAAGCCTCTCCTGCTGCGGAAAGCTCTGAAACAAAAACCCAACAACAATAGGGGTGAGAACTATTAAACAATAGTTCCCAGTGGGTAAGCCGCCGAGAGTGGCGAATTACACCGCTAGGCCAACTGAGGCAAGATAGTATAAGCCGAAACATAAAGCATAATACATTAAATGTTAAACAAATAGTTCTACAACTATCATGCCTCCAATGACTAAATCATCTACATGAACATGTTACAAAGTATGTAAACATTCTACTCATATATGTGTAAATATGCCATGATCAACTACACATATTCTAATATCATAAACTCACTATATGTCAAGTTTACTATTACACATATGACTTGTCTCCAACTACAAGTATGTTATGTATACCCGACTTCCCACTATATGTATGAACTATATGACTTGTTCCCAACTATATGTATGTTATGTTCACTAACCACAATTGTGCCAAGTCATGTCAATGTCTTACTACATGTAATGCCATAATCCACTACTATGTCCATCTGCTACATCTATATGCATCAATTACTTATGATGTCGAATATAACATTCCTCACAATATTTCCTACCATAAAGGACTTTTCAAGTCTCGGCTTGTGCCGTGCCTAATGGCCCCGTGGTAGTCAACATTCTCTCACTAGAATGAGCCTCCCCCACGGCAATCCACTTCGGCGCCCATATAACCTGCACATAAGCGATCAATGTCGCGAAAGGCCCACTCCGGAGTGCCGGCTTGTAGGGAGCGACCCTCACAAGCATGTGCGAATGAGCACAATGGCATTAACAAGCATAGTCAACAGCATAGGAAATACGTTCATCATGTCTAAAACATGGAATAGCCCACCAATGTCCAAGGATCTAACATTATGTCATAATGTCAACCTATGTGAAAGATAATATGCTTAACCTCATACTATGTCAAAACATGTCATATCATGTTTATTCACCTAAGTGAAATATAATATGCTTAACCTCATACTATGTCAAAACATGTCATATCATGTTTATTACATTCAATAGCAAATATGCTAAAATGTCAACAATATCATGTTGTTCTCAACTTGTCCGTTGGTATGTCCCTACCAATATGCCCATGTCTCTAACATGTAAACGTTTACCTCTCGGTTTACTAAGTTCATAAACCATGCATTATTCTAATGCCATGTCCAATGCATTGTACTAATGCTATAACCAATACATTTCAATGCCATAACCGATGCATTCTACAAATGCTATAACAATGCATCCTACGATGCCAACAAGACCATATCCATGCCATGCATGAGCTACAACCACCTCTACTACAGAGAGTATAAAAGTTATCATGCAAGTATTCATTTAGCCAAGAACTCATGTTTAACCAATTACAATTATCAAATACAAATAGAATCCCTTTCCTCATGTCTTAAACATGGAATCGTCCAACGACCAAAAGGTCGAGCTCAATGTCAACAATGCCCTTCATAGTTGCTCACCTAGATGAGGTGCAACATACTTATCTTGCATTTGTCATATACTCCCTTTTCTCTATACAAGCATACTTTAGTATGCGAAGAGAATTCACAAGTCCATCAACCAAGTAGTGTCTCATAAGACCCTCCTTTCTAGCATTCATACTTAATTGGCATTTCATAAATGCATCATCGCACTACTAGTGCAATTACTCTAACGTGCATGTTATTCTCATAATGCCATACTATATGGAAAATGCACTTTTCATATACAACATGTATACCCCATGCAATCACAACCCATCATGTCATAATTATCATAATTATGCATCTAATCAATCCTATAACAAGATAGGAGACATAGGGGGAGTTCACCCATTTCGGTGAGGTCAGACCCACCGGATAGCCGTCGAAACCTCGCAGTACTTCAAAACGAAGTTGTCCCCCGAGCTTCTCATACCCTAAGATAATTTTCCAAGGGGTTACAAGTTTCGAACGAACAAATTCGAAAACCACCAAAATCTATGAGGTAAATGGGTGAAAAATACCTTGAGCAAGTAGAACTTGTTCTAAGTCCAAATTGAGGTTAGGGATCCTCAAATCCAACCTACAACAACATCCTACACCCATCAATTCAACCTCAAGCGCTCACAATCAAGAAACCCTAAAATAAACCCTAGGTTTACCATTCTAAGGTTTCATCAACAATAATCCAAATAAACCACAAAAAGGGGTTTACAAGAGTGTTACTCACCTCTTTTGATCTCCAATCTAGGTCCAAAGAAGCTAGGGTTGGAGATAAAACCACAACAAGCTCTCCTCAACACAAGCAAGTCTTCACCAATGCTCCACCAGCAAGCAACAAGCAAAAAGGAGAAGAGAAAAGAGATCAAATCCCAAGATCTCAAGGGTTTGGGAGAGAAATCTAGAGAGAGAGAGGGAAGGAACCTTACCTTTCCTTCTCTAAGCCTCAGCACAATGAGGGCTGTGAAGGGTGAAGGGGTAAGTTGTAATGGTTGTAACAATATCCCCAAAAGCCCCTCCAAAGACCAAAATTGCAAAACTGCACAAATTGCAATCTGCTGCACTGTGTTCCGGTATGCGTATAGGCATAACGGTATCAGCACAAAATTTACAAAACCCGAGCCTCGGTCAAAAGGCCACGAAACAGTATACCGGTATACCAAACATCAGTACCGGTATACATTGCATCTTTTCCGGTATCACATGCCGGATTCCGCAAAACCCGAGAGCTGCGCAAAATCCAGTTTTCCACTAGATTCCGGTATCCCAAAACCAGATACCGGTATGCCACTGCAAAATCTGCACTTTTGCAGATTTTGACTCCCGGAGTCCATTTTCGCACTTTCCAAGTCCCGAAAACGCTCCGAAGCTCACCAAACTCAACTCAAACTCCAGAATAGTATAAGCCACTATTCTCTCACTAGAACTCCGCAATTTGCTAAAGTTCAGTGTGCTACAATCTACTAAGCCAATTCATGCCCAACACTACATCGAATTCTCCAAGCTTCCGTAGAGCTAATAAATCAATCGTCATGAACTAGGGCAACTAGGGCAAAACTCCCGAATGTCTAAAACATGATCGGGAACAACAACTTGACCAGGATGCAAGGTCGGTAATAGCTCAATGCCATGCAACTCGGCAAACAGCCGATCGATGAATGAATGCGATGCACCGGTATCAAATAATGCTCTAACTCTTATGCCATTAATTAAAATGATACCTGCAACGACCTCCCCCGCTACTGCTGCCTCCTCAGTCTGGGCCGCATACAAACGCCCACAAGGTGCCTGTCGTGACCCCTCGGTCTGCCGCTGAACGGGCGGTCGCCCGGCCTGGTGGTGGGTAGGTGGAATCCCACGACTCTGTCCCGGTGATGCTGGTGCCGATGCCGATGACGGGGTTGGGGAAGAGCCTCTCGGACACTCCGAGCGAAAGTGGCCCTCCTGACCACACAGATAGCACTTGCCCACCCGCTGCGGGCACTGTGGTGGAATATGAGGACCACCACAAATCACGCAACGCGGTGGCCGGCGACGATCCGACGCTCCGCGCGATGAAGTAGAGCCACGCCCTCGGGATTGGCTCTTAGGATGCTTTGGCGGCCTCTTTGAGCTAGTCTTGCTGCCTCCTTCATCCGTTGACCGCTTGCCCTTTGCTCTGTCCCAAGCTTCACTTTCCTCTCTAGCAATCTCCGCGCCTTTCTCTACAATCAAGGCACGATTCACCACCTCTCGGTACGTCTGCAAACCCGCCGATTGAACCATCCTGTAGATCGACGGTCGAAGGCCTGTCTCAAAGATACGAGCCTTATCTTCATCATCTCTCACAACAAACGGAACACAGTGCAGTAGACGAGAAAACTCCCGTTCATACTCCGCCACCGTCCTGTCCCTCTGGCGCAAGTTGCGCAAATCCCTCTCCATCTGTCTCTTGACGCTCTGAGGGAAAAATGTCTCCAACAACAACTCCTTGAACCTTTTCCAAGTGATGGCCGCAAGGTCGGTTCTAGGATCATCTCGAATGTCCGCCCACCACTGATATGCAACACTGTCCAAGTGATAGGTCGCTAGCCACACCTTGTCTCGCTCCTCCACGAAAGTGTCGTGGAATAGTTTCTCCATGTGAAGAAGCCACTTCTCCACAACCCAATGATCAGCCTTCTCTCCATCAAAGGTTTGAGGATTGCACCTCCTAAACTCGTTCAAGCGGTCCATAAGTCGATCTCGCTCTGCTCCAGTCACCATCGTTGGTAGAACCGTCCTCGAAGGTGATGCCTGAATTGGCGGTGTCACAACGACCTCCTCCCTTGATTCCGTACCCGTGGCCGCATGATCCGCACCCGGTGCCGGTGCTTGTGCTCCTGCAGTCACACCTCCTGTCGGCGCAGGTGATGAAGGACACTGTGCTGTCCTAGTAGAAGCTTGTTGCAGTAGCAAATCTTCTAATCGCTTCATCCTCGCTTCCTGTCGGCGTGAAGCATCCACTTGTCGCTGAGCCGCAGTTGATTGTTGCGTCACCAAGTCCGTCAACAAAGTAAGCTGATCACGAAGCTCTCGGACCTCACTAGATCCGGAGGTAGCAGAGGTCTCCACCTCCTCTGCATCGGCTGCCGCGGCCGCCTCGGTCGATTGAGAACGAGTAATCGGCATTACAAGCTACAACAACATAAAATGCGTAAGTTAGGAAACTCACGCTAGCGAAACCCCACACAACAAATAAAATCCCAATCACGCCAAAGTAAATGAAGTGAGCTCCTAACTAACTCCCGATGTTACGTTGTCGGCCGCCAACGTGACCCTCTAAGAGTTAGGAATCACACACTTCGATCAAGCTCCAATCACTTGGAGTTAAAACACAACCCAATTGTGTTACTTTCGCCCAAGTCATAGACAATCTCGTCTCTCACGAGCCTAATTCCTATAGTCCAACCGGCCTAAGGTTTACTAGGTCCACAATGACTTAACCCTAGGCTCTGATACCACTATAATCTGTCACGCCCCGGGGCCCAAGCGGAAGCACACCCGGGCGCGTGCACAGACCCGCCGTGTACACAAGGCGCCCCAGTGCACACAAGGCGTCAACAACAAGTATACAATGAAAGGAATAATAACAATCCTAACATGGTTATCAGAGCATAAACATACTAGATAGAAGAGCAATAATCATAACAAGGTAGAGTATACATAATGTGCACAAAGGAAAGTACACAAATAAAGGTGATACAAAGTTCCACCAATAATACATCCACTACAAAGGGTGAACTCTACCACTATAACCAAAAGTACATACACCTTTCAACAACACAAAAGAAAGGTATTTGCATAACAGTCTCCAACTCCCATGTCGCCTCTCTATCATCATGAAAATCCCACTGTACCTTGACATAAGGTATGACCCGATTACGCAATTCTCTCGTCTCACGAGCAAGAATTCGTATCGGTCGCTCCTCGTAATGCAAATCCTCAGTAAGCTCCAGTGGGGAAAAATCTATCACATGGGAAGGATCGTGCATGTATCTCCTCAGAACAGATACATAAAAGACATCGTGCACTCCTGCTAGTCGAGGCGGAAGGGCTAACCGATATGCCACGGGTCCTACTCTCTCCAAGATCTCAAAAGGACCAATAAATCGCGGACTAAGCTTTCCGCGAATCCCAAATCTCCGTATGCCCTTTGATGGTGAGACCTTCAAGAAGACATGATCACCAACATGAAATTCTAGATTTCGCCTCCGAGTATCAGAATAACTCTTTTGTCTGCTTTGAGCCGTCTCAATATGTCGTCGTATCACTTTAACCTTCTCTTCGGCTTCAAGCAAAAGGTCTGGACCCAACGTCTTCCTTTCGCCAACATCATCCCAATACAGAGGTGATCGACATTTGCGTCCATACAATGCTTCAAACGTAGCCATCTTAATGCTCGCTTGATAGCTATTGTTGTACGCAAACTCTACCAATCTCAGATGTCGATCCCATCCTCCACCAAAATCCAAGACACAAGCTCTCAGCATATCCTCGAGTGTCTGTATAGTGCGCTCGGATTGACCATCAGTCTGGGGATGAAATGCAGTGCTAAATCGAAGCTGAGTCCCCAAAGCTGTCTGTAAACTCTTCCAGAAATGAGAAACAAATCTTGGGTCTCTATCAGATACTATTGAGATTGGCACTCCATGCAATCTCAATATCTCATCCAGATAAACCTGCGCAAGTCGCTCACGTGACCAAGTAATCTGCATAGGCAGGAAATGAGCAGACTTCGTCAGCCTATCAACAATCACCTAAATAGCATCATAGCCGCTCGAAGTCCTCGGCAATCCTACGACGAAATCCATCGTGATGTGATCCCACTTCCACTTAGGTATTGGAAGACTCTGTAGCTTACCAGCCGGTACTCGATGTTCAGCCTTAACTTGCTGACATGTTAAACATTGAGCTACAGCCCTACCAATATCCCGCTTCATACCATTCCACCAGAAGTGAGTCTTCAGATCTTGGTACATCTTAGTCCCTCCAGAATGTACAGAATAAGGAGAATAATGTGCTTCCTTCAATATCTCCTCACGAATCTCCTGATCCACAGGTACACATAGACGTCCTCTATAACGAAGAACTCCAAAATCATCACAAGAAAAACCTTCAAGATCACCACTCCTCAGTTGATCTCGAACTTTCATCAGATAAGGATCTACACTCTGTTTCTCTCGAATCCTTTCCAACAGAGTGGGCTGTATGACTAGGGTCATCAGTCTCGCAGTCATCCCGTGAGTAACCACCTAATGGGACAACCTCCGTATCTCTTCTGCTAGGACAGGCTGTTGAGTAATACACAAACTCAAAGTCGCCACAGCCTTCCTACTCAAAGCATCGGCAACAACATTCGCCTTGCCGGGATGATACAAGATAGAGATGTCATAATCCTTCAATAATTCCAACCATCTCCGTTGCCGTAGATTCAACTCTTTCTGTGTAAACAGATACTTGAGGCTCTTGTGATCTGTATACACTTCACAATGCTCTCCATAGAGATAGTGGCGCCATAGCTTCAGAGCAAAGACTACCGCCGCCAACTCCAGATCATGAGTGGGGTAGTTCTTCTCATATTCCTTTAGTTGTCTTGAAGCATATGCAATCACCCTACCATGTTGCATCAGCACGCAACCCAAGCCACTATGCGAAGCATCACTATAGATAACAAATCCTTCGCCCATCACTGGTAGTGCAAGAATAGGGGCTGTCATCAACCTCTGCTTAAGCTCATCAAAACATTCTTGGCACTCATCACTCCAAACATACTTAACCCCTTTCCTGGTTAATCGAGTAAGAGGCGTAGAGAGTTTCGCAAAACTTTCCACAAGCCGTCGATAATACCCGGCTAAGCCCAGAAAACTCCGCACTTCAGAAATGGTCGTCGGTCTAGGCCAATCACGAATCGCCTCAACCTTCTTAGGATCAACAGCTACTCCCGAAGCTGAAATCACATGGCCTAAAAAGGCTACCTCTCTTAACCAAAACTCACATTTCTTGAGCTTTGCATACAACTTCTTCTCTCGCAAGAGTTGCAGCACTAATCTCAGATGCTCTTCATGCTCCGCATCATCACGGGAGTAAATCAGAATATCATCGATGAAAACTACTACAAACTTGTCTAAGAAGGACTTAAAGACTTGGTTCATCATATCCATAAATGCAGCAGGGGCATTAGTCAATTCAAACGGCATGACTGTAAACTCATAATGCCCATACCGAGTTCTAAAAGCTGGCTTAGAAATATCCTCGGCCTTCACCTTCAACTGGTGGTAACCGGACTAAAGATCAATCTTAGAAAAGACACACGCTCCCTGCAATTGATCAAATAAATCATCGATACGCAGGATGGGGTATCTATTCTTGATGGTCACTTTGTTCTATTCCCGATAATCCACACACAGCCTAAGTGAACCATCCTTGTTCTTCACAAACAACACAGGTGCTCTCCAAGGCGACACACTAGGTCTGATAAATCCTTTATCCATAAGATCCTGCAATTGCGCCTTTAACTCTCTCAACTCAGCTGGTGCCATTCTATAGGGTGTCTTCGAGATTGGCGCGGTTCCTGGTACCACATCAATCACGAATTCAATCTCCCTATCAGGAGGCATCGAGGATAACTCAGAAGGAAAGACATCCGAAAATTCACGGACAATAGGAATATCCTCGAGTCCTGGTACAACAGTGGGCACCTCAATCGCTGTTGCAAAATAGGCCATATATGTTACGGATTTTATATTGGCATATTTCGTGAAGTGAGTCGGAGTCTTGAAGGTTCAAAGAAGAAAAGACGAAGATTGAAGACTCGAAGACTCAACGTTTGAATTCACGATGCTTGGTAAGTTTAAATAATCTTGATGATGATTTATAAACATTTACAAGTGTTTGGAAGACATTAGAATGGATAAAAATTGATTTAAAATATAAAAAATGAGTTTTCCAACTTTCAGGATCCGGACCCTGTGGTGAGGTCCGGAACCCGTACGCCTCCTTGGCTGTCACGCAGGGAGGGTCCGACCCTGAGGCCAAGGTCCGGACTATGAAACGTCTGGAAACTTCAAGGTCAGGACCCGACAATCCATGGTCCGGACCCCGACCCGTCGCGAATTTTTGGAAAGTTATTTTTTCAATCCTACTCTGATTCTAATGTCTCCCAAACCTAAAAATAAGATGGTGGATTTCTTAAAATCATTTTTGCAATCCTTATTTGATTCCAAATCGTTTTAAAATCTGTTTTCAATCCTAGTCGAAATTGGATTGTTTCCAAACCTTTCTAAAAACTGTTTTTAATCCTAATCTATTTCGGATTGCTTCTAAACCTATAAATAAGATGTGGGGGTGTCTCTAAAACGTGGTTAAGCATAGATTATTTTTTAGAAACCCTAGAAGCTTGTAGGTAACCGTTTTTCTCATCTTCTACATCAAGCTTCTCTCAAATTGATTCATGGTGCCCTAATTCCTAATATTCTTTTAGAATCAATTTGAGAATTGCTTAGAGACTATTCCCACAGATCTTCAATGATATTCTAAGCAATAAACCATCATCATTTTTATTTTTCTTGCTCCGGATGGAATGCGCTCGTGGATTCGAGTGAGCGTCGTGGATTCGACGTGTTGAAGGCTTCGTGGATTCGAAGTTGGGCGTCTCGTGGATTCGAGGTGTGGCGTCCGTGGATCGGACGTGGGGCGTGGACAACCCGTTGGTGCGCGTGATCCGCTGAAGAGAAGGGAGAGGTTAAGTCCGTGGAGTCGGTAATCACCTTGTAATTCTTTACTCTTAGTGGATTATTTTTTCGCGTGTTGGTCCCGTCGGTTTTTCTCCAAGGTGGAGTTTTCCACGTAAATCTCGGTGTGCTGATTTTATTTTCCGCATTACTTTATCGCATTGAGATTTGTGATTATTGTTTATACACCTATTCACTCCCCTCTTGGTGATTGATATACTCTAGATAGATCCTAGGGCACCACCTATCTTACAATTGGTATCAGAGCGGGATCTAGGCTTTATCTTTCATAATGGGTGAAGGAGGTAACATATTTAGGCCACCGTTATTTGATGGAACCAATTGCGCCTATTGGAATGTCCGGATGAGAGCTTTCCTCATCGCAATTGATGAGCGAGTATGGCAAACCATTGAACTTGGATGGAAACATCCAACCGAAGTGGTTAATGATTTGACCGTTCCTAAATCTCGGACTAAGTGGCCGAAGGATGAAATCAATCTATCTTCTTTTAATGGTAAGGGTATTAATGCGTTATTTAATGCTTTATCTCAAACCGAGTTTACACGTGTCTCGGCGTGTGAAACGGCTAAAGAGATTTGGGATACCTTACAAGTTACACATGAGGGTACAAGTCTAGTTAAAATACAAAAGCTTCAAATGCTTACGAGTCAATTTGATTCTATTCGCATGGAGGAGCATGAATCGTTTATTGATTATTTTACTAGACTTCAAGATATTATCAATACGTGTGCTAACTTGGGAGAGAATATCCCATAATCTAAGGTCGTTAGAAAAATCCTTCGAACACTTCCGGAGCGTTTTAGGGCTAAAGTAGCGGCTATTGAAACGATCAATCATCCGGATGATATGAAAGTTGAAGAACTAGTAGGTGCTCTTCAAACTTATGAAATGACTTTTCTTACTAATCAATCTTCTTCCAAGTCTTTCTCTAAAAGTACAGGTGTTGCACTTAATACAACAAAGGAGGAAGACAAGGATACCGAATCCGACGATGAAGTTTCTCTTGCAAATTTCGAACATCAAATGGCACTTCTTACTAAGAAGTTTCGTCGGAAGTTTAGGAAGAACCAAAGCATTCAAGCTTCATCCTCCAACCGAAAGCCTTCGTCTAAAGGATCTTCACATTCTAAATCCTCAAAAGAGAAGAGTCTTGCAAAGTCTTCTAAAGAAAATGATGAATTTGAAGGGGAAATCCAATGCTACAAGTGTCGAGGCTACGGCCACATCTCCACGGATTGTCCCACAAAAAAGTCTTATAAAAAGAAGGCTTTACAAGCTAGAACTTGGGATGACTCTACTTCTAATGAATCGAGTTCTAGTGAAGAAGAAAAGAATGATGCTATAGCTTTATGTTCACATACTTCTTTACCTTCCTCATCGATTCTTTGTTTATCATCTATTTCTAATGATTTGCTTTCTTCCTCTTTGCATGAAACGTCGAGCGACGATGGCTCGAGTGAGGGAGAGTCGGATGATGAGGGCTTAGCCGAGGCATACCAACAACTTCTTGATGAATCAAGGAAAATGGCTAAGCATAACAAAAAGTTGAGGACGCGCTTATTAGAAATTGAAGACGAAAATAAAAGCTTGAAAGCAACGACTAAAGCTCTTGAGGATAAACATGACACATCATTGAAGAACAATGGAATCCTCAAGGAGAAGCTAAACCAATCGGAGACAATGATCAAATCATATCAAGATAAGATTGGTTTTCTAGAGCAACAATACAAAGAAGTTCACACATCCAACCAAGTTTTGACCAAACAAGTCCATCAACTCAAGTCCGACATACAAAAATTCTCCTCCGGTTCAAAGAAACTTGATGATATGCTCGGATTGGATCAAACAAGCAAACTTGGACTTGGATATGAGCGGACATTTGTTGAGAAGGTAAAAATTCTATTCCCAAAGTCTCAACAAGTGTAAAAGAGAAAGTATGCCATAGATGCGGGAAGAAGGGACATATAAAGAAGACATGCCCTAGAAAAGGAGAAACACATCATCCGTCATCTTCTCAACATCTATCGGCATCTTCCATCACTCGACAACCTTCACGGTTTCAAAAGCAACATCAAAAAGGTCGAGTTCCCAAGGTCAACCGAAAGTCAAAGCCACAACAACCAAATCCTCAAAAGCGGAATGCGATGGTGAGACCCACGGTTGATCAAAAGTCAAAACAAACCGTGCCAAACGTCAACAAACCAAGACAACCAACAATCCGACAAGTTTGGGTTCGGAAAGGTGATATCTTTCCTTCTCTAAAGTCTTAATTTGTTTTGACTTAGTGTAGTGCTTTGATCGGTTTCTATTGCATATTTTTTGTTTATTGCATTACACATTTTGGTGCTTTCATTGTTACAATTTTTAGATTCTTTGAATGATTAGAACATTAAATAGTGACTTGAACATCAATAGGTTCACTTTCATTCACTCCTAGTTAATTGCATATTAATTATCAGTTTTACTTCATTTTTACTATGTTTGAAGATAATTTATTATAGGAGTTCTTAACACTTATATTCATCAAATTTAGGCAATCATGTGTAATCTCTAGGAGCTTAACCTATCTCGGTTGTGTGTGTTGAATTTGATGAATAATCATTCTCTTATGGACTAAAATTTGTCACATGTTCTTTCAACTAAGAGATTGCTTAAGTGAGGGGGAGTCATTATTATATTGAGAAAATAATGCTCATATGGTTTGAAAGATGTGGAAAGAGTTACATCCTTAAAGGAGTGTGAAAACTACCACCACATGGAGGAAAGAGCTACCACCCCGATCATCCGGTTAGTGTGTGCAGCTACCACATGAGAATTGAATTGCATATCCGAAAAAAAAATATATAAGTGCAAAAGCATGCAAAAGGAAAAATATCACAAATTTTATTTTTCGGAGTTATAAGGTGGTCCACATACATGAAAGATGCTCAAAGAGCCAGCCCCTGTGCTTTTGATTTTATCTCAAATTTGAACGTTTATTCGACATTTTCTGTCTCTTTGATGAATCCCTTAAGTCATCTTCATAATCCGTTTACATCTTGATAGCTTTTGAGCCTTTAGATTATTTTTGATGACTTGATTTTGAAGTTTATATGAATTAAGAAATCGTGTAATATTTTATCTACATTATGGTGATTGTGTAGTAAAGTTCTTAATTCTTATGAAATTAATAGGGATTGAAAGAAGTCAATGTGAATTTATACTCCTCATGCACTAACAATGCTTGACGTTTTTATCACAAGTGGTTTCAAAATTGTAAAATATTTTGAACTTGTGTTTTATTTAATTTCTTTCAACTCTCTCTATTTTTTGGTGTTTTCTTTTGGCAATTTTTGACAAAAAGGGGGAAAGAGGTGATGAACTTAGACGCATGAACAAAGAGGGAGAGATTTAGATATATTTTTTCTACTAACTTTGTTCGTGGAGAATGAAATTTTTTTGCAGGTCTTTCAAGACTTCAAGACTCCATGTTTGTCTAACTTTGTTCGTGGAGAATGAAAATTTTTTGCAGGTCTTTCAAGACTTCAAGACTCCATGTTTGTCTAAGTTATAGAGTTTGTTTTTAGAAGTTACAAAATTGTAATTTTGAATTTTATTTGGATCTTTCACGCGAGAAGTTCATTGTTTTGGTGATGGCAATGAATTTCAATTTTGGAGAGATGAGCATCCTGAGTGTTTTATGTAATTTTGGATTTTGTCACGAAATTGCGAAAGGGGGAGATTGTTACGGATTTTATATTGGCATATTTCGTGAAGTGAGTCGGAGTCTTGAAGGTTCAAAGAAGAAAAGACGTAGATTGAAGACTCGAAGACTCAACGTTTGAATTCACGATGCTTGGTAAGTTTAAATAATCTTGATGATGATTTATAAACATTTACAAGTGTTTGGAAGACATTAGAATGGATAAAAATTGATTTAAAATATAAAAAATGAGTTTTCCAACTTCCAGGATCCGGACCCTGTGGTGAGGTCCGGAACCCGTACGCCTCCTTGGTTGTCACGCAGGGAGGGTCCGGACCCTGAGGCCAAGGCCCAGACTATGAAACGTCTGGAAACTTCAAGGTCCGGACCCGGCAATCCACGGTCCGGACCCCGACCCGTCGCGAATTTTTGGAAAGTTATTTTTTCAATCCTACTCTGATTCTAATGTCTCCCAAATCTAAAAATAAGATGGTGGATTTCTTAAAATCATTTTTGCAATCCTTATTTGATTCCTAATCGTTTTAAAATCTATTTTCAATCCTAGTCGAAATTGGATTGTTTCCAAACCTTTCTAAAAACTGTTTTTAATCCTAATCTATTTCGGATTGCTTCTAAACCTATAAATAAGATGTGGGGGTGTCTCTAAAACGTGGTTAAGCATAGATTATTTTTTAGAAACCCTAGAAGCTTGTAGGTAACCGTTTTTCTCATCTTCTACATCAAGCTTCTCTCAAATTGATTCATGGTGCCCTAATTTCTAATATTCTTTTAGAATCAATTTGAGAATTGCTTAGAGACTATTCCCACAGATCTTCACTGATATTCTAAGCAATAAACCATCATCATTTTTATTGTTCTTGCTCCGGATGGAGTGCGCTCGTGGATTCGAGTGAGCGTCGTGGATTCGACGTGTTGAAGGCTTCGTGGATTCGAAGTTGGGCGTCTCGTGGATTCGAGGCGTGGCGTCCGTGGATTCGGACGTGGGGCGTGGACAACCCGTTGGTGCACGTGATCCGCTGAAGAGAAGGGAGAGGTTAAGTCCGTGGAGTCGGTAATCACCTTGTAATTCTTTACTCTTAGTGGATTGTTTTTTCGCGTGTTGGTCCCGTCGGTTTTTCTCCAAGGTGGAGTTTTCCACGTAAATCTCGGTGTGCTGATTTTATTTTCCACATTACTTTATCGCATTGAGATTTGTGATTATTGTTTATACACCTATTCACCCCCCTCTAGGTGATTGATATACTCTAGATAGATCCTAGGACACCACCTATCTTACAATACATCCTCTACTCAACATCTGTCTGGCTTAGAGGAAGAGATCGTCACTGCAAACAGTCAACTTCTACAGGCTTCATAAACAAACTCTTCATGTCCAGGCTCACGAAAGATCACCGTCTTGGTTCCACAATCGATCGTGGCAAAGTATCGAGATAACCAATCCATGCCTAGGATTATATCAAAATCCTGCAGCTGTCTTAATACCAATAAATCGGCAGGCATGATCCAAGGCCCTACTTGCACAGGACATCCCAAACAACCCTGCGTCACCTGCAAGCTATGGTCGGGTACCCGCACCTCCTGTGTCTGGGGTAACGACCCTATCTCTAAACCATGATGCAATGCAAATGCCCTACTAACAAAGGAATGTGATGCACCAGTATCGAATAAAGTACGCGATCTAATGTCACAAATCAAAACTATACCTGCCACCACTCGATCAGCTATCGAGGCGTCCTCAATCTGAGCGGCATAGACTCGACCGCTCGCCGGTGGCTGGCGTCGATCCGGCTGTCGTGGCATAGAAGATCGCTCCTGAGAAAATACCGGGGAGGCTCCAGAATACTGCGGTGGGGAGAAAGGCACGGACGCTATAGAAGGAGCTGCTACAAGTCTGGGACAAGTCTTCCTCATATGTCCTAGGTGCCCACACTCAAAACATCGACCCTCTCGTCGATCACAAAGGTAAACGAAATGAGGTCCTCCACAAATCACACATCGGGGAGATCCCCTCGACTGCTGCTGTCGCTGTTGACGAAATCCTCCGAACTGCTGGCGACTAGAAGATCCACGTCCCTGGAAACGCGATCGCTGGGGAGGTCTAGGCCGTCGTCTGCTACTCGACTGCCCTCCATCATCAGGTGCCGGGCGCTTCCTCTCCTGACCCTGAGCTGGGTCCACAAGCTATCGTCTTGTCACAAATGCCCCTCGCTCTACCCACAGAGACTGCTCGATAGTAGCATCCAAAGTCTGAAGTCTCTGCGAGTGGACAAATGGAAAGATCTCGGGTCTCAAACCCTTCTCATACAGATAAACCTTCTGTATCTCATCTCTCGCTGCTGAAGGAACACAGTTAAGTAGTCTAGTAAACTCCCTAGCATACTCCTGCACCGAGCGATTCCCCTGCTTCAGATTCTTCAAATCTTCCTCTATCTTCATCTTCAAGCTACTGGGAAAATATGCTCCATACATAATCCCCCGAAACTCACTCCAAGACATCTGTAGAGGATTCAGGGACCTATGATCACGGGTCCTCCTCCACCAAACATGTGCATCACCAGAAAGACAATGAACCGCCATATGCACCTGCTCCCGTGCTGGCACGAACAAATCCTCAAACAACTTCTCCATCTCACATATCCAAGCTTCTACCACCCACGGTTCTATACTGCTACAATTAAATCGGGGTGGATCAAACCTACGGAAGCGAGCCAATCTATCCGCCATCCGCTCCTGCTCCTCTTCAGAAAGCACTTGACTAGGCTGAGTACTTCCTTCTCTAGGTTGGGATGTAACTGGAGTAGTTGCCGCCTGCGGTTCCGTCACGCCCCGAGGCCCAAGCGGAAGTACACCTGGGCGTGTGCACAGACCCGCCGTGTACACAAGGCGCCCCAGTGCACACAAGGTGTCTATAACAAGTATACAATGAAAGGAATAATATAACAATCCTAACATGAATATCAGAGCATAAGCATTCTAGGTTAAAGAAACAATAAACATGACAAGGTAGAGTATACATAAGGAGTACAAGGAAGGTACACAAAATAGAGTTAATACAAGTTCCACCAATAATATATCCACTACATAGGGTGAACTCTACTACTAACTCAAAGGTACATACACCTTTCAATAGTACAAAAGAAAGGTAACCACCTAAGCGACTATCTCCTCAGAAGCTAACTAGTCGCGACGTCCTTGTCTCGATCCCTTACCTCTCCCGCAGTGGAAGGCTCTGAAATAAAAACAACAAACCCCAGGGGGATGAGAACTATTATTCAATAGTTCCCAGTGGGTAAGCCGCCGAGAGGAGCGGGATACACCACTAGGTCAACTGAGGCAAAAGTAGAATTAGTATAAAAGTATGCGTACATTTAAAAATTCTACACTACTATGCCTCAACCATAAAGTTATGAACATGTAAATATTCTATGCATGATCATGATACAATGCATGTAATCCTCTAATCAGACACATCTGTAATTATGCACTATTTTAGCTACACATATCTAATGTCATAATCTCACTATATGCTATGTCATGTCCACAACCACATGTAACATAGATACCCAATCAATAGGGGACGATGTTGTCCCGCTTGTGCCGTGCCTAATGGCCCCGTGGTAGTCAGCATTCTCTCACTAGAATGAGACTCTCCCCCAACGGCGATCCACTTCGGCGCCCAAACCTGCACGGGCGATCAATGTCGCAAGGCTAACTCCGGAGTGCCGGCTTGTAGGAGCGACCCTCACAAGCATGTGCGAATGAGCACAAATGGCCAACAGGCATAATCAACTGCATAAGTGTCACGTTCATCATGTCTAAAATATTGAATGCCAAGTAATGACCAAGAGTCCAACACTATGTCATAATGTTCACTTGTTATACACCTAAGTAATATGCCACATACTTAGTTTAACATTCTCAATAGTTTGTCATATACCATGACTAATGCTACTAAGAGCCAATATATAAGTATCATGAATGAATCTCACATTCTACTATACATCTAGTATCCCACATGATGTTTCACTTAACCAACATGTATTTCTACATATAACAAGATGAAATGCTACTAAACCATTACACAAGTTTGTTCCATGCATGTTATCAACCCCTACAGGGCACATGCAAATTTCTTATGAATGACACCTATATGTCATGATTCCAACGATGCTATGATGCTACATTTAGCATGTAAATGCACAATTTAGAGCTTTTAAATAAAACCGAAGACATAGAGGGATTTCACCCATTTCGGTGAGGTCAAACCCACCGGAACTCCTTCGAGACCTCGCAGTACGTCGAAACGGAGTTGTCCCTTTGATTTCTAGCACCCTAAAGAAAATTCCTAGGGGGTCACAAGTGTCGAACGAACACTTTCAAAAATCGACATATACAAGAGGGAAAAAGGGTGGAATTTACCTTAGACCAAGAAATCTTTGTCCAAATTCCAAATCGAAGTTAGGAGGCTTCAAATCTAACCTAACATAATATTCTACACCCATCAATTTCCATCCAAAAGCCTAGAATCAAGAAACCCCAAAATAAACCCTAGGTTTACTATTTTAAGGTTTCATCAATAATGATCTAAATAAACCACAAAAGAGGGTTTACAAGAGAATTACTCACCTCTTTTGAGCTCCAATCTAGGTCCAAAGAAGCTAGGGTTGGAGATAAACCTCAAACAAGCTCTCTTCTCCACCTCCAAGTTCCTCCAAGGGTAAGCTAGCAAGCTTGAGTGCAAGGGAGAAGAGAAAAAGAGATCAAATCCTTGGTTCCATAACCTTGGAAGCAAGAAATCTAGAGAGAGAAAGGGGAAGAAACCCTACCTTTCTTCTCCAAGTCCTCAGCACAATGAGGGCTGTGAGGGAATGTGAAGGGTTAAGTTACACGTTGTAACAATTGCCCTAACACCCCTCCAAAACCCAACATTTGCAAACTGCACAAAGTTGCAGTTTCTGCACTGTATACCGGTATGCGTATGGGCATCTTGGTATCCGGCCAGAAATCCCGCAAACCCGAGCCTCGGCCAAAAAGGCCACGCAACAGTATTCCGATATGCAACACCCAGTACCAGAACAAAAGACTTCAGTACCGGTATGTGCATATCAGTACCGGAATACCATCTCATTCCGGTATCTGCCGCCGGATTCCGCAGAACCCGAGAGCAGCGCAAACCAGTTTCTCACTGGATTCCGGTATCCCAAAATCACATACCGGTATACAATGTCAAAACTGCAGTTTTTGCAGATTTTGACTTACGGAGTCCGTTTTCGCACTTTTTAAGTCCCAAAAACACTCCCAAGCTCTCGAAACACAGCCAAAACCTCCATATTAGTATAGAGTACTAATCTTACACTATAACCTTGCAATTTGCTAAAGTTCAGCGTACTACATACACCCCTTCTAAAAAAGAGTTTCGTCCGCGAAACTAGAAGTCGAGTACCTCAAGATTCTATCTGAAAAAGATGGGAATAACGCTCCTGCAGTGAACTCTCCAACTCCCACGTGGCCTCGCGCTCGTCATGGTGGCTCCAAAGCACCTTCACATAAGGAATTTCTCGGTTCCTAAGTTTCTTTACTTCACGAGCCAAAATCTTCACCGGATACTCTTCAAAGCTCAAATCTTCATGAAGCTCTAATGGAGAGGAGTCCAAAACATGAGTTGGATCAAAAACATACTTTCGGAGCATAGATACATGGAACACATTGTGCACTCCCGATAGGTTTGGTGGCAATGCAAGCCGATAAGCTACCGGGCCTATACGCTCCAACACCTCAAAGGGTCCAATGAATCGGGGACTCAACTTCCCTCGAATGCCAAACCTTTTAATTCCCTTCGTCGGCGATACCTTTAGGAAGACATGGTCTCCAATCTGAAATTCCAAATCTCGCCGACGCTTATCCGCATAACTCTTTTGGCGACTTTGAGCCGAAATTAACCTTTGCCGTGCAATGCGAACCTTGTTTTCCGCCTCTTGCAGCACATCAGGGCCTAGAACCAAAGTTTCACCAACTTCACTCCAATAAAGGGTTGATCGGCACTTTCTTCCATAAAGTGCCTCAAATGGTGCCATCTTAATGCTTGCTTGATAACTATTGTTATAAGCAAACTCCGCCATAGGTAGGTGTTGGTGCCACCCACCTTGGTAATCCATCACACAAGCTCGAAGCATGTCCTCCAATATCTGAATGGTCCGCTCAGACTGTCCGTCGCTCTGAGGGTGAAAAGCTGTACTGAAATCCAAACGAGTGCCCAACTCTTCATGTAGGCTTTTCCAAAAGTGCGATACAAATCTATTATCTCGGTCCGATACAATCGACGTGGGCACACCATGAAGCCGCATCACTTGATCAAGATAGACTTGTGCTAGCCTCTCCCCGGTCCAAGTCGCGTGGATAGGAATAAAATGTGCAGATTTAGTCAGCCTATCCACAATTACCCACACGGCGTCATGCCCGGCTTGTGAGCGCGGCAAACCCGTGACAAAATCCATCGTAATCCGCTCCCATTTCCAAACAGGTATGGGTAGACTTTGAAGCTTTCCTACAGGGAGTCTATCCTCAGCCTTTACTTGCTGACAAGTCAAACATCGAGCCATAAACTCGCCAATATCTTTCTTCATCCCGGGCCACCAATAATGTATCTTCAAATCCTTGTACATTTTCGTGCCACCCGGATGTATAGCATAGGGCGCTCGATGAGCTTCCAACAGAATTTTCTCTTTAATCTCAGCCTCAGCCGGTACACAAATCCGGTTCTGAAATCGGAGAATCCCTTGATCATCCAAGAGGAAACCGCCAGTGTTTCCTCCTTCGATTTTAGCTCGAATCTTTTGCAACTCCAAGTCTTGGGCTTGCTTTCCTTTAATCCAATTTAGCAAGGTAGGTTGCACTACCAAGGACATTAACCTCAAAGGTGTGTCGGGGGCTACCACTTCCAAATCCATCCGTCTCAACTCCGCCAACAATGGTGGTTGAGTAACAAGTAGCATAGCCAAATTCTCCGTCGATTTGCGACTTAAGGCATCCGCCACCACGTTTGCTTTTCCCGGGTGGTAGAGGATCGCCAAATCATAGTCCTTAAGTAGCTCCAACCATCGTCGCTGCCTTAAGTTCAAATCTTTCTGAGTGAAAAGATACTTTAGGCTCTTGTGATCGGTGTAGACTTCGCACTGCTCGCCATAAAGGTAATGGCGCCACAGTTTCAAGGCAAACACTACGGCTGCCAGCTCCAAATCGTGGGTTGGGTAATTCTTTTCATAATCCTTAAGTTGATGGGAAGCATAAGCTATCACCTTTCCGTCCTGCATCAAAACACAACCCAAACCGTTAAGTGAAGCATCACTATAAATCACATACCCTGCCCCGGCGATAGGCAAAGCCAAAATAGGGGCGGTGGTCAACCGTTCCTTAAGCTCCATAAAGCTCCTATCACACATATCATTCCAAATGAACTTGGTCCCCTTATGTGTGAGCCGAGTGAGGGGCATAGACAACTTGGCAAATCCCTCAACGAACCTCCGGTAGTACCCGGCCAAACCAAGAAAACTTCGAACCTCAGTCACATTGGTTGGTCTGGGCCAATCCTTGATCGCCTCGATCTTCTTAGGATCCACCGATATACCGGCTCCCGATATTACATGTCCCAAAAATGACACTTCGCGGAGCCAAAACTCACACTTCTTCAATTTAGCAAAAAGCTTCTTCTCCCGAAGTACTTGCAACACTTGCCTCAAATGACCCTTGTGTTCCTCGTCGCTTCGGGAATACACCAAGATGTCATCGATGAACACCACAACAAACCTATCTAAGTAAGGCTTAAAGACACGGTTCATTAAATCCATAAAAGCTGCCGGGGCATTAGTAAGCCCAAACGGCATAACTGTAAACTCATAATGTCCATACCGTGTTCGAAAAGCCGTCACAGGCACGTCCTCCGCCTTGATCTTAAGTTGATGGTACCCAGATTGCAAATCTATCTTGGAGTACACCATCGATCCTTGCAGTTGATCAAAAAGATCATCAATCCTTGGCAATGGATACTTATTCTTGATCGTGACCTTCTTTAGTTCACGATAATCCACACAAAGTCGAAGGGATCCATCCTTCTTCTTCACAAATAAAATCGGCGCTCCCCAAGGTGAGACACTTGGTCTAACAAAACCTTTGTCCAGCAAATCCTGTAATTGCGCCTTCAACTCTTTAAGCTCTGCAGGTGCCATCCTATAGGGTGTCTTTGAGATTGGGGTAGTCCCAGGAATAAGATCTACCACAAACTCAATCTCCTTATCAGGTGGCATTTCCGGTAATTCAGTCGGGAACACATCTCCAAACTCTCGCACAACAGGCGTATCCTCAACTTGAGGGGTATCTCCATCACTCACAGTAACACTAGCCAAATAGGCTACACAACCTCTCCGAATCAACTGTTTAGCTCGCGTCGAAGAGATAGTCATCGCAAACAATGAACTCTTGCACCCCCGAAATACAACCTCACCTTGACCAGGTTCTCGAAAGATCACAACCCGGTTCAAGCAGTCGATCGTGGCATAGTATCTACTAAGCCAATTCATGCCCAACACTACATCAAACTCACCAAGCTTCCGTAGAGCTAATAAATCAATCGGCATAAACTAATCCCCTATCCTAACGGGGCAACTAGGGCAAAACTCTCGAACATCTAAAACATGATCGGGAACAACAACTTGACCAGGATGCAAGGTCGGTAAAAGCTCAATGCCATGCAACTCGGCAAACAGCCGATCGATGAATGAATGCGATGCACCGGTATCAAATAATGCTCTAACTCTTATGCCGTTAATTAAAATGATACCTGCAACGACCTCCCCCGCTGCTGCTGCCTCCTCAGTCTGGGCCGCATACAAACGCCCGCTAGGTGCCTGCCGTGACCCCTCAGTCTGCCGCTGAACGGGCGGTCGCTCGGCCTTGTGGTGGGTAGGTGGAATCCCACGACTCTGTCCCGTTGATGCCGGTGCCGATGCCGATGACGGGGCTGGGGAAGAACCTCTCGGACACTCCGAGCGAAAGTGGCCCTCCTGGCCACACTGATAGCACTTGCCCCCTCGCTGTGGGCACTGTGGTGGAATGTGAGGACCACCACAAATCACGCAACGCGGTGGTCGGCGACGATCCGGCGCTCCGCGCGATGAAGTAGAGCCACGCCCTCGGGATTGGCTCCTAGGATGCTTTGGCGGCCTTTTCGAGCCAGTCTTGCTGCCTCCTTCATCCGTCGACCGCTTACCCTTCGCTCTGTCCCAAGTTTCACTTTCCTCTCTAGCAATCTCCGCTCCTTTCTCCACAATCAAGGCGCGATTTACCACCTCCCGGTAAGTCTGCAGACCCGCCGACTGAACCATCCTGTAGATCGACGGTCGAAGGCCCGTTTCAAAGATGTGAGCCTTATCTTCATCATCTCTCACAACAAATGGAACACAGTGCAAAAGACGAGAGAACTCCCGTTCATACTCCGCCACCGTCTTGTCCCTCTGGCGCAAATTGCGCAAATCCCTCTCCATCTGCCTCTTGACGCTCTGAGGGAAGAATGTCTCCAATAACAACTCCTTGAACCTTTTCCAAGTGATGGCCGCAAGGTCGGTGTTAGGATCATCTCGAATGTCCGCCCACCACTGATACGCAACACTGTCCAAGTGATAGGTCGCTAGCCACACCTTGTCTCGTTCCTCCACGAAAGCGTCGTGGAACAGTTTCTCCATGTGAAGAAGCCACTTCTCCACAACCCAATGATCTGCCTTCTCTCCATCAAAGGTTTGAGGATTACACCTCCTAAACTCATTCAAGCGGTCCATAAGTCGCTCCCGCTCTGCTCCAGTCACCATCGTCGGTAAAACCGTCCTCGAAGGTGATGCCTGAACTGGCGGTGTCAACCCCTACAAGGCACATGCAAATTTCTTATGAATGACACCTATATGTCATGATTCCAACGTTGCCATGATGCTACATTTAGCATGTAAATGGACAATTTAGACCTTTTAAACAAAACCGAAGACATAGAGGGATTTCACCCATTTCGGTGAGGTCAAACCCACCGGAACTCCTTCGAGACCTCGCAGTACGTCGAAACAGAGTTGTCCCCTTGATTTCTAGCACCCTAAAGAAAATTCCTAGGGGGTCACAAGTGTCGAACGAACACTTTCAAAAATCGACATATACAAGAGGGAAAAAGGGTGGAATTTACCTTAGACCAAGAAATCTTTGTCCAAATTCCAAATCGAAGTTAGGAGGCTTCAAATCCAACCTAACATAACATTCTACACCCATCAATTCCCATCCAAAAGTCTAGAATCAAGAAACCCCAAAATAAACCCTAGGTTTAGCATTTTAAGGTTTCATCAACAATGATCCAAATAAACCACAAAAGAGGGTTTACAAGAGAATTACTCACCTTTTTTGAGCTCCAATCTAGGTCCAAAGAAGCTAGGGTTGGAGATAAACCTCAAACAAGCTCTCTTCTCTACCTCCAAGTTCCTCCAAGGGTAAGCTAGCAAGCTTGAGTGGAAAGGAGAAGAGAAAAAGAGATCAAATCCTTGGTTCCATAACCTTGGAAGCAAGAAATCTAGAGAGAGAAAGGGGAAGAAACCCTACCTTTCTTCTCCAAGTCCTCAGCACAATGAGGGCTGTGAGGGAGTGTGAAGGGTTAAGTTACACGTTGTAACAATTGCCCTAACACCCCTCCAAAACCCAACTTTTGCAAACTGCACAAAGTTGCAGTTTCTGCACTGTATACCGGTATGCGTATGGGCATACCGGTATCCGGCCAGAAATCCCGCAAACCCGAGCCTCGGCCAAAAAGGCCACGCAACAGTATTCCGGTATGCAACACCCAGTACCGGAACAAAAGACTTCAGTACCGATATGTGCATATCAGTACCGGAATACCATCTCATTCCGGTATCTGCCGCCGGATTCCGCAGAACCCGAGAGCAGCGCAAACCAGTTTCTCACTGGATTCCGGTATCCCAAAATCACATACCGGTATACAATGTCAAAACTGCAGTTTTTGCAGATTTTGACTTCCGGAGTCCGTTTTCGCACTTTTTAAGTCCCAAAAACACTCCCAAGCTCTCGAAACACAGCCAAAACCTCCAGATTAGTATAGAGTACTAATCTTACACTAGAACCTTGCAATTTGCTAAAGTTCAGCGTACTACAGTTCCATAGCTCGAGGCGTATTATTCTGCTGCTGGGAGAAAGCATCGCACATCTTCTGCAATAAAACACTCTGATGCCTTCCTACTGCAGCTATGTCTGCTAGCTGCTCCTGCAGAGCGGGCCGTTCACTAGGTCCCGTCTGCTCAGGCATCTTCGAAGGCGTCGGATGCGCTCAGGTCGACGGTCGTCGAGGAGGCATAGTAATAACCTGCAACAGAATACCCGATTAAGACTATAAACAATCTCACGACCCAATCTAACGAAAGTCTAGAAGGACACTTCTTTTCTTCTCAGATTATTATGTCGTCTGCAGCCAACATAATTCATCCGATAAGAGAAGGCATAATCCCTCAATCACTCTTCCTACACAAGGAAGGATTCAAAACCCAATTTTTGACTTTCGCGATCAATCACGTCTCTCTCGTCATTCTTAGGTCTGTTTATCTTAGGTTTCCTAGGCCCTCATGACCTATTCCTAAGCTCAGATACCAACTTAATCTGTCACGCCCCGGGTTACCTCTTCCCAGGCGCATGACAAGATCCGCCGCATACACAGTATTTCTACCGTGTATACGAAGCGAAACAACAACAACACAAGAAGCTAAAGGTATCAACAGAGCTGCTATATAAATAATCAAAGGATCACTGTACATACATCATCCATAACCATAATATAATACATCACTGATACAATTCAACTCACTATATGTATAGACACATAACCAACTACCAAAATGGGTATACCTCTAGCCAAGTATCCGGGGAATAGCTCTACCCGACGGTCTCCTTTCCGCGCTCAGTATGCACAACTGGGGAAGAAGACTCTGCAAAAAGGATGTCAACAACGGGTGTGAGAACTACTATCAAACAAGTAGTCCTCAGTGGGTACCGCCACCAGCCTCAGCGGTCTGCCCACTAAGTCCTCAATCTCAAGAGATTTATATAGAGCAATAAGGAATGTAGGAGATAAACTATCACTACTATGCACAAAGCTCAACTGTCAGTATGAATACCAATGAACTGAATATACCAAATGAGGACTATCATGAATCCATACACAATACAATACAATACAATACCTGCGGCCTGATCATGCTCTACCCGTAGGGAGCCTGCTAGTACAGGAACACCATCTGTCACTAGCCCCTCGTACAACCCTCTGTACGGAACATGCCAACTCCGGAGTGGTACTCGTGGGAGCGACCCAACCGAGTAAAGTAAACTCATATCAACGCCAAGCACCCACAGGTATATGATCGACACGACTGGGTCAACAAAGAATCACATGCCCTCGGCATCTCAAAGGATAATCAATAAGTATGACCCAATCCACTGATCTCACAAAGACTCACGTGCCCTTGGCACCTCAAGGATAGTCAACAACATGACCCAATCAATGCTCCAGTGCTCACAATCAATCTCAACTCTACCACAAAGAGGAGGTACAACAACATAGCACGAGCCTCAACATGATCACCTACACTAACATGTACAACAACCGGTACAAGGGATATCAACAGGATAGGTGTAGGTCAAATCATGCAACAAGGATACAAGGAAATCATGCATGCTCATATATATATCATTAGCATATCATGCACATGCAAATCTCAACCTAACAGGTCATATCTAACATAATCTCAGCATGTCATGTTATCATAATCCCAATAGTATCATACTATCATAATCCAATATCATCATATCATACTAACATAATCCAACACTATCATATCATGCTAACATGAGAGTAAACACATAGGAGGAAGTCCACTGAATCTGGCAAACATCAACCACCTCAAGAGCTAATCCAACCACGGTGGGGAAATAACAGTATCCTCAGATCCAACCCTCCAAGCTCCAGCAGCACTCCGATCTGAATATATCTCCAAAAGGCTGCTAACTCTGACAGAACAACAGCTCAGCACCAGACCAGATCAACAGAATAGAGGAGAGCAAGCTAGGTTACAACTAATGCCAACACATGGCCCTAAACCTAACTTTCTCTCTCTAGAAATGGGTCACACGAAGTGGAAATAAATTCCAAAACCATCAGGGACTCACCTATTTATAGGCTCCCAAAATTCCACCTTAGGGCGCCCGAATCCAACTTCCGGGCGTCCGAAAACCCTGCAATCCAGGTGTCAGCGGGCGGCCAAGCGTTCGGTCGTCGATCGGCAGGCGGTGGGGCGGCGTGTCTCCGGCGGTCGACACGTGTCCTGCATCGCGACACGTGGCTCTCCACGTCATCAGCTCAATCCGGATCCTCTTCCGGACGTCCGGTTCCTGCGTCCAGATCCAAACCTCATCAGTACTTCCGGATCATCCACAAAGTTCACTGGATCCAGATCTTTTGGGCGTCCACTTCCTCACTTCCGGGCGCCCGAAATCCGCCAAGTCCAGAAACCCTCAAAATCCATAAAAACCAAGTATTACACGCCCTCCTCAGGTTGTTCGGGAGCCACGCTCGATTCCCCGAGCCCAGCCCTCGTAGGAGGTCTACCACGTACCATTATCTCCTGAAAACATAACGACTTTGGTCATTTCATGACATTCAAAGTCATTCACGACATAATATTTCACGAAAATGTACGTGAACCCAATCTAGGCGAAAGTCACACAAGGGCTCTTATTCCCCTCAGTCGGTTTCATGTTGTCGGCCGCCAACATGAACAATCTTGACGAAGAATAAGACACACCTCGAATCTACCTCTACTTCCAACTAGAGGCATAAATAACTTGACCCAATCACTTATCTTTCGCAACAATTTAAGATCTCGTCACTCACGAGCCTACACTCTTAGGGTCTTTCCATCCTAGGGTTTCTTAGGTCCACCTAGACCGTTTCTACTCTCTGATATCACCTCAATCTGTCACGCCCCGCCGTGCCTTATCACCAACTAGGTGGGAGGACTACCCGCACGAGCGCGTGCACCAGATCCGCCGAACGGATAGGATCTTTCCTATCCGCCCAAGGCGTCACAACACAAGCATATCCACAAGGTTCCAACTAGGAACAGAGTACAAAGTTGCGCAAGGAAAGCATCGGTGAAAGAAGATTCTACTTCTATTACATCACATAATCTCATTTACATGCCAACTTTTTCTTTTCTTACAAACACTCTATACAATAAGTTCCAAAACATGAGGTTTACATTTAACATGCTTTACACAACCCCTATACTGTATTGTCCAAAAGTTGGGGTACATCTATACATGAGACCAAAAGGGGAGGCCGCTATCTATTTACGCCAAACCCTTGCCTCGCTCCGCCGCCTCGCTCGCGGAAGGACCTAAAAATGGTGGGGTGAGAACTATAAACATAGTTCCCAATGGGTAAAGCCACCCAAGAGAGAAGCTCGACCCACCAGGTCCAAAGAAACAACTCAAGCATCGGTTAGTAAATACAAATAACCATGCATAATAAGTCTACAACTTGTAAATAAACATAAACAGATGCAACCTATTAAATGACATCTATCATTTTTCCTAGGTCCATCCCGTATTATGTAATACATTTACATTTGTAAATTATTTATAGGCATTGGTGTCGGAATCGCCGCACCACCAACCCAGTTTATCTTTTATGCGGACTTACCGCCATGCGATGGCGTTGGGGTTGGCACCGCCACACCACCAACCCATCATTGTTAACTTTGGCATTGGTTTCGGAATCGCCACTTCACCAACCCAGTTTATCTTTTGTGCGGACTTACCGCCACGCGATGGCGTTGGGGTTGGCACCGCCACACCACCAACCCATCATAGTTTACTTTGGCATTGGTTTCGGAATCGCCACTTCACCAACCCATTTATCTTTTGTGCGGACTTACCGCCATGCGATAGCGTTGGGGTTGGCACCGCCACACCACCAACCCATCATAGTTTACTTTGGCATTGGTTTCAGAATCGCCACTTCACCAACCCATTTGTTTATTTTTAATGTTTCTAACCTATGTCCAATGACACTATGTTTACTTGCCAACCTATGTTTAACAACACTAGGTTCATGTCAAAAGCCACCTATGTTCAACAACACTAGGTTCATGTCAAAAGCCACCTACGTTCAACAACACTAGGTTCATGTGCCAACCTATGTTCAACAGCACTAGGTTCATGTCAAAAGCCACCTATGTTCAACAACACTAGGTTCATGTGTCAACCTATGTTCAATAACACTAGGTTCATGTGTCAACCTATGTTCAACAACACTAGGTTCATGTGTCAACCTATGTTCAATAACACTAGGTTCATGTGTCAACCTATGTTCAATAACACTAGGTTCACGTCAAAATTGCACTATTACTTACATTTCACGCATGTACATGTCTATAACCATTCTATCACTTAGAAACACAAGTTATACATACATGCAATTGTTCCTTCATGGTATTTAACATGTGACATATGATTCTACTCACTTGCAAGGTGAGCTCATTGCTCATTTCACTTAACAAAGCACTTTAACCAACATGCACAATTTCATTCTAGGGTTTCATACACATGCACCATTTTAAATTCTTAATGGTTATTTACCCTAGACATGGAAGTGACCTAATCACTTCGGTGCAACACAAATCCACCTCAAGAGCTTCCAAATCCTTGTGTTCTTTGAGCTCCTAGGTCACCAAGCCTTGAGTTCTTGCTTCAACCCAAGCTTCTACAAGAAAATGGTTCGTTACTAATTACGAACCCATAATTCAACTCGATACTAGAAATCAATAGTTCCAACATGATTTCCTATGCTTCAATTACAATTCCCGAAGGTCCAAATATTTTTAGAACCTCCCATGGCAAAAGCCCCAAATCTACCTAGGGTTTGCATGCCTGCAAGCCAAACCCTATATTTCATGGCCAATCTCCCTCCATTTGCGGTTTAGATTGCCTAGGGTTTCCAAAAACCTCATATCAAAGGATTAAATCCAAGGTTTAAACCCTAAATCACAAGAACTCACCTCAAAGCCCTAGCTCCCAAGCTTCTTCTTGCACCAAGAAGCTATTTTGCACCTTGGAAATCCTTTTCCAAGCTCCAATCCACCACTTCTCCAAGCTTTGGAGAGATCTCTAGAGAGAGAAAATAAGGGAGAGGGAGAGGGAAGTGAGGAGAATGAAGAAGGAATGAGGGGAGAGACCTCAGCCCCCCCTACATAACCCATTCACTGTGAAATTACCAAAATACCCCTCACTGGGCATTATGCCTCAGCCGGGTCCGGACCTTGCAAGTGGGGTCCGGACCCCGTACAGATGACAGTCCACCGCGCAGGCCGGGTCCGGACCTTGGTGTCCGGGTCCGGAACCCGTACGCACCCCAACTCGGAAGCCAGCTCGGGTCCGGACCGTGATGTCCGGATCCGGACCTTAGCTGCCCGCGGACTTCATTGTCCGGACCCCAGGTTCCCGGGTCCGGACCCCGTGAGCAGTTTTGCTCCAGTTGGTCCTTTTTCCAAAAATTTTTGATTTCTGGGTTCCCACTCGCACCCAAAATGTTTCGAAACCTTCGGAACCCAATTCCACACCAGCCATTATCGGCTCTCTCCGAACTCCATCCTATTTGGTAAAGTTCGATACAGCGCACCGAAATTCAGAGTGCTACACCTATCTTCAATATAAGTGTGCAAAAAATGTACCCGTATATATGTGTAATTTGAGTAAGATCCTAATTCTAACGTTCAATTGTATGCAAAGTTAATTTTAATCAATTATAAGCATTCCATTTGAGTGGAAAGTAAGTGATTTACCATTGTACGTCTTGTTCAAGTATCTACCAAACTCAAAACCTACTTCTATGTTATAAAAAGGAATGACAACTATAGGGGTGCCAAGGTACATCTAAACTGCTGTAGGGAACACCCATATACCTGCCAGTGATATGTCCCCTCTTATAAAAAAGTGTAACAGCTATAGAGGTGCCAAAATACATCTATACTGCTATAAAGAGGTGTGACAGTTATAGGGATATCAGGGTACATCTATACTGCTGTAGGGAACACCCATATACCTGCTAGTGATACGTTTCGAATTCTAAAAGGGTTTGACAATTATAGGGGTGCCAGGGTACATCTATACTGCTGTAAAGAACACCCATATAGTTGCTAGTAATAAGTTTCGAATTCTAAAAGGGTGTGACAGTTATAGGGGTGCCAGTGGACATATCACTGGCAGGTACATGGGTGTGCCCTTTACCGCTATAGATGTACCTTGGCACCCCTACAGCTGTCACTCCTTTTCATAAGAGGAGCATATAAATGGCAGGTATATGGGTGTGCCCTACACCGCTTTAGATGTACCGTACTGCCTCATAATTGTGTCGTTTTTGGCTATAACGTGCAAGATCAAGTCCTACCCTAGGTGCTAGTGGACATATCACTGGCAGATATATGGGTCTGCCCTTCAGCACTATAGATATATCTTGGCACCCCAATAGCTGTCACTACTTTCTATAAGAGGGGCGTATCACTAGCAGGTATATGGGTGTGCCCTATACCGCTTCAGATGTACCATACGGTCCTATACCTGTTCCGTTGTTGGCTATAACATGCCAAATCAAGTCCTACCCTATAAAAGTGGGCATATCACCGGCATGTACATGGGTGTGCCTTGGCACCCCTATAGCTGTCACTCATTTTCATAAGAGGGGCGTACCACTAGCAGGTATATGGGTGTGCCCTACACCGCTTCAGATGTACCATACTGCCCTATACCTATTCCGTTGTTTGCTATAACGTGCCAAATCAAGTCCTACACTATAAAAGTGTGCATATCACCGGCATGTACATGGGTGTGCCCTTCAGCAGTATAGATGTACCTAGGCACCCCTATAGCTGTTACTCTTTTTTATAAGAGGGGTGTATTAGTGGCAGGTATATGGGTGTGACCTACACCGCTTCATATGTACCATACTGCTCTATACCTATTCCATTGTTGGCTATAACATGCCAAATCAAGTCCTACCCTATAAAAGTGGACATATCACTGGCAGGTATATGGGTGTCCCCTTCAACATTATAGATGTACCTAGACACCCCTTTAGCTATTACTCCTTTTCATAAGAGGGGCGTATAAGTTGCAGGTATATGGGTGTGCCCTACACCGCTTTAGATGTACCGTACTGCCCCATAACTGTGCCGACTTTGGCTATAACGTGCAAAATCAAGTCCTACCCTAGGTGCTAGTGGACATATCACTAGCAGATATATGGGGGGGATTTTAGCCTATTAGTCCTCTCGAAAACTTTTATTGTAAAAATAGACTCACGAAATTAAAATTTACAAAAATAGGCCTGGAATGGACACAGGCTGGGAATTTCGTAAAGACGGCAAACCATCTACCGCTTTCAACTGAAAGCGGTAAACGGTTCACCGCTTTCATAAAATTTTAAAATCCTGAGAAGGCGGTGAATGGTTCACCGCCTTCTTGTTAAAGAGCCAAAGTGCAAAAAATGCATATAAAGCGGTGAATGGTTTACCGCCTTTAAAGACGGTGAACAGTTTACCGCATTTAAAAACGGTGAACCATTCACCGCCTTTAAATGCGGTAAACCATTCACCGCCTCCTTCGTTTTCTCCAACCTGTGCTACAAACTTGCAAAAATCCCCACATTTTACAAAGTAAAATTTTGACCAAACATTACAGCACACTTCAATATGAATAAACTGAGATAATACTATAAATAATTCATGTCCAAAAGTTCAAAAATATCAAATATACATGAGAATTCAAAAAATTACAATAAAATCAAAATCAAGCCCTCTCGATGCCTCTCACATGCCCTCGCCCTCGTCCCCTGCCACGTCCATGTCCGCGTCCTCGACCTCGTCCTCGAATATGTATATCATGCTCTATCTCAGGATGCACGGGCTCAATGCCATGCATCTGATCAATATGCTCAATGGCAATGCCCTCAACAATCGGCTCTATCTCTTGCGTGTCAATGGCTGATGACACTATCGGAGGCTGCGACTCAACTATAAGCTCAGTGGCAATATGAGCATGTCGTCGTCGTCTACGTCGATATACAATATCATCGCGAGGAACCTCCGATGTGGATGGAACATCAGAGGGTGGGATAAACGTGAATGGAATATCAAGATAGGGTACCTCCGACGTAGATGGAATGTCCGATGTAGGTAGAATGTCCAACGTAGATGGGATGTCCGACATAGATGCAATATCACATGGAGGGATAGAGGCCGATGGAATATCAAACTGAACTTCCGATGTCGAGGGGACGTCAGATGGATCAGCCGGGCCGGATGTCGATGGAAAATGATATGCAGGCGTATCACCGCGGTCATGAAAAGTCGGAGAAGGAATATCTAGATGCCCTGTCACTGGTAATGTCGGAAGTCTCTCTAACACACTCTCGAGATCCCATCTCACATGTGCTATAGCATCCATCATTCTAAATGGCTCCGGAGGATCATCCATCAAATGTCCAAGACGCCTAACAGTATGCCGCATAGCATCCACCTGTATAAAAATACATATTTACATATATTAGATATCTTTATATTAAAATAAATGATAATATAAAATTATCTTACCAATGTTCGCTCAACATGCCCGCGCGGCAGAAAAGAGAGTGGAGGCCGCTGTACAGGATGAGAAATCCACCTCCTCGTGATTCTCCAGTACCACTGCATGTATACAGAGGTGGCTCGTACTGGATCTGGATCGACGAAAGCACTCTGCTCTGCAATATGCTCCAGACGATCCGCCCACTGCTGAATATACGGAGCATGAAAAGCTGCCCAGTCCTCGCCTGACCTACCCTGCGATGTGATCCTCTGTACAGCCTCTACGGGCTCCGGTATATGCTGCAGCAACCCAAACTGGCGCAGTACTCTATCAGGTACATGTATCTCCACAATATGGTAGCATATCAAGTAAGTTCTCGATCGCCAGACTGCAGAGCCCTCAAGACAAAAAGCAGGAAGACCATTCAAAACATCCTCCGTATAAGGCATCCATGTAACCTATACAAGTGTATAAAATAAGATAAAATAAAATGAATATAAAATTTTAAAATGAATATGCGTGTATTTAATTCAATAAATTTGTACGTACTTGCGACTCTCTCTGCTGATCCAGCTCATTGCGATAAAACTCAATGTCAGTCGCCCTGACATTTCCACGAAATCTCAATCCCGTGTTCCACCTGCAAGAAGTGATTAGTAATATATGTTATTATTTTGTAATAAATCGATAAAATAAGTTTTTTTACAAATGTTATATTATATTTAAATATATAGCATACCGACAACCCAAAGGACAATCATGGAGATCTGGTGGAGCTCCAACTCTATTTGGACGTCCAATGTGTATATGGTCCCACGCCCAGATCTAAAAAGAAAAAAATAGTCAACTTAAAAACTAGTAAAATAAACTAAGTTTAACATCTCAAAAACTAGTGAATTAGTCATTTTACCTGTAATAGTGTACCAAAAGCACAACACTCGGCCTTTCCCTTCATAGAGGCATTCCCTAATGCCCGATAGACATGGGCCAAGATAGCTGCACCCCAAGCTAGACCTCCGCATAAGTCGAAGTCCTCAAGTAGCGGTAGCCACTTCAGGTGAACTCGATATCCGGTGGGGTTCGGAAATAAACTGCATCCAATTTGAAATAAAATGTACGCTCGTGCAGCTGCTGCAACCACGGCCGGTGGAGCATCCAAAGGGACATGATGGAAATGCTGATACAACCAGTCCAAGCGGATTTGACCGGCGACGACATCAACTGGTTGTATCCCGAGCAGGACCTCACACGTATGTACCAAATCAAATGAAACACGTCCAGTGACCGGCTCCCCATGCACTCGAAGTCCAGCTATAACGGCCACGTCACGTAGCGTAACCGTCATCTCTCCATGACGTAGATGGAATGTCTGTGTCTCGCGCCTCCATCGCTCCGTCAACGCCCCTAAGAGAGCCTGATCAAGCTGTACTCGTCTGAGTCGGGAGACGTAAAAAAATCCAGCATGACGTAAGTGCTCTATCACCCCCGGATGCTCGACCGTCCATGTGTTCAGTTTACGGCCATGCTCCGTAAACTGAACTGGCGCATATCCCTGTAAGATTACTTTTACTTTTTAAATTAGTATATAAAGTAGCATGTAAATTATGAACTTAACTATGCATGCATAACTAGCTATACCTCTGCGCGCACGAAGCTCGAACGATGTCTAGCCTGGTCTGATAGAACTGATGGATCAACTGGCCCGGGCTCCTCGTGATCGTCCATCTACGAAATAATGTATACAAATTAGTGACCATTAATTTAAACATTAAAGGATAAATGTAAAAATAAAAACATTGTCTGTAGTCAAATATACGCCAACAACCTAAATCTCTACGTCTACGGCCTTGATTTGTTCTATCTTGATTACTTGGACATGTCGTCCTATAATGTCCTTGCTGTTTACAGATAGTGCACGTAGTTCTTCGCATTCCTTCTCGCTCGTCCATGGCGTTTCGAATACGAGTGGATCTCGGACGGCCTTTCTTTCTCCTGATAGGTGGGGGCGCCAGTGGTGGTCCTTGAGGGCGTGGCCAGCTTCTTTTGTCAGGAACAGGGTGAAATTGAGGGGTATAAGCACGACGATAATACTCACATGTATACCATTCAGAACACAGACTATAGTAGTCAATGTTCATTTGACCATTACTGCATACAGCTAGAAGATGTGAGCATGGTATCCCAGTGAGTTCAAACTCTCGACATGAACAAGTCGAGCTTCTCCCATCAAAAATCACTTCATATTCTCCATTTCTAGAAGTAACTTGAAACTCGTTTACTTCGAAGCGCAGCACTCGGTGTCCTCTTGCGATTGTCAGACTTGCTTTAAGTAGTTCATCCTGTTTTGGTGCCAACACTGTTGAGTATGTCTCACCCTTCTCACGACGCTTTACAAAATAATTGTTCACCTTATAAAATGTAGTGGCCACAAATGCCGTAATAGGTAAACCACGTACACCTTTAAGCACCCCATTTAAACTCTCTGATCGATTTGTCGTCATTGTCCCAAAACGTCGGCCTCCATCAAATGCCCAAGCCCAATATTCCCTTTCTCCTTGGAGCTCGTGCACCCAATGCCAAGCTCCCGGATGCATTTCTTTCAACTGATCCTTATGCTGATAATATTCTCTTGCAGTTGCAGCACTTCCTATTCCCGTATAAAATTTATTGAGCACGTTTTCATTTTTAAATCCAGCTTTTTTCATATTTGCCTTCATATGGCGGAGGCACCAACGGTGAGCATGTCCCTCGCTTCTTGGAAACTCCTCTGCAACAATCTCTTTTAACCCAGGAAAGCGGTCTGAAATAAGACAAATAGATCGATCACGTGTCACGAATACCTTTAAATGTCGTAAAAACCAACGCCAACTAGCCGCATTCTCTCCCTTGCAAATAGCAAAAGCCAACGGATAAAGGCCATTATTTGCATCTACACCCGTCGCGATCAACGCATGCCCTTGATACTTTCCATACATATGAGTTCCATCAATGCTCAACAATGGTCAACAAAAAGAAAACCCATTAATTGACGGCCCGAATGCCCAAAATACTCGTCCAAACTGCCGAACGCCATTCGGTAGTATTTTAGGATCAAGACGCCATTGAGTCCCAGGATTCACGCGTTGTAGTGTAGATAGGAAGCGACCAAGATCGCTGTACGACTCCTCCCAACCCCCGTAAATGATCTGCAAAGCTTTACTTCTAGCCTGCCACGCCTTCGAATAAGGTATGTCTACATGCAAATCAGTACGCACATTTTTTTTTATTTCCGCCGGCGTCAGGTCCAAAGAAACCACATCTGCATAAGTTTGATCCCCAAATGTAAAGCTATTGCAATAATGAAAATTTAATGCTTTGTAAATAAACATAAAGGAGTCGCAGTGACCGCAGAATGAAATACAACTAGTAGAGTCATTCTCGCTCCTAGGAGATCATCCTATATATTCACATTGACTAAGTTTCAATTAACTTGGTCATTTTACTGACGGGTTTCGGAAATCGCCGTCTCACCATAAGCGGTTCCAACATTCAAGGAGTGAACTCAGTCACCTCCTAGTTTCGGCGTAGCGGCAACTCGTCGCATACTCCTGGCGATAGCAAAATCGTGTCGCATACCCCATCTCAACACCGCCATCTAAATGGCATGGGTAGCTGAACTCAGTCGCATACCCGGTACTTAGTCCAACCTCGCCCGCACATCCGCCATCTTTCGAGCACCGTGCGCCAACAAATTTCATGGCAGTGGTAGCAAAATCGTCGCATGTCGCTGGGATAGCGCAGAATCGTCGCACATCCCGTGTGCTAAACACGCCAACTCATGGCATGGTCAGGTAGCGAAATCGTCGCCATACACGGGATTAGCAAAATCGTCGCAATCCGTTTCTACACCGCCAACTATGGTGGCATGGCATGGTAGCGAAATCGTCGCCTACCCAGGATAGCTAATCGTCGCACATCCCAGTTTGTTCCACAAGAACTCACACTTGCCAACCTAAGTCTCATGACCTTAGGTCATAGTCACTAAGTCTCACAATGTTCAATCACACTAGGTTTACTTTCTCATTCTCAACCTAGGTTCAATGACACTAGGTTTCATTCTCAACATGTTCCAACTTATGTTCATATGAACACTAGGTTCTATTCCTCACATGTTGCCAACCTATGTTCAATAACACTATGGTTCTAATCATACATGCAACCACGTATTGCAACAAGTATAGGATAATTGAATTATACTTGACTTTCTATATCACTGCGAATGCAATAGGAGCTCATTGCTAACTTACCTATCATGATTTTTGCCTTTGCCAAACATGCAATGGTTCTAGGGTTCACAACACATACCATTTTATTTTTAAATGGATAATTACCCTAGACATGGAAGTGACCTAATCACTTCGGTAAAACACAAACCCACGCTCAAGAGCTTTCAAATTCTTGTAATCTTCAAGCCCCTAAGTCGTCCAAGCCTTGAGTTCTTTGCTTCAACCCAAGCTTCTACAAGAAAACGGTTCGTTACTCGTTACGAACCCTTAAATCAATTCAATACTTGAAATCAAGCAGTGTTCTAACATGATTTCCTATGCCGTCAATTGCAATTCCCGAAGGTCAAATAATATTTTTAGAGACCTCCCATGGCAAAACGGCCCCAAATCTACCTAGGGTTTTTGCAATTGCCTGCATGCACATGAAACCCTAGATTTCATGGCCAATCTTCCACCAATTTGTGGTTGGAGATTGCCTAGGGTTGTCCAAAAACCTCATCTTTGAAGGATTAAATCCAAGGTTTAAATACCCTAAAATCACAATGAGGACTCACCTCAAAGTCCCGAGCTCGCCAACTTAGTCTTCTTGCACCAATAAGCTTCTTTCTTCCACCTGTTAGAAGTCTCTATTCCAATGCTCAAATCCGTCACTTCTACTGACGATAATCTACGGGTTGGAGAGATGATCTAGAGTAGAGATAAGTGAGGGAGAGGGAGAGGGGGGAATGAGAGGAAAGTGAAGAAGGAATGAGGGGAGAGACCTCAGCCCCCCCCCTACATAATCCTCACTTTCACTGAAAACAAACCCGAAATTACCAAAAATACCCCTCACACTGGGCATTCTGCCAATCAGCCGGGTCCGGACCTTGCAAGTGGGGTCCGGACCCCGCACTGATAACTGACCAGCGCGCAGGATGCGGGTCCGGACCTTGGTTCCGGGTCCGGAACCCGTTACGCACATGACCCAACTCGAAACCAGCTCGGGTCCGGGACCGTAACATCCGGGTCCGGACCGTGGCTGCCCGCGCTGGACTTCATTGTCCGGACGGCCCAGCTTCCAGGGTCCGGACCCCGTGAGCAGTTTTGCTCCACTTGGTCCCTTTTCAAAATTTTTTCGATTTTTCGGGTTTCCACACTCGTACTCCATATAATGTTCCGAAACCTTTAGAGGAAGAAACCCAATTCCACACCAGCCATTATCGGCTTCCATCGAACTTTATCAAATTTAGTAAAGTTCGATACAACGCACGCACCGAAATTCAGTAGAGTGCTACATTCCTCCTCCCCCTTAAAGAGAGTTTTCGGGCCGCGAAACTTCACTCCGAGCGAAACTAGATTACATACCCGTCAGCTGGGGGTGGACTCAGCGAAGAGGTAAGGAAAACCGCTTCCTTCATGCGAGCTTTTCCAATTCCCACGTAGCTTCACGCGCTCACCGTGATTCGTCCATTGTACTTTTACATAAGGAATTTTCACGGTTCCTCAAATTTTTCACCTCGCGATCCATGATACACAAGGAAACTCCTCATAAGTCATATCCTCATGAAGCTCTATAGGTACATACTCGAGGACGTGCGCCGGATCATACATGTACTTGCGGAGCGTCGATAAATGGAATACATTGTGTATCCCGGCAAGTTTTGGCGGCAAAGCTAGCCGATATGCCACGGATCCCACACGCTCCAAAACCTCATAAGGTCCAATGTAACGGGGACTCAACTTACCCCCCGAACACCAAAAGTTTCGCTTCACCCCTCTCATGGGTGATACTTTCAAGAAGACGGCGGTCTCCTACCGCGAATTCCAAATCTCGTCGACGCGTCTATCCGCATAGCTCTTTTGTCGTGGGATTTTGATTGCGGCAGCGCCGTCGATAAGCTTCGTTCGCACGTGCCAAGCGGACCTTTTCCTCCTCCGCTTCACGCAACACATCCGGTCCTAAGACCCTTCTCTCGCCGACTTTCGCTCCAATGAATAGGAGAGCGGCATTTTCTTCCATACAAGGCTTCAAACGGTGCCATACCGATGCTAGATTGATAGCTATTATTTGTAAGCAGCAATTCAGCCATCGGCAAAAATGTGAGTAGGCCATGCACCCTTGAAGTCCAACACACACACGCTCGCAGCATATCCTCCCAAAATCTGAATTGTCCTTTCCGATTGACCGTCAGTTTTGAGGATGAAATGCTGAACTGAAATATCGAGCCGTGTACCCAAAGCTTCTTGCAAGCTTTTCCAAAAATGCGATGTGAAACGGGGATCTCGATCTGAAACTATCGAGGTCGGGGGACCCCGTGCAAACCGCATAATCTCTCGTCCAGTGAGGTAGACTTGTGCTAACTTTGTCTCCCGACCAATTGGTGTGGAATTGGGCAAAAAGTGTGCCGACTTTGTCAAACGATCCACCACCACCCAAATCGCGTCGTGGCCACCTTGCGATCGAGGAGGTATGGCCCACACAACGAAGTCCATTGCGGGATATTCTCCGACGTCCACTTCCAAATGGAATGGGCAACCCTTGTAATTTTCCCCTGCTGGAAAGCGACGCTGCGCGGCCTTGCACACTCTGTTGGCATACTAACGACATTGTGCCACAAAGCGTCCAACATCAAGTTTACAGATCCCCTGGCCACCAATAATGGGCAATGGGGTTAAGATCCTTATACATTTTTGGTGCCGCCCGGGTGTGAATCGCATAGGGAGAAGTGTGAGCTTCTTTCAAGGTACTTTCTCCCCCACGAATGTCCTCATCACTTGTTTTGGCACGCACAATCGATTTCGGAATCAATCGAATGCGCCCTTCGAGTCGCACATGAAAATCACGTACCCCGGGCGCGCCCATGCTCGATACAGCACTCCGCACCTTTTGGAGTTCCGGATCTCTCCGGATTGCTTTTCTTTTATTTGCTCCAACAAGGTTGGCCCAATCTCGAGATTCATGAGTTTCTAAAGAGCGGGGACGTCTACCACAAAGAGGAGGCTCTCAACTCTACCACAAAGAGGAGGTATAATAACATAGCACGAGCCACAACATGATCACCTACACTACATGTACAACAACTGGTACAAGAAATCAACAGAATATGTGTAGGTCCAATCATGCAACAAGGATACAAAGAAAATGCATGCTCACATACAT
This sequence comes from Puya raimondii, assembly GCA_016920855.1. Lineage (NCBI taxonomy): Eukaryota > Viridiplantae > Streptophyta > Magnoliopsida > Poales > Bromeliaceae > Puya > Puya raimondii. Next base: position 92,768,579 of record JABWPP010000049.1, read on the forward strand.
ATCATTAGCACATCTAAGATCATAACAAGCCCATGCAGTCTATAGATCAGTCTCAACCTAACATGGCATCTCTACATAATCTTAGCATGGCATACTATCATAATCCCAATAACATAATCCAATATCCACATATCATAATCCAATCATGCTAACATAATCCAGACAACATCATATCATATTATGCTAACATGAGATAAAACACGTAGGAGGAAGTCCACTGAATCTGGCAAACATCAACCCACCTCACAAGCTAATCCAACCACGGTGGGGAAAGAACAGAATCCTCAGATCCAACCCTCCAGGATAACGAACTCTGGCAGCACTCCGATCTGTCAAAACCTCCAAGGAGACTGCTAACTCCAGCAGAATAACGGCTCGACACCAGATCAGATCAGCAGAGTAGAAGAGAGCAAGCAGGGTTACTAACTATGCCAACACATGGCCCCCACTTTCTCTCTCTAGAAAATAGGATCATACGAAGTGGAAATAACCCCAAAAACCATCAGGGCTCACCTATTTATAGGCTGCCAAAAGTCCACTTTCGGGCGCCCACTTCACAACTTCCGGGCGTCCGGAAATGCTGCTGTCCAGGTGTCGTCGTACGATCAAGCGGTCGGTCGGCGGTAAGCAGGCGGTGGGGCGGTGGGGCGGCGTGTCTCCGGCGATCGACACGTGTCCTGCGTCGCGACACGTGGCCCTCCACGTCATAGCCAAAACCGGATCCTCAATCCGGGCGTCCAGATCCAGCGCCCAGATCCACAACTCGTCGGCCACAACCGGATCGTCCACAAAGTCCTCTGGGTCCGGAACATTCGGGCGTCCACAACCTCACTTCCGGGCGCCCGAATCCCGCCAAGTCCAGAAACCCTAAATCTCAAAAATTTCCGAGTACTACAATAGTACTGAAGGGCATACCTATATACCTGCCAGTGATATGTCCCCCTTTACAGCATAGTAAATGATTTTGCACGTTATAGTAAAAAACGGGTCAGTTATAGGGTAGTACGGTACATTTGAAACTTTGTAGGGCACACCCATATACTTGCCAGTAATACGCCCCTTCTTATGAAAATGAGTGACAGCTATAGGGGTGCCAAGGTACATCTATAGTGCTGAAGGGAACACCCATATATCTGCCAGTGATATGTCCCCTTTTACAGGGTAGGACTTGATTTTCATGACGAAATTACGGCAAAATAAATTATTTGTCACGTTATAGCAAAATAAGAGAGGCTATAGGGGTGCCAAGGTATATCTAAACTGCTGTAAGGAACACCCATATACTTGCCAGTAATACGTTTCGAATTATAAAAAGGTGTGACAGTTATGGGGGTGCCAAGGTACATCTATACTGCTGTAGGGCACACCCATATACCTGCCAGTGATACACCCCTCTTATAAAAAGGAGTGACAACTATAGGGGTGACAAGGTACATCTATAGTGCTGAAGGGAACACCCATATATATGTCAGTGATATGTCCCCTTTTACAGGGTAGGACTTAATTTTCATGACGAAATTACGGCATAATAAATTATTTGTCACGTTATAGCAAAAAAAGAGAGGCTATAGGGGTGCCAAGGTACATCTAAACTGCTGTAAGGAACACCCATATACTTGCCAGTAATACGTTTCAAATTATAAAAAGGTGTGACAGTTATAGGGGTGCCAAGGTACATCTATACTGCTGTAGGGCACACCCATATACCAGCGAGTGATACGCCCCTCTTATAAAAAGGAGTGACAACTATAGGGGTGTCAAGGTACATCTATAGTGCTGAAGGACACACCCATATACCTGCCAGTGATATGTCCACTTTTATAGGGTAGGACTTGATTTTTCACGTTATAACCAAAAACGGATCAGTTATAGGGCAATACGGTACATCGGAAGCTTTGTAGGGCACACCCATCTACCTGCCAGTGATACGCCCCTCTTATAAAAATGAGTGACATCTATAGGAGTGCCAAGGTACATCTATAGTGCTGAAGGGCACACCATATACCTGCTAGTGATATGTCCACTTTTATAGGGTAGGATCTGATTTTGCACGTTATAGCGCAATACAGGAAAGTTATAGGGCAATATGGTACATTGCAAGCTTTATAAGGCACACCCATATACCTACCAGAGATACGCCCCTCTTATAAAAAGGTGCTACAGCTATACGGGTGCCAAGATACATTCTACTTGTACTTATTTCATCTTGTGATGTAAGGGTGTTGCTCGACAAGATTCTACTGTTGGGGTAGTCGCGTACTCAATATTAACCAAAATAGTGAATAGCTTGCAATATACACGTATAAAACATCCTGAGATGATATTTGGAACATATAATTTCATATATAACTGTCATACTTGGCACAATACTGAATTACTACTTGTCTCTACATTTGGAACACCTACAGGTAAAAATTGTGTAATCTGAATGAAAAACTAAGATTGTTAACGGCCATATAAATGATAGATAAATTAGAACCTATGTAAACGTAGGTAATGGAGCTATCCGCTGGATCTGCAGACATTGTCTCCACCTTCTTGAGGTGTCGAAGTATAGCAAGTGTTAACCTGCATGATCAGACCTACCACTGGCTTATACCAATATGATTGTCTCTGTTTTAGTGAAATATGATTGTTCTGTCTAACTGTATACATGTGCAAGAACCCATATATAGGTATTCCTTTATTATATATAGCAGGTTCCTTTATTATACATAGCAGGTATTAAGTCTGATGCCAAATACCGTTAAAATTATAGCGAGTATCTAAATGAATTAGTCACATGTCTTCTCTTGCAAGTTAGTACCTGCTTTGACTTGGTTTATCCCGCAGGTGGTGACAGTGGCTGTATCATATATGTAGAATATGCTATTACATATCGGTAATATTACTTAATGCCTGAGACACGTCAATTTCCCTTAGTATTGTCCTGTATATTGGTAAGGGTGTAGCTCAGTCCACCATAGGTATTCCATTGGATATGAAGATAGGACCATACGGACGGACTTGCATAGGTTTTTTAATATAGTTAGCACTGTATGATGGGATCGTATAGATGTACTAATTGGTATCTATGGGAGTTCCATATTAATCATTATTCCTATGTTCAATATAAGTGTGCAAAAAATGTACAGGTATATGTGTAATTTGAGTAAGATCCTAATTCCAACGTTCAATTGTATGCAAAGTTAATTTTAATCAATTATAAGCATTCCATTTGAATGGAAAGCAAGTGATTTATCATTGTATGTCTTGTTGAAGTATCTACCTAACTCAAAACCTACTTCTATGTTATAAAAAGGAATGACAACTATAGGGGTGCCAAGGCACATCTAAACTGCTGTAGGGAACACCCATATACCTGCCAGTGATATGTCCCCTCTTATAAAAAGGTGTAATAGCTATAGAGGTGCCAAAGTACATCTATACTGCTATAAAAAGGTGTGACGGTTATAGGGGCATCAGGGTACATCTATACTGCTGTAGGGAACACCCATATACCTGCTAGTGATACGTTTCGAATTCTAAAAGGGTTTGACAGTTATAGGGGTGCCAGGGTACATCTATACTGCTGTAGAGAACACCCATATAGTTGCTAGTAATAGGTTTCGAATTCTAAAAGGGTGTGATAGTTATAGGGGTGCCAGTGGACATATCACTGGCAGGTACATGGGTGTGCCCTTTACCGTTATAGATGTACCTGTTCCGTTGTTGGCTATAACGTGCCAAATCAAGTCCTACCCTATAAAAGTGGGCATATCACCGGCATGTACATGGGTAAGGCAGGACTATAGATGTACCTAGGCACCCATTGTCACGCCCCGGGTTACCTCTTCCCAGGCGCATGACCAGATCCGCCGTATACACAGTATCTCTACCATGTATACAAAGCGAAACAACATCCACAATCAAACACACAGAGCTAAAGGTATCAACAGAGCTGCTATATAAATATATCAAAAGATCACTGTACATACATCATCCATAACTCTCATATAAAACTCTCATATACAGACTGATATCAACATCACACAGTATGTACATACTCAACCATCTATCCAAAATGGGTATACCTCTAGCCAAATGTCCGGGGAATAGCTCTACCCGACGGTCTCCTTTCCACGCTCAGTATGCACGACTGGGGAAGAAGACTCTGCAAAAAGATGTCACCAATGGGTGTGAGAACTACTATCAATCAAGTAGTCCTCAGTGGGTACCGCCACCAGCCTCAGCGATCTGCCCACTAAGTCCTCAATCTCAAGAGATATGAATAGAGCAATAAAAGAGTAGGAGATATACTACCACTACTATGCACAAAGCTCAACTGTCAGTATGAATACCAATGAACTGAATATACCAAATGAGGACTATCATACACAATACAATACCTGCGAACCAGCTAGTACAGGAACCCCATCTGTACCTAGCTCTCGCCATACAATACCTCTCAATACAATACCATACCATACCTGCGGCCTGATCACGCTCAACCCTACAGGGAGCTGCTCAACCCTCCAGGGAGCCGACTAGTACAGGAAGCCCGTCTGTAACTAGCCCCTCGTACAACCCTCTGTACGGAACATGCCAACTCTAGAGTGGTACTCGTGGGAGCGACCCAACCGAGCAAAGTACAACCATAGTAACCGCCAAGCACCCGCAGGTATATGATCGACACGACTGGGTCAACTGGGTCAAAGGATCATGTGCCCTCGGCACCTCAAAGGATAGTCAACAAGTAAGACCCAATCCACTGTGCCCTTGGCACCACAAAGGATAATCAACAAGTATGACCAAATCCATGCTCTCACAAAGAACCACGTGCCCTCGGCACAATCAATGCTCCAGTGCTCACAATCAATCTCAACTCTATCACACAAGAGGAGGCTCTCGACTCTACCACAAAGAGGAGGTACAACAACATAGCACGAGCCACAACATGATCACCTACACTACATGCACAACAACTGGTACAAGGAATCAACAGAATAGGTGTAGGTCCAATCATGCAACAAGGATACAAAGAAATGCATGCTCATATACATATCATTAGCACATCTAAGATCAGAACATGCCCATGCAGTCTATAGATCAGTCTCAACCTAACATGGCATCTCTACATAATCTTAGCATGGCATACTATCATAATCCCAATATCATAATCCAATATCCACATATCATAATCCAATCATGCTAACATAATCCAAACAACATCATATCATATTATGCTAACATGAGATAAAACACGTAGGAGGAAGTCCACTAAATCTGGCAAACATCAACCCACCTGAAAAGCTAATCCAACCACGGTGGGGAAAGGACAATATCCTCAGATCCAACCCTCCAGAGAACGTACTCCGGCAGCACCTCGATCTATCAAAATCTCCAAGGAAACTGCTATCTCCAGCAGAATAACGGCTTGGCACCAGATCAGATCAGCAGAGTAGAAGAGAGCAAGCAGGGTTACAAACTATGCCAACACATGGCCCTAAACCCACTTTCTCTCTCTAAAAACCGAAGTCACGAAGTGGAATTACACCCAAAAACCATCAGGGACTCGCCTATTTATAGGCTGCCAAAAGTTCACATTCGGGCGCCCACTTCACCATTTCCGGGCGTCCGGAAACTCTGCCGTACAGGTGTCGTCGTGTGCTCAAGCGGTCGGTCGACGGTCAGCAGGCGGTGGGGCGGTGTGTCTCCGGCGATCGACACGTGTCCTGCGTCGCGACACGTGGCCCTCCACGTCACAACTCAAACCGGATCCTCCGTCCGGGCGTCCGGTTCATGCATCCAGATCCGATCTCCGTCGGCCACAACCGGATCGTCCACAAAGTGCAACGGGGTCCACTTCTTTCGGGCGTCCACTTCGCCACTTCCGGGCGCCCGAATCCCGCCAAGTCCAGAAACCCTAATTCATGAAAATTTCCGAGTACTACATTCTCCCCTCCTTAAAATAGTTTCGTCCTCGAAACTAAAGTACTCACCTCAAGATATAAATAGGTGGGGATAAGATCTCTGCATAATAGTCTCTAACTCCCATGTCGCCTCTCTATCATCATGCAAATCCCACTGTACCTTAACATAAGGTATGACCCGATTACGCAATTCCCTCGTCTCACGAGCAAGAATTCGTATCGGTCGCTCCTCGTACTGCAAATCCTCAGTAAGCTCCAGTGGAGAAAAATCAATCACATGGGAAGAATCATGCATGTATCTCCTCAGAACAGATACATGAAAGACATCGTGTACTCCTGCAAGTCGAGGCGGAAGGGCTAACCGATAAGCCACGGGTCCAACTCTCTCTAAGATCTCAAAAGGACCAATAAATCGCGGACTAAGCTTTCCGCGAATCCCAAATCTCCGTATGCCCTTCGATGGTGAGACCTTCAAGAATACATGATCACCAACATGAAACTCTAGATCTCGCCTCCGAGTATCAGAATAACTCTTTTGCCTACTCTGAGCCGTCTCAATATGCCGTCGTATCAACTTAACTTTCTCTTCGGCTTCAAGCAAAAGGTCTGGTCCCAACGTTTTCCTTTCACCAATATCATCCCAATACAGAGGTGATCGACATTTGCGTCCATACAATGCTTCAAACGGAGCCATCTTAATGCTCGCTTGATAGCTATTGTTGTACGCAAACTCTACCAATCTCAGATGTTGATCCCAACCTCCACCAAAATCCAAGACACAAGCTCTCAACATATCCTCGAGTGTCTGTATAGTGCGCTCGGACTGACCATCAGTCTGGGGATGAAACGCAGTGCTAAATCGAAGCTGAGTCCCCAAAGCTGTCTGTAAACTCTTCCAAAAATGAGAAACAAACCTTGGGTCTCTATCAGATACTATTGAGATTGGCACTCCATGCAATCTCAATATCTCATCCATATACAGCTGCGCAAGTCGCTCACGTGACCAAGTAATCTGCATAGGCAGAAAATGAGCAGACTTCGTCAGCCTATCGACAATTACCCAAATAGAATCACAGCCGCTCGAAGTCCTCGGCAATCCTACGATGAAATCCATCGTAATATGATCCCACTTCCACTCAGGTATTGGAAGACTCTGTAGCTTACCAGCTGGTACACGATGTTCAGCCTTAACTTGCTGACATGTCAAACATTGAGCTACAGCTCTACCAATATCCCGCTTCATACCGTTCCACCAGAAGTGAGTCTTCAGATCCTGGTACATCTTAGTCCCTCCAGGATGTACAGAATAAGGAGAATAATGTGCTTCCTTCAATATCTCCTCCCGAATCTCCTGATCCGCTGGTACACATAGACGTCCTCTATAACAAAGAGTCTCAGCATCATCACAAGAAAACCCTTCGAGATCTCCACTCCTTAGTTGATCTCGAACTTTCACCAAGTAAGGATCCACACTCTGTTTCTCTCGAATCCTATCTAACAGAGTGGGCTGTATGATCAGGGTCATCAGTCTCGCTGTCATCTCAGAAGTAACCACTTCAAGGGACAACCTCCGCATCTCCTCCACTAGGACAGGCTGTTGAGTAATACACAAACTCAAAGTTGCCACAGCCTTCCTACTCAAAGCATCGGCAACAACGTTCGCCTTACCGGGATGGTATAATATAGAGATGTCATAATCCTTCAATCACTCTTCCTACACAAGGAAGGATTCAAAACCCAATCTTTGACTTTCGCAATCAATTACGTCTCTCACGTCATTTTTAGGTCTGTTTATCTTAGGTTTCCTAGGCCCTCTTGACCTATTCCTAAGCTCTGATACCAACTTAATCTGTCACGCCCCGGGTTACCTCTTCCCAGGCGCATGACCAGATCCGCCGTATACACAGTATCTCTACCATGTATACGAAGCGAAACAACATCCACAATCAAACACACAGAGCTAAAGGTATCAACAGAGCTGCTATATAAATATATCAAAAGATCACTGTACATACATCATCCATAACTCTCCTATAAAACTCTCATATACAGACTGATATCAACATCACACAGTATGTACAGACTCAACCATCTATCCAAAATGGGTATACCTCTAGCCAAATGTCGGGAAATAGCTCTACCCGACGGTCTCCTTTCCACGCTCAGTATGCACGACTGGGGAAGAAGACTCTGCAAAAAGATGTCACCAATGGGTGTGAGAACTACTATCAATCAAGTAGTCCTCAGTGGGTACCGCCACCAGCCTCAGCGATCTGCCCACTAAGTCCTCAATCTCAAGAGATATGAATAGAGCAATAAAAGAGTAGGAGATATACTACCACTACTATGCACAAAGCTCAACTGTCAGTATGAATACCAATGAACTGAATATACCAAATGAGGACTATCATACACAATACAATACCTGCGAACCAGCTAGTACAGGAACCCCATCTGTACCTAGCTCTCGCCATACAATACCTCTCAATACAATACCATACCTGCGGCCTGATCACGCTCAACCCTACAGGGAGCTGCTCAACCCTCCAGGGAGCCGACTAGTACAGGAAGCCGTCTGTCTGTAACTAGCCCCTCGTACAACCCTCTGTACGGAACATGCCAACTCTAGAGTGGTACTCGTGGGAGCGACCCAACCGAGCAAAGTACAACCATAGTAACCGCCAAGCACCCGCAGGTATATGATCGACACGACTGGGTCAACAAAGGATCATGTGCCCTCGGCACCTCAAAGAATAGTCAACAAGTAAGACCCAATCCACTGTGCCCTTGGCACCACAAAGGATAATCAACAAGTATGACCCAATCCATACTCTCACAAAGAACCACGTGCCCTCGGCACAATCAATGCTCCAGTGCTCACAATCATCTCAACTCTACCACAAAGAGGAGGTACAATAACATAGCACGAGCCACAACATGATCACCTACACTACATGCACAACAACTGGTACAAGGAATCAACAGAATAGGTGTAGGTCCAATCATGCAACAAGGATACAAAGAAATGCATGCTCATATACATATCATTAGCACATCTAAGATCAGAACATGCCCATGCAGTCTATAGATCAGTCTCAACCTAACATGGCATCTCTACATAATCTTAGCATGGCATACTATCATAATATCATAATCCCAATATCATAATCCAATCATGCTAACATAATCCAAACAACATCATATCATATTATGCTAACATGAGATAAAACACGTAGGAGGAAGTCCACTGAATCTGGCAAACATCAACCCACCTGAAAAGCTAATCCAACCACGGTGGGGAAAGGACAATATCCTCAGATCCAACCCTCCAGAGAACGTACTCCGGCAGCACCTCGATCAATCAAAATCTCCAAGGAAACTGCTATCTCCAGCAGAATAACGGCTTGGCACCAGATCAGATCAGCAGAGTAGAAGAGAGCAAGCAGGGTTACAAACTATGCCAACACATGGCCCTAAACCCACTTTCTCTCTCTAAAAACCGAAGTCACGAAGTGGAATTACACCCAAAAACCATCAGGGACTCGCCTCTGCCTATTTATAGGCTGCCAAAAGTTCACATTCGGGCGCCCACTTCACCATTTCCGGGCGTCCGGAAACCTCTGCCGTACAGGTGTCGTCGTGTGCTCAAGCGGTCGGTCGACGGTCAGCAGGCGGTGGGGCGGTGTGTCTCCGGCGATCGACACGTGTCCTTGCGTCGCGACACGTGGCCCTCCACGTCACAACTCAAACCGGATCCTCCGTCCTGCCACTAGTACATGCTCAGATTCGAACGAACGAGCATTGAAACCCCATGAGAGCGTTCCACTACGCCCAAAGAGTGCAAGCTTGCCACGAGTACATGCTCAGATTCGAACGAACGAGGATTGGAACCCCGTGAGAGCTTTCTATTGCGCCTAAGAGTGCGAGCTTGCCACGAGTACATGCTCAGATTCGAACGAACGAGGATTGAAACCCCATGAGAGCATTATATTACGCCCAAAGATTGCGAGCGTGCCACGAGTACATGCTCAGATTCGAACGAACGAGGATAGGAACCCCATGAGAGCTTTCCATTGCGCCTAAGAGTGCGAGCTTGCCACGAGTACAAGCTTAGATTCGAACGAACGAGGATTGGAACCCCATGAGAGCTTTCAATTGCGCCTAAGAGTGCGAGCTTGCCATGAGTACATGCTCAGATTCGAAGGAATGAGGATTGGAACCCCGTGAGAGGTTTCTATTGAGCCAAAGAGTGCGAGCTTGCCACGAGTACATGCTCAGATTCGAACGAACGAGGATTGAAACCCCATGAGAGCATTCTATTACGCCCAAAGAGTGCGAGCTTGCCACGAGTACATGCTCAGATTCGAACGAACGAGGATTGGAACCCCATGAGAGCTTTCTATTGCGCCTAAGAGTGCGAGCTTGCCACGAGTACATGCTCAGATTCGAACGAACGAGGATTGGAACCCCATGAGAGCTTTCTATTGCGCCTAAGAGTGCGAGCTTGCCACGAGTACATGCTCAGATTCGAACGAACGAGGATTGGAACCCCATGAGAGCTTTCTATTGCGCCTAAGAGTGCGAGCTTGCCACGAGTACATGCTCATATTCGAACGAACGATGATTGAAACCCCATGAGAGCGTTCTATTATGCCCAAAGAGTGCGAGCTTGCCACGAGTACATGCTCAGATTCGAACGAACGAGGATTGGAACCCCATGAGAGCTTTCTATTGCGCCTAAGAGTGCGAGCTTGCCACGAGTACATGCTCATATTCGAACGAACGAGGATTGGAACCCCATGAGAGCTTTCTATTGCGCCTAAGAGTGCGAGCTTGCCACGAGTACATGCTCAGATTCGAACGAACGAGGATTGAAACCCCATGAGAGCGTTCTATTACGCCCTAAGAGTGCGAGATTGCCACGAGTACATGCTCAGATTCGAACGAACGAGGATTGAAACCCCATGAGAGCATTCTATTACGCCCAAAGAGTGTGAGCTTGCCACGAGTACATGCTCAGATTCAAACGAACGAGGATTGGAACCCCGTGAGAGCTTTCTATTGCGCCTAAAGATTGCGAGCTTGCCACTAGTACATGCTCAGATTCGAACGAACGAGGATTGAAACCCCATGAGAGCGTTCTAGTACGCCCAAAGAGTGCGAGCTTGCCACGAGTACATGCTCAGATTCGAACGAACGAGCATTGAAACCCCATGAGAGCGTTCCACTACGCCCAAAGAGTGCGAGCTTGCCACGAGTACATGCTCAGATTCGAACGAACGAGGATTGGAACCCCGTGAGAGCTTTCTATTGCGCCTAAGAGTGCGAGCTTGCCACGAGTACATGCTCAGATTCGAACGAACGAGGATTGAAACCCCATGAGAGCATTCTATTACGCCCAAAGATTGCGAGCTTGCCACGAGTACATGCTCAGATTCGAACGAACGAGGATTGGAACCCCATGAGAGCTTTCCATTGCGCCTAAGAGTGCGAGCTTGCCACGAGTACATGCTCAGATTCGAACGAACGAGGATTGGAACCCCGTGAGAGCTTTCTATTGCGCCTAAGAGTGCGAGCTTGCCACGAGTACATGCTCAGATTCGAACGAACGAGGATTGAAACCCCATGAGAGCATTCTATTACGCCCAAAGAGTGCGAGCTTGCCCCGAGTACATGCTCAGATTCGAACGAACGAGGATTGGAACCCCATGAGAGCTTTCTATTGCGCCTAAGAGTGCGAGCTTGCCACGAGTACATGCTCAGATTCGAACGAACGAGGATTGGAACCCCATGAGAGCTTTCTATTGCGCCTAAGAGTGCGAGCTTGCCACGAGTACATGCTCAGATTCGAACGAACGAGGATTGGAACCCCATGAGAGCTTTCTATTGCGCCTAAGAGTGCGAGCTTGCCACGAGTACATGCTCAGATTCGAACGAACGAGGATTGAAACCCCATGAGAGCATTCTATTATGCCCAAAGAGTGTGAGCTTGCCACGAGTACATGCTCAGATTCAAACGAACGAGGATTGAAACCCCATGAGAGCTTTCTATTGCGCCTAAGAGTGCGAGCTTGCCACGAGTACATGCTCAGATTCGAACGAACGAGGATTGGAACCCCATGAGAGCTTTCTATTGCGCCTAAGAGTGCGAGCTTGCCACGAGTACATGCTCAGATTCGAACGAACGAGGATTGAAACCCCATGAGAGCTTTCTATTACGCCCTAAGAGTGCGAGCTTGCCACGAGTACATGCTCAGATTCGAACGAACGAGGATTGAAACCCCATGAGAGCGTTCTATTACGCCCAAAGAGTGCGAGCTTGCCACGAGTACATGCTCAGATTCGAACGAACGAGGATTGGAACCCCATGAGAGCTTTCTATTGCGCCAAAGAGTGCGAGCTTGCCACGAGTACATGCTCAGATTCGAACGAACGAGGATTGAAACCCCATGAGAGCGTTCTATTACGCCCAAAGAGTGCGAGCTTGCCACGAGTACATGCTCAGATTCGAACGAACGAACGAGGATTGGAACCCCATGAGAGCTTTCTATTGCGCCTAAGAGTGCGAGCTTGCCACGAGTACATGCTCAGATTCGAACGAACGAGGATTGAAACCCCATGAGAGCTTTCTATTACGCCCAAAGATTGCGAGCTTGCCACGAGTACATGCTCAGATTCGAACGAACGAGGATTGGAACCCCATGAGAGCTTTCTATTGCGCCTAAGAGTGCGAGCTTGCCACGAGTACATGCTCAGATTCGAACGAACGAGGATTGGAACCCCATGAGAGCTTTCTATTGCGCCTAAGAGTGCGAGCTTGCCACGAGTACATGCTCAGATTCGAACGAACGAGGATTGGAAACCCATGAGAGGTTTCTATTGAGCCCTAAGAGTGCGAGCTTGCCACGAGTACATGCTCAGATTCGAACGAACGAGGATTGAAACCCCATGAGAGCGTTCTATTATGCCCAAAGAGTGCGAGCTTGCCACGAGTACATGCTCAGATTCGAACGAACGAGGATTGGAACCCCATGAGAGTTTTCTATTGCGCTTAAGAGTGCGAGCTTGCCACGTGTACATGCTCATATTCGAACGAACGAACGAGGATTGGAACCCCATGAGAGCTTTCTATTGCGCCTAAGAGTGCGAGCTTGCCACGAGTACATGCTCAGATTCGAACGAACGAGGATTGGAACCCCATGAGAGCTTTCTATTGCGCCTAAGAGTGCGAGCTTGCCACGAGTACATGCTCAGATTCGAACGAACGAGGATTGAAACCCCATGAGAGCGTTCTATTATGCCCAAAGAGTGCGAGCTTGCCACGAGTACATGCTCAGATTCGAACGAACGAGGATTGGAACCCCATGAGAGCTTTCTATTGCGCCTAAGAGTGCGAGCTTGCCACGAGTACATGCTCAGATTCAAACGAACGAGGATTGGAACCCCATGAGAGCTTTCTATTGCGCCTAAGAGTGCGAGCTTGCCACGAGTACATGCTCAGATTCGAACGAACGAGGATTGAAAAACCCCATGAGAGCATTCTATTACGCCCAAAGAGTGCGAGCTTGCCACGAGTACATGCTCAGATTCAAACGAACGAGGATTGGAAACCCCATGAGAGCTTTTCTATTACGCCCAAAGAGTGCGAGCTTGCCACGAGTACATGCTCAGATTCGAACGAACGAGGATTGGAACCCCATGAGAGCTTTCTATTGCGCCTAAAGAGTGCGAGCTTGCCACGAGTACATGCTCAGATTCGAACGAACGAGGATTGAAACCCCATGAGAGCGTTCTATTACGCCCAAAGAGTGCGAGCTTGCCACGAGTACATGCTCAGATTCGAACGAACGAGGATTGAAACCCCATGAGAGCATTCTATTACGCCCAAAGAGTGTGAGCTTGCCACGAGTACATGCTCAGATTCAAACGAACGAGGATTGGAACCCCGTGAGAGCTTTCTATTGCGCCTAAAGATTGCGAGCTTGCCACGAGTACATGCTCAGATTCGAACGAACGAGGATTGAAACCCCATGAGAGCGTTCCACTACGCCCAAAGAGTGCGAGCTTGCCACGAGTACATGCTCAGATTCGAACGAACGAGCATTGAAACCCCATGAGAGCGTTCCACTACGCCCAAAGAGTGCGAGCTTGCCACGAGTACATGCTCAGATTCGAACGAACGAGGATTGGAACCCCGTGAGAGCTTTCTATTGCGCCTAAGAGTGCGAGCTTGCCACGAGTACATGCTCAGATTCGAACGAACGAGGATTGAAACCCCATGAGAGCATTCTATTACGCCCAAAGATTGCGAGCGTGCCACAAGTACATGCTCAGATTCGAACGAACGAGGATTGGAACCCCATGAGAGCTTTCCATTGCGCCTAGGAGTGCGAGCTTGCCACGAGTACATGCTTAGATTCGAACGAACGAGGATTGGAACCCCATGAGAGCTTTCAATTGCGCCTAAGAGTGCGAGCTTGCCACGAGTACATGCTCAGATTCGAAGGAATGAGGATTGGAACCCCGTGAGAGGTTTCTATTGAGCCTAAGAGTTCGAGCTTGCCACGAGTACATGCTCAGATTCGAACGAACGAGGATTGAAACCCCATGAGAGCATTCTATTACGCCCAAAGAGTGCGAGCTTGCCACGAGTACATGCTCAGATTCGAACGAACGAGGATTGGAACCCCATGAGAGCTTTCTATTGCGCCTAAGAGTGCGAGCTTGCCACGAGTACATGCTCAGATTCGAACGAACGAGGATTGGAACCCCATGAGAGCTTTCTATTGCGCCTAAGAGTGCGAGCTTGCCACGAGTACATGCTCAGATTCGAACGAACGAGGATTGGAACCCCATGAGAGCTTTCTATTGCGCCTAAGAGTGCGAGCTTGCCACGAGTACATGCTCAGATTCGAACGAACGAGGATTGAAAACCCATGAGAGCGTTCTATTACGCCAAAGAGTGCGAGCTTGCCACGAGTACATGCTCAGATTCGAACGAACGAGGATTGGAACCCCATGAGAGCTTTCTATTGCGCCTAAGAGTGCGAGCTTGCCATGAGTACATGCTCAGATTCGAACGAACGAGGATTGGAACCCCATGAGAGCTTTCTATTGCGCCTAAGAGTGAGAGCTTGCCACGAGTACATGCTCAGATTCGAACGAACGAGGATTGAAACCCCATGAGAGCGTTCTATTACGCCCAAGGAGTGCGAGCTTGCCACGAGTACATGCTCAGATTCGAACGAACGAGGATTGGAACCCCATGAGAGCTTTCTATTGCGCCTAAGAGTGCGAGCTAGCCACGAGTACATGCTCAGATTCGAACGAACGAGGATTGAACCCCCCATGAGAGCTTTCTATTACGCCCAAAGATTGCGAGCTTGCCACGAGTACATGCTCAGATTCGAACGAACGAGGATTGGAACCCCATGAGAGCTTTCTATTGCGCCCTAAGAGTGCGAGCTTGCCACGAGTACATGCTCAGATTCGAACGAACGAGGATTGGAACCCCATGAGAGCTTTCTATTGCGCCTAAGAGTGCGAGCTTGCCACGAGTACATGCTCAGATTCGAACGAACGAGGATTGGAAACCCCATGAGAGCTTTCTATTGCGCCTAAGAGTGCGAGCTTGCCACGAGTACATGCTCAGATTCGAACGAACGAGGATTGAAACCCCATGAGAGCATTCTATTACGCCCAAAGAGTGCGAGCTTGCCACGAGTACATGCTCAGATTCGAACGAACGAGGATTGGAACCCCATGAGAGCTTTCTATTGCGCCTAAGAGTGCGAGCTTGCCACGAGTACATGCTCAGATTCGAACGAACGAGGATTGGAACCCCATGAGAGCTTTCTATTGCGCCTAAGAGTGCGAGCTTGCCACGAGTACATGCTCAGATTCGAACGAACGAGGATTGGAACCCCATGAGAGCTTTCTATTGCGCCTAAGAGTGCGAGCTTGCCACGAGTACATGCTCAGATTCGAACGAACGATGATTGAAACCCCATGAGAGCGTTCTATTACGCCCAAAGAGTGCGAGCTTGCCACGAGTACATGCTCAGATTCGAACGAACGAGGATTGGAACCCCATGAGAGCTTTCTATTGCGCCTAAGAGTGCGAGCTTGCCACGAGTACATGCTCAGATTCGAACGAACGAGGATTGGAACCCCATGAGAGCTTTCTATTGCGCCTAAGAGTGCGAGCTTGCCACGAGTACATGCTCAGATTCGAACGAACGAGGATTGAAACCCCATGAGAGCGTTCTATTACGCCCTAAGAGTGCGAGATTGCCACGAGTACATGCTCAGATTCGAACGAACGAGGATTGAAACCCCATGAGAGCATTCTATTACGCCCAAAGAGTGTGAGCTTGCCACGAGTACATGCTCAGATTCAAACGAACGAGGATTGGAACCCCGTGAGAGCTTTCTATTGCGCCTAAAGATTGCGAGCTTGCCACTAGTACATGCTCAGATTCGAACGAACGAGGATTGAAACCCCATGAGAGCGTTCTAGTACGCCCAAAGAGTGCGAGCTTGCCACGAGTACATGCTCAGATTCGAACGAACGAGGATTGAAACCCCATGAGAGCGTTCTATTACGCCCAAAGAGTGCGAGCTTGCCACGAGTACATGCTCAGATTCGAACGAACGAGGATTGGAACCCCATGAGAGCTTTCTATTGCGCCTAAGAGTGCGAGCTTGCCACGAGTACATGCTCAGATTCGAACGAACGAGGATTGAAACCCCATGAGAGCTTTCTATTACGCCCAAAGAGTGCGAGCTTGCCACGAGTACATGCTCAGATTCGAACGAACGAGGATTGAAAACCCCATGAGAGCGTTCTATTACGCCCAAAGAGTGCGAGCTTGCCACGAGTACATGCTCAGATTCGAACGAACGAGGATTGGAACCCCATGAGAGCTTTCTATTGCGCCTAAGAGTGCGAGCTTGCCACGAGTACATGCTCAGATTCAAACGAACGAGGATTGAAACCCCATGAGAGCATTCTATTACGCCCAAAGAGTGCGAGCTTGCCACGAGTACATGCTCAGATTCGAACGAACGAGGATTGGAACCCCATGAGAGCTTTCTATTGCGCCTAAGAGTGCGAGCTTGCCACGAGTACATGCTCAGATTCGAACGAACGAGGATTGGAACCCCATGAGAGCTTTCTATTGCGCCTAAGAGTGCGAGCTTGCCACGAGTACATGCTCAGATTCGAACGAACGAGGATTGGAACCCCATGAGAGCTTTCTATTGCGCCTAAGAGTGCGAGCTTGCCACGAGTACATGCTCAGATTCGAACGAACGAGGATTGAAACCCCATGAGAGCTTTCTATTACGCCCAAAGAGTGCGAGCTTGCCACGAGTACATGCTCAGATTCGAACGAACGAGGATTGGAACCCCATGAGAGCTTTCTATTGCGCCTAAGAGTGCGAGCTTGCCACGAGTACATGCTCAGATTCGAACGAACGAGGATTGGAACCCCATGAGAGCTTTCTATTGCGCCCAAAGAGTGCGAGCTTGCCACGAGTACATGCTCAGATTCGAACGAACGAGGATTGGAACCCCATGAGAGCTTTCTATTGCGCCTAAGAGTGCGAGCTTGCCACGAGTACATGCTCAGATTCGAACGAACGAGGATTGAAACCCCATGAGAGCTTTCTATTTCGCCCAAAGAGTGCGAGCTTGCCACGAGTACATGCTCAGATTCGAACGAACGAGGATTGGAACCCCATGAGAGCTTTCTATTGCGCCTAAGAGTGCGAGCTTGCCACGAGTACATGCTCAGATTCGAACGAACGAGGATTGGAACCCCATGAGAGCTTTCTATTGCGCCTAAGAGTGCGAGCTTGCCACGAGTACATGCTCAGATTCGAACGAACGAGGATTGAAACCCCATGAGAGCGTTCTATTACGCCCAAAGAGTGCGAGCTTGCCACGAGTACATGCTCAGATTCGAACGAACGAGGATTGAAACCCCATGAGAGCATTCTATTACGCCCAAAGAGTGCGAGCTTGCCACGAGTACATGCTCAGATTCGAACGAACGAGGATTGGAACCCCATGAGAGCTTTCTATTGCGCCTAAAGAGTGCGAGCTTGCCACGAGTACATGCTCAGATTCGAACGAACGAGGATTGAAACCCCATGAGAGCGTTCTACTACGCCCAAAGAGTGCGAGCTTGCCACGAGTACATGCTCAGATTCGAACGAACGAGGATTGGAACCCCATGAGAGCTTTCTATTGCGCCTAAGAGTGCGAGCTTGCCACGAGTACATGCTCAGATTCGAACGAACGAGGATGAGAGCTTTCTATTACGCCCAAAGATTGCGAGCTTGCCACGAGTACATGCTCAGATTCGAACGAACGAGGATTGGAACCCCATGAGAGCTTTCTATTGCGCCTAAGAGTGCGAGCTTGCCACGAGTACATGCTCAGATTCGAACGAACGAGGATTGGAACCCCATGAGAGCTTTCTATTGCGCCTAAGAGTGCGAGCTTGCCACGAGTACATGCTCAGATTCGAACGAACGAGGATTGGAACCCCATGAGAGCTTTCTATTGCGCCTAAGAGTGCGAGCTTGCCACGAGTACATGCTCAGATTCGAACGAACGAGGATTGAAACCCCATGAGAGCATTCTATTACGCCCAAAGAGTGCGAGCTTGCCACGAGTACATGCTCAGATTCGAACGAACGAGGATTGGAACCCCATGAGAGCTTTCTATTGCGCCTAAGAGTGCGAGCTTGCCACGAGTACATGCTCAGATTCGAACGAACGAGGATTGGAACCCCATGAGAGCTTTCTATTGCGCCTAAGAGTGCGAGCTTGCCACGAGTACATGCTCAGATTCGAACGAACGAGGATTGGAACCCCATGAGAGCTTTCTATTGCGCCTAAGAGTGCGAGCTTGCCACGAGTACATGCTCAGATTCGAACGAACGAGGATTGAAACCCCATGAGAGCGTTTTACGCCCAAAGAGTGCGAGCTTGCCACGAGTACATGCTCAGATTCGAACGAACGAGGATTGAAACCCCATGAGAGCTTTCTATTGCGCCTAAGAGTGCGAGCTTGCCACGAGTACATGCTCAGATTCGAACGAACGAGGATTGAAACCCCATGAGAGCATTCTATTACGCCCAAAGAGTGCGAGCTTGCCACGAGTACATGCTCAGATTCGAACGAACGAGGATTGAAACCCCATGAGAGCTTTCTATTGCGCCAAAGAGTGCGAGCTTGCCACGAGTACATGCTCAGATTCGAACGAACGAGGATTGAAACCCTATGAGAGCGTTTTATTACGCCCAAAGAGTGCGAGCTTGCCACGAGTACATGCTCAGATTCGAACGAACGAGGATTGGAACCCCGTGAGAGCTTTCTATTGCGCCTAAGAGTGCGAGCTTGCCACGAGTACATGCTCAGATTCGAACGAACGAGGATTGAAACCCCATGAGAGCATTCTATTACGCCCAAAGATTGCGAGCGTGCCACGAGTACATGCTCAGATTCGAACGAACGAGGATTGGAACCCCATGAGAGCTTTCCATTGCGCCTAAGAGTGCGAGCTTGCCACGAGTACATGCTTAGATTCGAACGAACGAGGATTGGAACCCCATGAGAGCTTTCAATTGCGCCTAAGAGTGCGAGCTTGCCACGAGTACATGCTCAGATTCGAAAAAATGAGGATTGGAACCCCGTGAGAGGTTTCTATTGAGCCTAAGAGTGCGAGCTTGCCACGAGTACATGCTCAGATTCGAACGAACGAGGATTGAAACCCCATGAGAGCATTCTATTACGCCCAAAGAGTGCGAGCTTGCCACGAGTACATGCTCAGATTCGAACGAACGAGGATTGGAACCCCATGAGAGCTTTCTATTGCGCCTAAGAGTGCGAGCTTGCCACGAGTACATGCTCAGATTCGAACGAACGAGGATTGGAACCCCATGAGAGCTTTCTATTGCGCCTAAGAGTGCGAGCTTGCCACGAGTACATGCTCAGATTCGAACGAACGAGGATTGGAACCCCATGAGAGCTTTCTATTGCGCCTAAGAGTGCGAGCTTGCCACGAGTACATGCTCATATTCGAACGAACGATGATTGAAACCCCATGAGAGCGTTCTATTATGCCCAAAGAGTGCGAGCTTGCCACGAGTACATGCTCAGATTCGAACGAACGAGGATTGGAAACCCATGAGAGCTTTCTATTGCGCCTAAGAGTGCGAGCTTGCCACGAGTACATGCTCATATTCGAACGAACGAGGATTGGAACCCCATGAGAGCTTTCTATTGCGCCTAAGAGTGCGAGCTTGCCACGAGTACATGCTCAGATTCGAACGAACGAGGATTGAAACCCCATGAGAGCGTTCTATTACGCCCTAAGAGTGCGAGATTGCCACGAGTACATGCTCAGATTCGAACGAACGAGGATTGAAACCCCATGAGAGCATTCTATTACGCCCAAAGAGTGCGAGCTTGCCACGAGTACATGCTCAGATTCAAACGAACGAGGATTGGAGCCATGTGAGAGCTTTCTATTGCGCCTAAGAGTGCGAGCTTGCCATGAGTACATGCTCAGATTCAAACGAATGGGGATTGAAACCCCATGAGAGCGTTTCTATTACGCCCAAAGAGTGCGAGCTTGCCACGAGTACATGCTCAGATTCGAACGAACGAGGATTGAAACCCCATGAGAGCGTTCATTACGCCCAAAGAGTGCGAGCTTGCCACGAGTACATGCTCAGATTCGAAACGAACGAGGATTGAACCCCCATGAGAGCTTTCTATTACGCCCTAAGAGTGCGAGCTTGCCACGAGTACATGCTCAGATTCGAACGAACGAGGATTGGAACCCCATGAGAGCTTTCTATTGCGCCTAAGAGTGCGAGCTTGCCACGAGTACATGCTCAGATTCGAACGAACGAGGATTGAAAACCCCATGAGAGCGTTTCTATTACGCCCAAAGAGTGCGAGCTTGCCACGAGTACATGCTCAGATTCGAACGAACGAGGATTGAAACCCCATGAGAGCTTTCTATTGCGCCAAAGAGTGCGAGCTTGCCACGAGTACATGCTCAGATTCGAACGAACGAGGATTGAAACCCCATGAGAGCTTTCTATTGCGCCCAAAGAGTGCGAGCTTGCCACGAGTACATGCTCAGATTCGAACGAACGAGGATTGAAACCCCATGAGAGCATTCTATTACGCCCAAAGAGTGCGAGCTTGCCACGAGTACATGCTCAGATTCGAACAAACGAGGATTGGAACCCCATGAGAGCGTTCTATTACGCCCAAAGAGTGCGAGCTTGCCACGAGTACATGCTCAGATTCGAACGAACGAGGATTGGAACCCCATGAGAGCTTTCTATTGCGCCAAAGAGTGCGAGCTTGCCACGAGTACATGCTCAGATTCGAACGAACGAGGATTGGAACCCCATGAGAGCTTTCTATTGCGCCAAAGAGTGCGAGCTTGGCACGAGTACATGCTCAGATTCGAACGAACGAGGATTGGAACCCCATGAGAGCTTTCTATTGCGCCAAAGAGTGCGAGCTTGCCACGAGTACATGCTCAGATTCGAACGAACGAGGATTGAAACCCCATGAGAGCTTTCTATTACGCCCAAAGAGTGCGAGCTTGCCACGAGTACATGCTCAGATTCGAACGAACGAGGATTGAAACCCCATGAGAGCTTTCGTTTCTATTGCGCCCAAAGAGTGCGAGCTTGCCACGAGTACATGCTCAGATTCGATACGAACGAGGATTGAAACCCATGAGAGCTTTTCTATTGCGCCAAAGATTGCGAGCTTGCCACGAGTACATGCTCAGATTCGAACGAACGAGGATTGAAACCCCATGAGAGCTTTCTATTGCGCCTAAGAGTGCGAGCTTGCCACGAGTACATGCTCAGATTCGAACGAACGAGGATTGAAACCCCATGAGAGCGTTCTTATTATTGCCCAAAGAGTGCGAGCTTGCCACGAGTACATGCTCAGATTCGAACGAACGAGGATTGGAAACCCCATGAGAGCTTTCTATTGCGCCTAAGAGTGCGAGCTTGCCACGTAGTACATGCTCAGATTCGAACGAACGAGGATTGAAACCCCATGAGAGCGCTTTCTATATGCCCAAAGAGTGCGAGCTTGCCACGAGTACATGCTCAGATTCGAACGAACGAGGATTGGAACCCCATGAGAGCTTTCTATTGCGCCTAAGAGTGCGAGCATGCCACGAGTACATGCTCAGATTCGAACGAACGAGGATTGGAACCCCATGAGAGCTTTCTATTGCGCCCAAAGAGTGCGAGCTTGCCACGAGTACATGCTCAGATTCGAACGAACGAGGATTGGAACCCCATGAGAGCTTTCTATTGCGCCTAAGAGTGCGAGCTTGCCACGAGTACATGCTCAGATTCGAACGAACGAGGATTGAAACCCCATGAGAGCATTCTATTACGCCCAAAGAGTGCGAGCTTGCCACGAGTACATGCTCAGATTCGAACGAACGAGGATTGGAACCCCGTGAGAGCTTTCTACTGCGCCTAAAGATTGCGAGGTCGCCACGAGTACATGCTCAGATTCGAACGAACGAGGATTGAAACCCCATGAGAGCTTTCTATTGCGCCTAAGAGTGTGAGCTTGCCACGAGTACATGCTCAGATTCGAACGAACGAGTATTGGAACCCCATGAGAGCTTTCTATTGCACCTAAGAGTGCGAGCTCGCCACAAGTACATGCTCAGATTCGAACGAACGAGGATTGAAACCCCATGAGAGCTTTCTATTGCGCCCAAAGAGTGCGAGCTTGCCACGAGTACATGCTCAGATTCGAACGAACGAGGATTGGAACCCCATGAGAGCTTTCTATTGCGCCTAAGAGTGCGAGCTTGCCACGAGTACATGCTCAGATTCGAACGAACGAGGATTGAAACCCCATGAGAGCTTTCTATTGCGCCTAAGAGTGCGAGCTTGCCACGAGTACATGCTCAGATTCGAAAGAACGAGGATTGGAACCCCATGAGAGCTTTCTTATTGCGCCTAAGAGTGCGAGCTTGCCACGAGTACATGCTCAGATTCGAACGAACGAGGATTGGAACCCCATGAGAGCTTTCTATTGCGCCAAAGAGTGCGAGCTTGCCACGAGTACATGCTCAGATTCGAACGAACGAGGGAACCCCATGAGAGCTTTCTATTGCGCCTAAGAGTGCGAGCTTGCCACGAGTACATGCTCAGATTCGAACGAACGAGGATTGGAACCCCATGAGAGCTTTCTATTGCGCCTAAGAGTGCGAGCTTGCCACGAGTACATGCTCAGATTCGAACGAACGAGGATTGGAACCCCATGAGAGCTTTCTATTGCGCCTAAGAGTGCGAGCTTGCCACGAGTACATGCTCAGATTCGAACGAACGAGGATTGGAAACCCCATGAGAGCTTTCTATTGCGCCCTAAGAGTGCGAGCTTGCCACGAGTACATGCTCAGATTCGAACGAACGAGGATTGGAACCCCATGAGAGCTTTTCTATTGCGCCTAAAGATTGCGAGTTTGCCACGAGTACATGCTCAGATTCGAACGAACGAGGATTGAAACCCCATGAGAGCGTTCTATTACGCCCCAAAGAGTGCGAGCTTGCCACGAGTACATGCTCAGATTCGAACGAACGAGGATTGAAACCCCATGAGAGCGTTCTATTACGCCCAAAGAGTGCGAGCTTGCCACGAGTACATGCTCAGATTCGAACGAACGAGGATTGGAACCCCCTGAGAGCTTTCTATTGCGCCTAAGAGTGCGAGCTTGCCACGAGTACATGCTCAGATTCGAACGAACGAGGATTGGAACCCCATGAGAGCGTTCTAGTGCGCCCAAAGAGTGCGAGCTTGCCACGAGTACATGCTCAGATTCGAACGAACGAGGATTGAAACCCCATGAGAGCGTTCTATTTCGCCAAAGAGTGCGAGCTTGCCACGAGTACATGCTCAGATTCGAACGAACGAGGATTGAAACCCCATGAGAGCTTTCTATTGCGCCAAAGAGTGCGAGCTTGCCACGAGTACATGCTCAGATTCGAACGAACGAGGATTGAAACCTCATGAGAGCGTTCTATTACGCCCAAAGAGTGCGAGCTTGCCACGAGTACATGCTCAGATTCGAACGAACGAGGATTGGAACCCCATGAGAGCTTTTCTATTGCGCCTAAGAGTGCGAGCTTGCCACGAGTACATGCTCAGATTCGAACGAACGAGGATTGAAACCCCAAGAGAGCATTCTATTACGCCCCAAGAGTGCGAATTTGCCACGAGTACATGCTCAGATTCGAACGAACGAGGATTGGAACCCCATGAGAGCTTTCTATTGCGCCTAAGAGTGCGAGCTTGCCACGAGTACATGCTCAGATTCGAACGAACGAGGATTGGAAGCCCCATGAGAGCTTTCTATTTACGCCCAAAGAGTGCGAGCTTGCCACGAGTACATGCTCAGATTCGAACGAACGAGGATTGGAACCCCGTGAGAGCTTTCTATTAGCCCAAGAGTGCGAGCTTGCCACGAGTACATGCTCAGATTCGAACGAACGAGGATTGAAACCCCATGAGAGCATTCTATTACGACCCAAGAGTGCGAATTTGCCACGAGTACATGCTCAGATTCGAACGAACGAGGATTGGAACCCCATGAGAGCTTTCTATTGCGCCTAAGAGTGCGAGCTTGCCACGAGTACATGCTCAGATTCGAACGAACGAGGATTGGAACCCCATGAGAGCTTTCTATTGCGCCTAAGAGTGCGAGCTTGCCACGAGTACATGCTCAGATTCGAACGAACGAGGATTGGAACCCAATGAGAGCTTTCTATTGCGCCTAAGAGTGCGAGCTTGCCACGAGTACATGCTCAGATTCGAACGAACGAGGATTGAAACCCCATGAGAGCGTTCTATTATGCCCAAAGAGTGCGAGCTTGCCACGAGTACATGCTCAGATTCGAACGAACGAGGATTGGAACCCCATGAGAGCTTTCTATTGCGCCTAAGAGTGCGAGCTTGCCACGAGTACATGCTCAGATTCGAACGAACGAGGATTGGAACCCCTTGAGAGCTTTCTATTGCGCCTCAGAGTGCGAGCTTGCCACGAGTACATGCTCAGATTCGAACGAACGAGGATTGGAACCCCATGAGAGCTTTCTATTATGCCAAAGAGTGTGAGCTTGCCACGAGTACATGCTCAGATTCGAACGAACGAGGATTGGAACCCCATGAGAGCGTTCTATTACCCCTAAGAGTGCGAGCTTGCCACGAGTACATGCTCAGATTCGAACGAACGAGGATTGGAACCCCTTGAGAGCTTTCTATTGCGCCTAAGAGTGCGAGCTTGCCACGTGAGGTACATGCTCAGATTCGAACGAACGAGGATTGGAACCCCATGAGAGCTTTCTATTACGCCCAGAAAGAGTGCGAGCTTGCACGAGTACATGCTCAGATTCGAACGAACGAGGATTGAAACCCCATGAGAGCTTTTCTATTACGCCCAAAGAGTGCGAGCTTGCCACGAGTACATGCTCAGATTCGAACGAATGAGGATTGAAACCCCATGAGAGCATTCTATTACGCCTAAAGAGTGCGAGCTTGCCACGAGTACATGCTCAGATTCGAACGAACGAGATTGGAACCCCATGAGAGCATTCTATTACGCCCAAAGAGTGCGAGCTTGCCACGAGTACATGCTCAGATTCGAACGAACGAGGATTGAAACCCAATGAGAGCGTTCTATTGCGCCCAAAGAGTGCGAGCTTGCCACGAGTACATGCTCAGATTCGAACGAACGAGGATTGGAACCCCATGAGAGCGTTCTATTACGCCCAAAGAGTGCGAGCTTGCCACGAGTACATGCTCAGATTCGAACGAACGAGGATTGAAACCCCATGAGAGCGTTCTATTACGCCCAAAGAGTGCGAGCTTGCCACGAGTACATGCTCAGATTCGAACGAACGAGGATTGGAACCCCGTGAGAGCTTTCTATTGCGCCTAAGAGTGCGAGCTTGCCACGAGTACATGCTCAGATTCGAACGAACGAGGATTGAAACCCCATGAGAGCATTCTATTACGCCCAAAGATTGCGAGCGTGCCACGAGTACATGCTCAGATTCGAACGAACGAGGATTGGAACCCCATGAGAGCTTTCTATTGCGCCTAAGAGTGCGAGCTTGCCACGAGTACATGCTCAGATTCGAACGAACGAGCATTGAAACCCCATGAGAGCGTACTTTATTCCCTAAGAGTGCGGGATTGCCACGAGTAACATGCTCAGATTCGAACGAAACGAGGATTGGAACCCCATGAGAGCTTTCTATGCGCCTAAGAGTGCGAGCTTGCCACGAGTACATGCTCAGATATCGAACGAACGAGGATTGGAACCCCATGAGAGCGTTTTCTATTACGCCTAAAGAGTGCGAGCTTTGCCACGAGTACATGCTCAGATTCGAACGAACGAGGATTGGAAACCCCGTGAGAGCTTTCTATTACGCCCTAAGAGTGTGCGAGCTTGCACGAGTACATGCTCAGATTCGAAGAACGAGGATTGGAACCCCATGAGAGCTTTCTATTGCGCCTAAGAGTGCGAGCTTGCCACGAGTACATGCCAGATTCGAACGAACGAGGATTGAAACCCCATGAGAGCTTTCTATTACGCCCAAAGAGTGCGAGCTTCCTCGAGTACATGCTCAGATTCGAACGAACGAGGATTGAAACCCCATGTGAGCGTTCTATTACGCCCAAAGAGTGCGAGCTTGCCACGAGTACATGCTCAGATTCGAACGAACGAGGATTGGAACCCCATGAGAGCTGTTCTATTGCCCTAAGAGAGCGAGCTTGCCACGAGTACATGCTCAGATTCGAACGAACGAGGATTGGAAAACCCCATGAGAGCTTTATTATTGCGCCATAAGATGCGAGCTTCGTCCACGATACATGCTCAGATTCGAACGAACGAGGATTGAAACCCATGAGAGCATTTCTATTACGCCCCAAGAGTGCGAGCTGCAAGCACGAGTACATGCTCAGATTCGAACGAACGAGGATTGAAACCCCATGAGAGCGTTCTATTACGCCCAAGAGTGCGAGCTTGCCACGAGTACATGCTCAGATTCGAACGAACGAGGAGATTGGAACCCATGAGAGCTTTCTATTGCGCCTAAGAGTGCGAGCTTGCCACGAGTACATGCTCAATTCGAACGAAACGAGGATTGGAACCCATGAGAGCTTTCTATTACGCCTAAGAGAGTGCGGAGCTTGCCACGAGTACATGCTCAGATTCGAACGAACGAAGGATTGCAAAACCCCATGAGAGCGCATTCTATTATGCGCCTAAGAGTGCGAAGCTTTCCACGAGGTACATGCTCAGATTCGAACGAACAGAGGATTGTAAACCCCATGAGAGCTTTCTATTGTCCGTACGCCTAAGAGTGCGAGCATCTTGCACGAGTACATGCTCAATTCGAACGAACACGAGGATTGAAACCCCATGAGAGCATTTTCTATTACGCCAAAGAGTGCGAGCTTGCCACGAGTACATGCTCAGATTCGAACGAACGAGGATTGTAAAACCCATGAGAGCGTTCTATTACGCCCAAGATTGCAGATATGGACGCTTGCCACGAGTACATGCTCAGATTCGAACGAACGAGGATTGGAACCCCATGAGAGCTTTCTATTGCGCCTAAAGAGTGCGAGCTTGCCACGATAGTACATGCTCAGATTCGTAACGAACGAGGATTGGTAACCCCTATCTGCGAGAGCTTTCTATTACGCCCCTAAGAGTGCGAGCTTGCCACGAGTACATGCTCAGATTCGAACGAACGGAATTCCGAACCCGAGAGCTTTCTATTGCGCCCAAAGAGTGCGAGCTTGCCACGAAGTACGATGCTCAGATTCGAACGAACGAGGATTTGAAACCCATGAGAGCATTCTATTACGCCAAAGAGTGCGAGCTTGCCACGAGTACTGCTCAGATTGCAATGGAACGAACGAGGATTGAATGGGCCCGCATGAGAGCTGTTCGTTATCGCACCCTAAGAGTGCGAGTTTGCCACGAGTACATGCTCAGATTCGAGAACGAACGAGGATTGAACGCCCATGAGAGCTTTCTATTGCGCCCTAAGAGTGCGAAGATTGCCACGAGTACATGCTCTCAGATCTCGAACGACACGAGGATTGAAACCCAACTGAGAGCTTCCTCTATTACGCCCAAAGAGTGCGAGCGCTTGCCACGAGTTGCCATATTCGAACGAACGAGGTACCCATTGCTATACTGCGCCAAAGATCGAGCTCGCCACGAGTACGCTCTTGATTGAAACCGAACGAGGATTGAAACCTCATGATCGAGCTCCAATGAGAAGCATTAGCTTTTACGCCCAAGAGTGCGAGCTTGCCACGAATGTACATGATGCTCAGATTCGAACGAACGATAGGATTGAAACCATCCGATGAGAGCTTTCTATTACGCCTAAAGAGAGTGCGAGCTTGCCCACTATACATGCTCAGATTCGAACGAACGAGGATTGAATCCCCATGAGAGTCGCGTTTCTATTACGCCTAAGAGTGCGAGCTTGCCACGAGTACATGCTCAGATTCGAACGAACGAGGATTGGAACCCCACTTGAGAGCTTTCTATTGCGCCTAAGATTGCGAGCTTTGCCACGAGTACATGCTCAGATTCGAACGAACGAGGATTGAAACCCCATGAGAGCGTTCTATTACGCCCAAAGAGTGCGAGCTTGCCACGAGTACATGCTCAGATTCGAACGAACGAGGATTGAAACCCCATGAGAGCGTTCTATTACGCCCAAAGAGTGCGAGCTAGCCACGAGTACATGCTCAGATTCGAACGAATGAGGATTGGAACCCCATGAGAGCTTTCTATTGCGCCTAAGAGTGCGAGCTTGCCACGAGTACATGCTCAGATTCGAACGAAAGAGCATTGAAACCCATGAGAGCATTCTATTACGCCCAAAGAGTGCGAGCTTGCCACGAGTACATGCTCATATTCGAACGAACGAGGATTGGAACCCCATGAGAGCTTTCTATTGCGCCTAAGAGTGCGAGCTTGCCACGAGTACATGCTCAGATTCGAACGAACGAGGATTGAAACCCCATGAGAGCATTCTATTGCGCCTAAGAGTGCGAGCAGGCTTGCCACGAGTACATGCTCAGATTCGAACCGACGAACGAGGATTTGAACCCCCCATGAGAGCGCATTCTATTTGCTGCCAAAGAGTGCGAGCTTGCCACGAGTACATGCTCAGATTCGAACGAACGAGGATTGGATTGAAACCCCATGAGAGCATTTCTATTGCGCCTAAGAGTGCGAGCTTGCCCACGAGTACATGCTCAGATTCGAACGAACGAGGATTGGAACCCCGTGAGAGCTTTCTATTACGCCTAAGTGTGCGAGCTTGCCACGAGTACATGCTCAGATTCGAACGAACGAGGATTGAAACCCATGAGAGTGTTCTATTGCGCCTAAGAGTGCGAGCTTGCCACGAGTACATGCTCAGATTCGAACGAACGAGGATTGAAACCCCAAGAGAGCATTCTATTACGCCTAAGAGTGCGAGCTTGCCACGAGTACATGCTCAGATTCGAACGAACGAGGATTGAAAACCCATGAGAGCGTTTCTATTACGCCCTAAGAGTGCGAGCTTGCCACGAGTACATGCTCAGATTCGAAACGAACGAGGATTGGAAACCCGTCCATGAGAGCTTTTCTATATGCGCCTAAGAGTGCGAGCTTTGCCACGAGTACATGCTCAGATTCGAACGAACGAGGATGAAACCCCATGAGAGTTCTATTATTGCGCCTAAGATGTGCGAGCTTGCCACGAGTACATGCTCAGATTCGAACGAACGAGGATTGAAACCCCCATGAGAGCGTTCTATTACGCAAAAAAAGAGTGCGAGCTTGCCACGAGTACATGCTCAGATTCGAACGAACGAGGATTGGAACCCCATGAGAGCTTTCTATTGCGCCAAAGAGTGCGAGCTTGGCACGAGTACATGCTCAGATTCGAACGAACGAGGATTGAAACCCCATGAGAGCTTTCTATTGCGCCTAAGAGTGCGAGCTAGCCACGAGTACACATGCTCAGATTCGAACGAACGAGAATGAACCCCCATGAGAGCATTCTATTACGCCTAAGAGTGCGAGCTTGCAGCGAGTACATGCTCAGATTCGAACGAACGCGGATTGAAACCCCATGAGAGAGTTCTATTCGCCCAAAGAGTGTCGAGCTTGCCACGAGTACATGCTCAGATTCGAACGAACAAGGATTGATGAGAGCATTCCAGGCATTGCGCAGTTGAAAGATGTGAGCTTGCCACGAGTACATGCTCAGATTCGAACGAACGAGGATTGAAACCCCATGCGAGCGATTTCTATTGGCGCGCTAAGATGTGGTGCGAGCATGCCACGAGTACATGCTCAGATTCGAACGAACGAGGATTGAAACCCCATGAGAGCGTTCTATTGCGCCCAAAGAGTGCGAGCTTGCCACGAATCGTACATGCTCAGATTCGAACGAACGAGGATTGAACCCCATGAGAGCTTTCTATTGCATTGCGCCTTTAAAAGTGCGAGCTTGCCACGAGTCATGCTCAGATTGCGAACGAACGAGGATTGAAACCCCATGAGAGCTTTCTATTGCGCTCAAAGAGTGCGAGCTTGCCACGAGTACAGTGCTCAGATTCGAACGAACGAGGATTGGAAACCCCCCATGAGAGCTTTTCTATTGCGCCGAGTAAGAGAGTGCGAGCATTGCCACGAGTACATGCTCAGATTCGAACGAACGAGGATTGAAAACCCCATGAGAGCATTCTATTATGCCCAAAGAGTTGACACGTGCCACGAGAGTACATGCTAGATTCGAACGAACGAGGATTGGAAACCCCATGAGCAGCATTCTATTGCGCCTAAGAGTCATGCGATTTGCCAGATTCGAACGTACGAGGATGAACCCCATGAGAGCGATCCGTGCGAATTCCGACGAGGATCGAGAAGACCCCCATGAGAGCGTTCTATTACGCCTAAGAGTGCGACCCCGAGCTTGCCACGAGTACATGCTCAGATTCGAACGAACGAGGATTGTGAACCCCTGAGGAGTTTTTGTTCGCCTAAGAGTGCGAGCTTGCCACGAGTACATGCTCAGATTCGAACGAACGAGGATTGAAAAAAAAACCCCATGAGAGGCTTTCATTTACGCCCAAAGAGTGCGAGCTTGGCCACGAGTACATGCTCAGATTCGAACAGAACGAGGATTGAACTCCCCCCATGAGAGCGTTTTCTATTGCGCAAAGAGTGCGAGCTTGCCACGAGTACATGCTCAGATTCGAAACGAACGAGTCGATTGAAACCCCATGAGAGCGTTTTCTATTAGCGCCAAAGAGTGCGAGCTTTGCCACGAGTACATGCTCAGATTCGAACGAACGAATTGGCACCCCCATGAGAGCTTTCATTGCGCCCAAGAGATGGCGCTTTGCGAGCTTGCACACGAGTACATGCTCAGATTCGAACGAACGAGGATTGGAAACCCATGAGGAGGGTTCTATTGCGCCAAAGAGTGCGAGCTTGCCACGAGTACATGCTCAGATTGCGAACGAACGAGGATTGAACCCCATGAGAGCTTTCTATTGCGCCTCAAAAGAGTGCGAGCTTGCCACGAGTACATGCTCAGATTCGAACGAACGAGGATTGAAACCCCATGAGAGTTTCTATTGCGCCCAAAGAGTGCGAGCTTGCCACGAGTACATGCTCAGATTCAGATTCGAAAAACGAACGAGGATTTTAGAAAACCCCATGAGAGCGTGTCTTTATGGCCCTAAGAGTGCGAGCTTGCCACGAGTACATGCTCAGATTCGATCGTAGTTTCGAACGAGGATTGAAACCCCATGACAGAGAGCTTTCTATTGCGCCAAAAGAGTGCGAGCTTGCCACGAGTACATGCTCAGATTCGAAACGAACGAGGATTGAAACCCCATGAGAGCGTTCTATTGCGCCCTAAAGAGTGGCGCGAGCTTGCCACGAGTACAATGCTCAGATTGAACGAAACGAGGATTGAAACCCCATGAGAGCGTTCTATTACGCCATAAAGAGTGCGAGCTTGCCACGAGTACATGCTCAGATTCGAACGAACGAGGATTGATTGAAACCCCATGAGAGCGCGTTCTAATTACGCCTTAAGAGTGCGAGCTTGCCACGAGACGAGTACATGCTCAGATTGCTTAGAGTTTCGAACGAGAGTTACGAACGAGGAGAGTATAGCACGAACTGAACGAGGACCCCCCATGAGAGCTTTCTATTGCGCCCTAAAGAGTGCGAGCTTGCCACGAGTACATGCTCAGATTCGAACGAAAACGAGGATTGGAACCCCATGAGAGCGCTTTCTATTGCGCCCAAAGAGTGCGAGCTTGCCACGAAGTACATGCTCAGATTCGAACGAACGAACGAGGATTGATTGAAACCCCATGAGAGCGTTCTATTACGCCCTAAGAGTGCGAGCTTGCCACGAGTACATGCTCAGATTCGAACGAACGAGGATTTGAAACCCCATGAGAGTTTTTCTATTACGCCTTAAGAGTGCGAGCTTGCCACGAGTACATGCTTAGATTCGAACGAACGAGGATTGAAAAACCATGAGAGCGTTCTATTGTGCCTAAGAATGCGAGCTTGCCACGAGTACATGCTCAAATTCGAACGAACGAGGATTGAAACCCCATGAGAGCGTTCTCTTGCGCCTAAGAGTGCGAGCTTGCCACGAGTACATGCTCAGATTCGAACGAACGAGGATTGAAACCCCATGAGAGAGCGATTTTTCTATTACAGCCCAAAGAGTGCGAGCTTGCCACGAGTACATGCTCAGATTCGAACGAACGGGATTGAAAAAAACCCATGAGAGCTTTCTATTGCGCCTTAAAAGAGTGCGAGCTTGCCACGAGTACATGCTTAGATTCGAACGAACGAGGATTGAAACCCCATGAGAGCTTTCTATTGCGCCCAAAGAGTGCGAGCTTGCACACGAGTACATGCTCAGATTCGAACGAACGACGAACGAGGATTGAAACCCCATGTGAGCGTTCTATTGCGCCTAAGAGTGCGAGCTTGCCACGAGTACATGCTCAGATTCGAACGAACGAGGATTGAAACCCCATGAGAGCTTTCTATTACGCCCAAAGAGTGCGAGCTTGCCACGAGTACATGCTCAGATTCGAACGAACGAGTTTTTGAAAACCCCCATGAGAGCATTCTATTACGCCCAAAGAGTGCGAGCTTGCCACGAGTACATGCTCAGATTCGAACGAACGAGGATTGGAAACCCCATGAGAGCTTTCTATTGCGCCTAAGAGTGCGAGCTTGCCACGAGTACATGCTCAGATTCGAACGAACGAGGATTGAAACCCCATGAGAGCTCGTTCAATTACGCACCTTAGGCGAGTGAACGAGGGGTTGCCCGAGTTCGTTCGCTAAGATGTTCGCAAGCACGCACTCTTAGGCGCAATAGAAAGCTCACATGGGGTTCCAATCCTCGTTGTTCGAATCTGAGCATGTACTCGTGGCAAGCTCGCACTCTTAGGGAGTAATAGAACGCTCTCATGGGGTTTCAATCCTCGTTCGTTCGAATATGAGCATGTACTCGTGGCAACTCGCACTCATAGGCACAATAGAAAGCTCATGGGGTTCCCATCCTCGTTCGTTCGAATCTGAGCATGTACTCGCGGCAAGCTCGCACTCTTAGGGAGTAATAGAACGCTCTAATGGGATTTCAATGCTCGTTCGTTCGAATCTGAGCATGTACTTGTGGCAAGCTCGCACTCTTTGGGCGAACGAACGAGGATTGAAACCCCATGAAAGCGTTCTATTACGCCCTAAGAGTGCGAGCTTGCCACGAGTACGAGCTCTGATTTGAACGAACGAGGATTGGAACCCCATGAGAGCTTTCTATTGCTCCTAAGAGTGCGAGCTTGCCACGAGTACATGCTCAGATTCGAACGAACGAGGATTGGAACCCATCAGAGCTTTCTATTGCGCCTAAGAGTGCGAGCTTGCCACGAGTACATGCTCATATTCGAACGAACGATGATTGAAACCCCATGAGTGTTTCTATTATGCCCAAAGAGTGCGAGCTTGCCACTAGTACATGCTCAGATTCGAACGAACGAGGATTGGAACCCCATGAGAGCTTTCTATTGCGCCTAAGAGTGCGAGCTTGCCACGAGTACATGCTCAGATTAACGAGGATTGAAACCCATGAGTGCGTTCTATTACGCCCTAAGAGTGCGAGATTGCCACGAGTACATGCCCAAATTCGAACGAACGAGGATTGAAACCCCATGAGAGCGTTCTATTACGCCCTAAGAGTGCGAGCTTGCCACGAGTACATGCTCAGATTCGAACGAACGAGGATTGGAACCCCATGAGAGCTTTCTATTGCGCCTAAGAGTGCGAGCTTGCCACGAGTACATGCTCAGATTCGAACGAACGAGGATTGGAACTCCATGAGAGCTTTCCATTGCGCCTAAGAGTGCGAGCTTGCCACGAGTACATGCTCAGATTCGAACGAACGAGGATTGGAACCCCCTGAGAGCATTCTATTACGCCCAAAGAGTGCGAGCTTGCCACGAGTACATGCTCAGATTCGAACGAACGAGGATTGAAACCCCATGAGAGCGTTCTATTGTGCCTAAGAGTGCGAGCTTGCCACGAATACATGCTCAGATTCAAATGAACGAGGATTGAAACACCATGAGAGCGTTCCATTACGCCCAAAGAGTGCGATCTTGCCACGAGTACATGCTCAGATTCGAACGAACGAGGATTGAAACCCCATGAGAGCGTTCTATTACTCCCTAACAGTGCGAGCTTCCCACGAGTACAAGCTCTGATTCGAACGAACGAGGATTGGAACCCCATGAGAGGTTTCTATTGCGCCTAAGAGTGCGAGCTTGCCACGAGTACATGCTCAGATTCAAACGAACGAGGATTGAAACCCATGAGAGCTTTCTATTGCGCCTAAGAGTGCGAGCTTGCCACGAGTACATGCTTATATTCGAACGAACGAGGATTGAAACCCCATGAGAGCGTTCTATTATGCCCAAAGAGTGCGAGCTTGCCACGAGTACATGCTCAGATTCGAACGAACGAGGATTGGAACCCCATGAGAGCTTTCTATTGCGCCTAAGAGTGCGAGCTTGCCACGAGTACATGCTCATGATTCGAACGAACGAGGATTGGAAACCCCATGAGAGCTTTCTATTGCGCCCTAAGAGTGCGAGCTTGCCACGAGTACATGCTCAGATTCGACGAACGAACGAGGATTGAAACCCCATGAGAGCGTTTCTATTACGCCCTTAGAGTGCGAGATTGCCACGAGTACATGCTCAATTCGATTCGAACGAACGAGGATTGAAACCCCATGAGAGCGTTCTATTACGCCTTAAGAGTGCGAGCTTGCCACGAGTACATGCTCTGATTCGAACGAACGAACGAGGATTGGAACCCCATGAGAGCTTTCTATTGCGCCTAAGAGTGCGAGCTTGCCACGAGTACATGCTCAGATTCGATTCGAACGAACGAGGATTGGAACCTATGAGAGCTTTCTATTGCGCCTAAAGAGTGCGAGCTTGCCACGAGTACATGCTCAGATTCGAACGAACGAGGATTGAAACCCCATGAGAGCGTTCTATTATGCCCAAAGAGTGCGAGCTTGCCACGAGTACATGCTCAGATTCGAACGAACGAGGATTGAAACCCCATGAGAGCGTTCTATTGCGCCTAAGAGTGCGAGCTTGCCACGAGTACATGCTCATATTCGAACGAACGAGGATTGGAACCCCATGAGAGCTTTCTATTGCGCCTAAGAGTGCGAGCTTGCCATGAGTACATGCTCAGATTCGAACGAACGAGGATTGAAACCCCATGAGAGCGTTCTATTATGCCCTAAGAGTGCGAGATTGCCACGAGTACATGCTCAGATTCGAACGAACGAGGATTGAAACCCCATGAGAGCATTCTATTACGCCCAAAGAGTGCGAGCTTGCCACGAGTACATGCTCAGATTCGAACGAACGAGGATTGGAACCCCGTGAGAGCTTTCTATTGCGCCTAAGAGTGCGAGCTTGCCACGAGTACATGCTCAGATTCGAACGAACGAGGATTGAAACCCCATGAGAGCATTCTATTACGCGCCTAAGAGTGCGAGCTTGCCACGAGTACATGCTCAGATCGAACGAACGAGGATTGAAACCCCATGAGAGCGTTCTATTACGCCCAAAGAGTGCGAGCTTGCCACGAGTACATGCTCAGATTCGAACGAACGAGGATTGGAACCCCATGAGAGCTTTCTATTGCGCCTAAAGAGTACGAGCTTGCCACGAGTACATGCTCAGATTCGAAGGAACGAGGATTGGAACCCCGTGAGAGCTTTCTATTGTGCCTAAGAGTGCGAGCTTGCCACGAGTACATGCTCAGATTCGAACGAACGAGGATTGAAACCCGATGAGAGCATTCTATTACGCCCAAAGAGGGCGAGCTTGCCACGAGTACATGCTCAGATTCGAACGAACGAGGATTGAAACCCCATGAGAGCTTTCTATTGCGCCGAAGAGTACGAGCTTGCCACGAGTACATGCTCAGATTCGAACGAACGAGGATTGAAACCCCATGAGAGCGTACTATTACTCCCTAAGAGTGCGAGCTTGCCACGAGTACATGCTCAGATTCAAACGAACGAGAATTGAAACCCCATGAGAGCTTTCTATTGCGCCGAAGAGTGCGAGCTTGCCACGAGTACATGCTCAGATTCGAACGAACGAGGATTGAAACCCCATGAGAGCGTTCTATTACGCCCAAAGAGTGCGAGATTGCCACGAGTACATGCTCAGATTCGAACGAACGAGCATTGAAACCCCATGAGAGCGTTCTATTGCGCCTAAGAGTGCGAGCTTGCCACGAGTACATGCTCAGATTCGAACGAACGAGGATTGAAACCCCATGAGAGCGTTCTATTGCGCCTAAGAGTGCGAGCTTGCCACGAGTACATGCTCAGATTCGAACGAACGAGGATTGAAACCCCATGAGAGCGTTCTATTACGCCCAAAGAGTGCGAGCTTGCCACGAGTACATGCTCAGATTCGAACGAACGAGGATTGGAACCCCATGAGAGCTTTCTATTGCGCCTAAGAGTGCGAGCTTGCCACGAGTACATGCTCAGATTCGAACGAACGAGGATTGAAACCCCATGAGAGCTTTCTATTGCGCCTAAGAGTGCGAGCTTGCCACGAGTACATGCTCAGATTCGAACGAACGAGGATTGGAACCCCATGAGAGCTTTCTATTGCGCCCTAAGAGTGCGAGATTGCCACGAGTACATGCTCAGATTCGAACGAACGAGGATTGAAACCCCATGAGAGCGTTCTATTACGCCCTAAGAGTGCGAGCTTGCCACGAGTACATGCTCAGATTCAAACGAACGAGGATTGAAACCCCATGAGAGCGTTCTATTACTCCCTAAGAGTGCGAGCTTGCCACGAGTACATGCTCAGATTCGAACGAACGAGGATTGGAACCCCATGTGAGCTTTCTATTGCGCCTAAGAGTGCGTGCTTGCCACGAGTACATGCTCAGATTCGAACGAACGTGGATTGAAACCCCATGAGAGCGTTTCTAAGCTCGCCTCTTAGGCGCAATAGAACGCTCTCATGGGGTTTCAATGCTCGTTCGTTCGAACTGAGCATGTAAACCCCGTGCAAGAGCGTTTCTTTACGCGCAATAGAGTGCGAGCTCACATGGAGTTCCAATCCTCAGATTCGAACTGAACGATGACTCGTGGCAAGCTCGCACTCTTAGGGAGTAATAGAACGCTCTCATGGGGTTTGCGCCCGTTCGAGTCGCGAGCATTACTCGAGTACAAGCTCGCACTTTTCGAACGAACGAGGATTAGAACCCTCATGGAGTTTCAATATTGCCCAAGAGTGCGAGCTATGAGAGTACTCGTGGCAACTCGCACACATAGGCACAATAGAATGCTCATGGGGTTTCCATCCTCGTTCGTTCGAATCGAGCATGTACTCGCGGCAAGCTCGCACTCTTAGGGAAATAGAACGCTCTCATGAGAGGTTTCTATTGCTCGCCTAAGAGTGCGAGCTTGCCACTTG
This sequence comes from Puya raimondii, assembly GCA_016920855.1. Taxonomy (NCBI): domain Eukaryota; kingdom Viridiplantae; phylum Streptophyta; class Magnoliopsida; order Poales; family Bromeliaceae; genus Puya; species Puya raimondii. The sequence goes on from JABWPP010000049.1 coordinate 92,806,680, forward strand.
TGGCAAGCTCGCATGCTCTTTGGCCGAACGAACGAGGATTTGAACCACCCCATGAGAGCGTTCTATTACCCCTAAGAGTGCGAGCTTGCCACGAGTACATGCTCAGATTCGAACGAACGAGGATTGGAACCCCATGAGAGCGTTCTATTACGCCCTAAGAGTGCGAGATTGCCACGAGTACATGCTCAGATTCGAACGAACGAGGATTGAAACCCCATGAGAGCTTTCTATTGCACCTAAGAGTGCGAGCTTGCCACGAGTACATGCTTAGATTCGAACGAACGATGATTGAAACCCCATGAGAGCGTTCTATTATGCCCAAAGAGTGCGAGCTTGCCACGTGTACATGCTCAGATTCGAACGAACGAGGATTGGAACCCCATGAGAGCGTTCTATTGCGCCTAAGAGTGCGAGCTTGCCACGAGTACATGCTCAGATTCGAACGAACGAGGATTGAAACCCCATGAGAGCGTTCTATTACGCCCTAAGAGTGCGAGATTGCCACGAGTACATGCTCAGATTCGAACGAACGAGGATTGAAACCCATGAGAGCGTTCTATTGCGCCTAAGAGTGCGAGCTTGCCACGAGTACATGCTCAGATTCGAACGAACGAGGATTGAAACCCCATGAGAGCTTTCTATTGCGCCTAAGAGTGCGAGCTTGCCTCGAGTACATGCTCATATTCGAACGAACGAGGATTGGAACCCATGAGAGCTTTCTATTGCGCCTAAGAGTGCGAGCTTGCCACGAGTACATGCTCAGATTCGAACGAACGAGGATTGAAACCCCATGAGCGTTCTATTACGCCCAAAGAGTGCGAGCTTGCCACGAGTACATGCTCAGATTCGAACGAACGAGGATTGGAACCCCATGAGAGCTTTCTATTGCGCCTAAGAGTGCGAGCTTGCCACGAGTACATGCTCAGATTCGAACGAACGAGGATTGAAACCCCATGAGAGCGTTCTATTACGCCCTAAGAGTGCGAGCTTGCCACGAGTACATGCTCAGATTCGAACGAACGAACGAGGATTGAAACCCCATGAGAGCTTCTATTACGCCCTAAGAGTGCGAGCTTGCCACGAGTACATGCTCAGATTCGAACGAACGAGGATTGGAACCCCATGAGAGCTTTCTATTGCGCCTAAGAGTGCGAGCTTGCCACGAGTACATGCTCAGATTCGAACGAACGAGGATTGGAACCCCATGAGAGCTTTCTATTGCGCCAAAGAGTGCGAGCTTGCCACGAGTACATGCTCAGATTCGAACGAACGAGGATTGAAACCCCATGAGAGCGTTCTATTACGCCCAAAGAGTGCGAGCTTGCCACGAGTACATGCTCAGATTCGAACGAACGAGGATTGGAACCCCATGAGAGCTTTCTATTGCGCCTAAGAGTGCGAGCTTGCCACGAGTACATGCTCATGATTCGAACGAACGAGGATTGGAAACCCCATGAGAGCTTTCTATTGCGCCTAAGAGTGCGAGTGCGAGCTTGCCACGAGTACATGCTCAGATTCGAACGAACGAGGATTGAAACCCCATGAGAGCGTTCTATTACGCGCCCTAAGAGTGCGAGATTGCCACGAGTACATGCTCAGATTCAAACGAACGAGGATTGGAACCCTGTGAGAGCTTTCTATTACGCCCAAAGAGTGTGAGCTTGCCACGAGTACATGCTCAGATTCGAACGAACGAGGATTGAAACCCCATGAGAGCTTTCTACTGCGCCTAAGAGTGCGAGCTTGCCATGAGTACATGCTCAGATTCGAACGAACGAGGATTGAAACCCCGAAAGAGCATTCTATTACGCCCAAAGAGTGCGAGCTTGCCACAAGTACATGCTCAGATTCGAACGAACGAGGATTGAAACCCCATGAGAGCGTTCTATTACGCCCAAAGAGTGCGAGCTTGCCACGAGTACATGCTCAGATTCGAACGAACGAGGATTGGAACCCCATGAGAGCTTTCTATTGCGCCTAAGAGTGCGAGCTTGCCACGAGTACATGCTCAGATTCGAACGAACGAGGATTGGAACCCCGTGAGAGCTTTCTATTGCGCCTAAGAGTGCGAGCTTGCCACGAGTACATGCTCAGATTCGAACGAACGAGGATTGAAACCCATGAGAGCATTCTATTACGCCCAAAGAGTGCGAGCTTGCCACGAGTACATGCTCATATTCGAACGAACGAGGATTGAAACCCCATGAGAGCATTCTATTGCGCCAAAGAGTGCGAGCTTGCCACGAGTACATGCTCAGATTCGAACGAACGAGGATTGAAGCCCCATTAGATCGTTCTATTCCCCAAAAGAGTGCGAGCTTGCCACGAGTACATGCTCAGTTTCGAACGAATGACGATTGAAACCCCAAGAGAGCGTTCTATTGCGCCTAAGAGTGCGAGCTTGCCACGAGTACATGCTCAGATTCGAACGAACGAGGATTGAAACCTAATGAGAGCGTTCTATTACGCCCTAAGAGTGCGAGCTTGCCACGAGTACATGCTCAGATTCGAACGAACGAGGATTGGAACCCCATGAGAGCGTTCTATACCGCCCAATGAGTGCGAGCTTGCCACGAGTACATGCTCAGATTCGAACGAACGAGGATTGGAACCCCATGAGAGCTTTCTATTGCGCCTAAGAGTGCGAGTTTGCCACGAGTACATGCTCAGATTCGAACGAACGAGGATTGAAACCCAATGAGAGCGTTCTATTACGCCCAAAGAGTGCGAGCTTGCCACGAGCACATTCTCAGATTCGAACAAACGAGGATTGAAACCCATGAGAGCGTTCTATTGCGCCTAAGAGTGCGAGCTTGCCACGAGTACATGCTCAGATTCGAACGAACGAGGATTGGAACCCCGTGAGAGTTTTCTATTGCGCTTAAGAGTGCGAGCTTGCCACGTGTACATGCTCATATTCGAACGAACGAACGAGGATTGGAACCCCATGAGAGCTTTCTATTGCGCCTAAGAGTGCGAGCTTGCCACGAGTACATGCTCAGATTCGAACGAACGAGGATTGAAACCCCATGAGAGCGTTCTATTACGCCCTAAGAGTGCGAGATTGCCACGAGTACATGCTCAGATTCGAACGAACGAGGATTGAAACCCCATGAGAGCTTTCTATTACGCCCAAAGAGAGTGCGAGCTTGCCACGAGTACATGCTCAGATTCGAACGAACGAGGATTGGAACCCCATGAGAGCTTTCTATTGCGCCTAAGAGTGCGAGCTTGCCACGAGTACATGCTCAGATTCGAACGAACGAGGATTGAAACCCCATGAGAGCATTCTATTACGCCCAAAGTGCGAGCTTGCCACGAGTACATGCTCAGATTCAAACGAACGAGTATTGATACCCCATGAGAGAGTTCTATTACGCCCAAAGAGTGCGAGCTTGCCACGAGAGTACATGCTCAGATTCGAACGAACGAGGATTGAAACCCCATGAGAGCTTTCTATTACGCCAAAAGAGTGCGAGCTTGCCACGAGTACATGCTCAGATTCGAACGAACGAGGATTGAAACCCCGTGAGAGCTTTCAATTACGCCTAAGAGTGCGAGCTTGCCACGAGTACATGCTCAGATTCGAACGAACGAGGATTGAAACCCATGAGAGCTTTTCTATTACGCCCAAAGAGTGCGAGCTTGCCACGAGTACATGCTCAGATTCGATTCGAACGAACGAGGATTGGAACCCCATGAGAGCTTTCTATTGCGCCTAAGAGTGCGAGCTTGCCACGAGTACATGCTCAGATTCGAACGAACGAGGATTGAAACCCCATGAGAGCTTTCTATTACGCCCAAAGAGTGCGAGCTTGCCACGAGTACATGCTCAGATTCGAACGAAAGAGGATTGAAACCCCATGAGAGCGTTCTATTACGCCCAAAGAGTGCGAGCTTGCCACGAGTACATGCTCAGATTCGAACGAACGAGGATTGAAACCCCATGAGAGCTTTCTATTACGCCCAAAGAGTGCGAGAGCTTGCCACGAGTACATGCTCAGATTCGAACGAACGAGGATTGGAACCCCCGTGAGAGCTTTCTATTGCGCCTAAGAGTGCGAGCTTGCCACGAGTACATGCTCAGATTCAGATTCGAACGAACGAGGATTGAAACCCCATGAGAGCATTCTATTACGCCCAAAGAGTGCGAGCTTGCCACGAGTACATGCTCAGATTCGAACGAACGAGGATTGAACCCCATGAGAGCGTTTCTATTGCGCCCAAAGAGTGCGAGCTTGCCACGAGTACATGCTCAGATTCGAACGAACGAGGATTTGAAACCCCATGAGAGCTTTCTATTGCGCTTAAGAGTGCGAGCTTGCCACGAGTACATGCTCAGATTCGAACGAACGAGGATTGAAACCCATGAGAGCTTTCTATTGCGCCTAAGAGTGCGAGCTTGCCACGAGTACATGCTCAGATTCGAACGAACGAGGATTGAAACCCATGAGAGCATTCTATTACGCCCAAAAGAGTGCGAGCTTGCCCCGAGTACATGCTCAGATTCGAACGAACGAGGATTGAAACCCCATGAGAGCTGTCTATTGCGCCGAAGTGCGAGCTTGCCACGAGTACATGCTCAGATTCGAACGAACGAGGATTGAAACCCCATGAGAGCGTTCTATTACGCCCTAAGAGTGCGAGATTGCCACGAGTACATGCTCAGATTCGAACGAACGAGGATTGAAACCCCATGAGAGCTTTCTATTGCGCCTAAGAGTGCGAGCTTGCCACGAGTACATGCTCAGATTCGATCGAACGAACGAGGATTGAAACCCCATGAGAGCGTTCAATTACGCCCTAAGAGTGCGAGCTTGCCACGAGTACATGCTCAGATTCGAACGAACGAGGATTGAAACCCCATGAGAGAGCGTTCTATTACGCCCAAAGAGTGCGAGCTTGCCACGAGTACATGCTCAGATTCGAACGAACGAGGATTGGAACCCCATGAGAGCTTTCTATTGCGCCTAAGAGTGCGAGCTTGCCACGAGTACATGCTCAGATTCGAACGAACGAGGAATGAAACCCCATGAGAGCGTTGTATTACGCCGAAAGAGTGCGAGCTTGCAACGAGTACATGCTCAGATTCAAAACGAACGAGGATTGGAACCCCATGAGAGCTTTCTATTGCGCCTAAGAGTGCGAGCTTGCCACGAGTACATGCTCAGATTCGAACGAACGAGGATTGGAACCCCATGAGAGCTTTCTATTGCGCCTAAGAGTGCGAGCTTGCCACGAGTACATGCTCAGATTCGAACGAACGAGGATTGGAACCCCATGAGAGCTTTCTATTGCGCCTAAGAGTGCGAGCTTGCCCCGAGTACATGCTCAGATTCGAACGAACGAGGATTGAAACCCCATGAGAGCGTTCTATTACGCCCTAAGAGTGCGAGCTTGCCACGAGTACATGCTCAGATTCGAACGAACGAGGATTGAAACCCCATGAGAGCGTTCTATTACGCCCAAAGAGTGCGAGCTTGCCACGAGTACATGCTCAGATTCGAACGAACGAGGATTGAAACCCCATGAGAGCGTTCTATTGCGACTAAGAGTGCGAGCTTGCCACGAGTACATGCTCAGATTCGAACGAACGAGGATTGGAACCCCGTGAGAGCTTTCTATTACGCCCAAAGAGTGCGAGCTTGCCACGAGTACATGCTCAGATTCGAACGAACGAGGATTGAAGCCCCATGAGAGCGTTCTATTACGCCCAAAGAGTGCGAGCTTGCCACGAGTACATGCTCAGATTCGAACGAACGAGGATTGAAACCCCATGAGAGCTTTCTATTGCGCCTAAGAGTGCGAGCTTGCCACGAGTACATGCTCAGATTCGAACGAACGAGGATTGGAACCCCATGAGAGCTTTCTATTGCGCCTAAGAGTGCGAGCTTTCCACGAGTACATGCTCAGATTCGAACGAACGAGGATTGAAACCCCATGAGAGCATTCTATTACGCCCAAAGAGTGCGAGCTTGCCACGAGTACATGCTCAGATTCGAACGAACGAGGATTGAAACCCCATGAGAGCGTTCTATTACCCCTTAAGAGTGCGAGATTGCCACGAGTACATGCTCAGATTCGAACGAACGAACGAGGATTGAAACCCCATGAGAGCTTTCTATTGCGCCTAAGAGTGCGAGCTTGCCACGAGTACATGCTCAGATTCGAACGAACGAGGATTGAAACCCCATGAAGCGTACTATTACGCCCTAAGAGTGCGAGATTGCCACGAGTACATGCTCAGATTCGAACGATCGAGCATTGAAACCCATGAGAGCGTTCTATTTGGCCCAAAGAGTGCGAGCTTGCCACGAGTACATGCTCAGATTCGAACGAACGAGGATTGAAACCCCATGAGAGCGTTCTATTGCGCCTAAGAGTGCGAGCTTGCCACGAATACATGCTCAGATTCGAACGAACGAGGATTGAAACCCCATTAGAGCGTTCTATTAAGCCCAAAGAGTGCGAGCTTGCCACGAGTACATGCTCAGATTCGAAAGAACGAGGATTGGAACCCCATGAGAGCTTTCTATTGCGCCTAAGAGTGCAAGCTTGCCACGAGTACATGCTCAGATTCGAAGGAACGAGGATTGGAACCCCGTGAGAGCTTTCTATTGCGCCTAAGAGTGCGAGCTTGCCACGAGTACATGCTCATGTTTGAACGAACGAGGATTGGAACCCCATGAGAGCTTTCTATTGCTCCTAAGAGTGCGAGCTTGCCATGAGTACATGCTCAGATTCGAACGAACGAGGATTGAAACCCCATGAGTGCGTTCTATTACGCCCTAAGAGTGCGAGATTGCCACGAGTACATGCTCAGATTCGAACGAACGAGGATTGAAACCCCATGAGAGCATTCTATTACGCCCAAAGAGTGTGAGCTTGCCACGAGTACATGCTCAGATTCGAACGAACGAGGATTGGAACCCCGTGAGAGCTTTCTATTGCGCCTAAGAGTGCGAGCTTGCCACGAGTACATGCTCAGATTCGAACGAACGAGGATTGAAACCCCGTGAGAATTCGTGGCAAGCTCGCACTCTTAGGCGCAATAGAACGCTCTCATGGGGTTTCAATCCTCGTTCGTTCGAATCTGAGCATGTACTCGTGGCAAGCACGCACTCTTAGGCGCAATAGAAAGCTCACATGGGGTTCCAATCCTCGTTCGTTCGAATCTGAGCATGTACTCGTGGCAAGCTCGCACTTTTTGGGCATGATAGAACGCTCTCATGGGGTTTCAATCCTCGTTCGTTCGAATATGAGCATGTACTCGTGGCAACTCGCACTCATAGGCACAATAGAAAGCTCATGGGGTTCCCATCCTCGTTCGTTCGAATCTGAGCATGTACTCGCGGCAAGCTCGCACTCTTAGGGAGTAATAGAACGCCCTCATGGGGCTTCGATGCTCGTTCGTTCGAATCTGAGCATGTACTTGTGGCAAGCTCGCACTCTTTGGGCGAACGAACGAGGATTGAAATCCCATGAGAGCGTTCTATTACGCCCTAAGAGTGCGAGCTTGCCACGAGTACGAGCTCTAATTCGAACGAACGAGGATTGGAACCCCATGAGAGCTTTCTACTGCGCCTAAAGATTGCGAGGTCGCCACGAGTACATGCTCAGATTCGAACGAACGAGGATTGGAACTCCATGAGAGCTTTCTATTGCGCCTAAGAGTGCGAGCTTGCCACGAGTACATGCTCATATTCGAACGAACGATGATTGAAAGCCCATGAGTGCGTTCTATTACGCCCAAAGAGTGTGAGCTTGCCGCGAGTACATGCTCAGATTCGAACGAACGAGGATGGGAACCCCATGAGCTTTCTATTGCGCCTAAGAGTGCGAGCTTCCCATGAGTACATGCTCAGATTCGAACGAACGAGGATTGAAACTCCATGAGTGCGTTCTATTACGCCCTTAGAGTGCGAGATTGCCACGAGTACATGCCCAAATTCGAACGAACGAGGATTGAAACCCCATGAGAGCGTTCTATTACGCCCTAAGAGTGCGAGCTTGCCACGAGTACGAGCTCTGATTCGAACGAACGAGGATTGGAACCCCATGAGAGCTTTCTATTGCGCCTAAGAGTGCGAGCTTGCCACGAGTACATGCTCAGATTCGAACGAACGAGGATTGGAACTCCATGAGAGCTTTCTATTGCGCCTAAGAGTGCGAGCTTGCCACGAGTACATGCTCATATTCGAACGAACGATGATTGAAAGCCCATGAGTGCGTTCTATTACGCCCAAAGAGTGTGAGCTTGCCGCGAGTACATGCTCAGATTCGAACGAACGAGGATGGGAACCCCATGAGCTTTCTATTGCGCCTAAGAGTGCGAGCTTCCCAATCTGAGCATGTACTCGTGGCAAGCTCGCACTCTTTAGGGGCGTAATAGAACGCTCTCATGGGGTTTCAATCCTCGTTCGTTCGAATCTGAGCATGTACTCGTGGCAAGCTTGGGCGTAATAGAACGCTCTCACATGGGGTTTCAATTCTTAGGCGAACTGAATAGAAGCTCGCACCCTTAGGCGCTAATGAACGCTCTCTTGGGGTTTCAATCCTCGTTCGTTCGAATCTGAGCATGTACTCGTGGCAAGCTCGCACTCTTTGGGCGTAATAGAACGCTCTCATGGGGGTTTCAATCCTCGTTCGTTCGAATCTGAGCATGTACTCGTGGCAAGCTCGCACTCTTTGGGGGCGTAATAGAACGCTCTCACGGGGTTTCAATCCTCGTCCGTTCGAATCTGAGCATGTACTCGTGGCAAGCTCGCACTCTTTGGGCGTAATAGAACGCTATCATTGGGTTTCAATCCTCGTTCGTTCGAATCTGAGCATGTACTCGTGGCAAGCTCGCACTCTTAGGCGTAATAGAACGCTCTCATGGGGTTTCAATCCTCGTTCGTTCGAATCTGAGCATGTACTCGTGGCAAGCTCGCACTCTATGGGCGTAATAGAACGCTCTCATGGGGTTTCAATCCTCGTTCGTTCGAATCTGAGCATGTACTCGTGGCAAGCTCGCACTCTTAGGCGTAATAGAACGCTCTCATGGGGTTTCAATCCTCGTTCGTTCGAATCTGAGCATGTACTCGTGGCAAGCTCGCACTCTTTGGGCGTAATAGAACGCTCTCATGGGGTTTCAATCCTCGTTCGTTCGAATCTGAGCATGTACTCGTGGCAAGCTCGCACTCTTTGGGCGTAATAGAACGCTCTGTTGGGGTTTCAATCCTCGTTCGTTCGAATCTGAGCATGTACTCGTGGCAAGCTCGCACTCTTTGGGCGTAATTGAACGCTCTCATGGGGTTTCAATCCTCGTTCGTTCGAATCTGAGCATGTACTCGTGGCAAGCTCGCACTCTTTGGGCGTAATAGAACGCTCTCATGGGGTTTCAATCCTCGTTCGTTCGAATCTGAGCATGTACTCGTGGCAAGCTCGCACTCTTAGGGCGTAATAGAACGCTCTCATGGGGTTTCAATCCTCGTTCGTTCGAATCTGAGCATGTACTCGTGGCAAGCTCGCACTCTTGGGCGTAATAGAACGCTCTCATGGGGTTCCAATCCTCGTTCGTTCGAATCTGAGCATGTACTCGGGGCAAGCTCGCACTCTTTTGGCAGAATAGAACGCTCTCAATGGGGTTTCAATCCTCGTTCGTTCGAATCTGAGCATGTACTCGTGGCAAGCCCGCACTCTTTAGGCGTAATAGAACGCTCTCATGGGGTTTCAATCCTCGTTCGTTCGAATCTGAGCATGTACTCGTGGCAAGCTCGCACTCTTTGGGCGTAATAGAACGCTCTCATGGGGTTTCAATCCTCGTTCGTTCGAATCTGAGCATGTACTCGTGGCAAGCTCGCACTCTTAGGCGTAATAGAACGCTCTCATGGGGTTTCAATCCTCGTTCGTTCGAATCTGAGCATGTACTCGTGGCAAGCTCGCACTCTTTAGGCGTAATAGAACGCTCTCATGGGGTTTCAATCCTCGTTCGTTCGAATCTGAGCATGTACTCGTGGCAAGCTCGCACTCTTAGGCGTAATAGAACGCTCTCTTGGGGTTTCAATCCTCGTTCGTTCGAATCTGAGCATGTACTCGTGGCAAGCTCGCACTCTTTCTGCATAATGGAACGCTCTCATGGGGTTTCAATCCTCGTTCGTTCGAATCTGAGCATGTACTCGTCAAGCTCGCACTCTCTTTGGGCGTAATAGAACGCTCTCATGGGGTTTCAATCTCGTCGCACGAATCTGAGCATGTCTTGGGCAAGCTAGAACTCTTATGGGGCGTAATAGAACGCTCTCATGGGGTTTCAATCCTCGTTCGTTCGAATCTGAGCATGTACTCGTGGCAAGCTCGCACTCTTAGGCTGCAATAGAAAGATCTCTGGGGGTTCCACTCTATACTTAGTTCAGTTCGAATTGAGCATGTTACTCGTGCAAGCTCGGTCTACGTTCTTTTTGGGCCGTCAATAGAACGCTTTCATGGGTTTTGTTTTCAATCCTACCGTTTCGTTCGAATTGGCTGAGCTTGTTCTCGTGGCTAAAGGCTCGCACTCTGTGTTTCTTTAGCACATATAGAACATCTCTCCAAGCGGTTTCATATCCTCGTTCGCTTTTCGATATCTGAGCATGTGACTCGTGGGCAAGCGCGCTCTCTTAAGGCGCTTATAGAAAGCATCTCATGGACGGTTCCAATTCCTCGTTCGTTCGTGATGTCTAGAGATGTAACTGTTCGTTTCGAATCTGAGCATTTACTCGTGGCAAGCTCGCACTCTTAGGCGTAAATAGAACGCTCTCATGGGGTTTCAATCCTCGTTCCTTCGTTGCCGAATCTACGAGTCATGTACGCTTTAGGCAAGCTCGCACTCTTTGGGCATACATAGAACGCTCTCATGGGTTTCAATCGTGTTTCGTACCAAAACACCTCGTTCGTCCTCGAATCTGAGCATTAATAAGTGGCAAGCTCGCACTCTTGGGCGTAATCAGAATCGCTCTGACCATTGGGATTTCAATCCTCGTTCGTTCGAATCTGAGCATGTACTGTGGACCCAAGCTCGCACTCCTTTGGGCGTAATAGAACGCCTCATGGGGTTTCAATCCTCGCTTCGTTCGATATCTGGAGCATGTACTCGTGGCAAGCTCGCACTCTTAGGCGCAAATAGAACGCTCTCATGGAGGTTTTCAATCACTCGTTCGTTTCGAATCTGAGCAAGTACTCGTGGTGAGCTCGCACTCTTAGGCGTTTAATTGAACGCTCTCTATGATGGGTTTCAATCCTCGTTCGTTCGAATCTAGAGCATGTACTCGTGTGCAAGCTCTCGCACTTTTGTGCGTAATAGAACGCTCTCATGGGGTTTTCAATCGTGTACCGTTCGCTTTCGAATCTGAGCATATGTACTCGTGGCAAGCTCGCACTCTTTGGCGTAATAGACCTCGCTCTCATGGGTTTCAGTCAACTTTCTAATCCTCGTGTCCAGTTCGAATCGGAGCATGTTACTCGTGGCAAGCTCGCACTCTTATAGGCGTAATAGAACGCTCTCATGGGGTTTCAATCCTCGTTCGTTCGATATCTCAGCATGTATTCGTGGAATCGCACTCTCAAGCGTTAATAGAACGCGTCTCACGAGGTTTCAATCCTCTTGCGTTCGAATATGAGCATGTACTCGTGGGCCTGCTCGCACTCTTTGGGCGTAATAGAATGTCTCAATCGGGTTTCAATCCTCGGTTTCGGGGTTCGAAGTCTGAGGCATGTACTCGTGGCAAGCTCGCACACTTAGGCGTAAATAGAACGCTCTCGTCCATGGGGTGGTTTCATCCTCGATTCGTTCGTTCGAATCTGAGCATGTACTCTTAGTGGCAAGCTCGTCTACTCTTTGAGGCGTAATAGAACGCTCTCGTGGGGTTTCAATTCCTCGTTCGTTCAGTCGATCATCTGAGCATGTATCTCGTGAGCCGGCAAGCTCGCACTCTGTATTGCGGTAATAGAAGCTCTCATGGGGTGGGTTTCAATCCTCGTTCGTCGATGAATCTGAGCATGTACTCTTGGAAGCTCCACTCTTAGGGCGTTTAATAACAGGTACGTACTCTCATGGAGAAGGTTAACAATCGATATCGTTGAGTTCGAATCTCTATGAGTCACATGTACTCGTGGCAAGCACGCACTCTTTAGGCGTAATAGATCGCTCTCATGGGTTTTTCAATCAATCCTCGTGTAGTCCGCTCGAATCTGACTTTTACTCGTGCCGTGGGCTCGGCACCTGCTTGCTCGTTAGAACGCTCCTCAGTGGGGTTTATCGCTGGTCTCATTTCGAATATGTGAGCATGTAACTCGTGGACAATGCAGCGCACTCTATAGGCGCAAATAATAAACGCTCTCATGGGTTTTCAATCCTCGTTCGTTCGAATTGAGCATGTACTCGTGGCAAGCTCGCACTCTTATGGCGTTAAATAGTAACGCTCTTCTGGTTGGGGTTTCAATCCTCTGTTCGTTTCGAATCTGAGCATGTACTTCTGTTGCAAAGCTACGCACTCATTTAGGCGTAATAGAACGCTCTCATGGGGTTCACAATCCTCTTCGTTCGAATTCTGAGCTGTGTACTACTCACATGTAGCAAAGCTCGCACTCTTTGGGGCGTAATAGAACGCTCTCATGGGGGTTTCAATCCTCGTTCGTTCGAATCTGTAGCATTTACTCGTGGCAAGCTCGCACTCTTTAGGCGTAATAGATACGCTCTCTCATTGTGGGTAATTTCTATCCGCGTTCGTTCGAATCTGAGCATGTTACTCGTGGCAAGCTCGCACTCTTAGGTCGCAATAGACCGCGCTCATTGGGGTTTCTCAAGTCCCCTTTTCGAAGCTGAGTGCATGTCCTCGTGGCAAGCTCGCAATTCATGGCGGAATAGAACCGCTCTCACGAGGTTTTCAATCCTCGTTCTCGTGTTCGAATCTGAGCATTTGTACTCAGTGGCATGCTCGTCTACTACCTATAGCGCACAAAGCAGTAACATGCACTCGCATGGGATGGGTTCAATACTCGTACTCGTCAGTTCAAAATCTAGCATCGAATTCTGTAGCAATTCATCAGTAAACTTTGGCGAAATAGGTAGAACGCTCATCACGGGGTTGTCAAATCGCACGTACGTTCGCTTTGGCATTTTACTGCGTGGTAAATCGCAATCATTTGCGTTAATAGAAACGCTCAACTGATTGGGCATGTTGTACAATCCTCTTTTTTTCGAATCAATCATTAGCTTTCCGTTAACATGTATCTCGCAATGCTTGTGAGTGTTGTTTGAACGCACTGGATGGTAGTTATGTCAAGGTTCCTAAATTCGTTCGAATCTAGAGCATGTACAAGAGGTCCAGCTCACACTCCTATGTGCTTGATAGAGAAGATGCGGACTCTAACGGGGAGGGATTATCAATCCTCGTTCACAGTTCGAATACCTGAGCAGTGTAATTAGGGCTATGCCTAAACGCTCGAAAAGCTTAGGTCGTTAATAGATCGCTCTCATGTGTGGTTTCAAATCCCTTCGTTTTCGAGTTCGTATCGGAGCATGTACCTTGACTAAGCTCGCCATCTCCTTTGGGCGTAATAGAAACTCTCTCACGAACGCTTCCAAACCCGTTCGTTCGAATCTAGAGCTGTACTCAATGGCATAGCTCGCACTCTTAGGTGCAATAGAACGCTCTCATGGGGTTTCAATCCTCGTCGATCCGAATCTAGCATGTACTCGTGTCAAGCTCGCACTCTTACGTCGTTAAATGAGTAGCTAACGTCATCTCATGGGGTGTCAATCCTATAAGCGTTCGTGTCGAATTCTGAGCATTGTACTCGTGGCAATAGCTCGCATCTCTTTGGCGTAAGAGGAACGCTCCTCACGATGTTTTCAATCCTTCTTTCAGTTCGAATAACAGAGCATGTACTCCGGTCAAAAGCCTCGCACTCTTAGCATGGGGTTAGAACGCACTCATGTGTTTCAAAATCCGTCGTTCGTTGAATCCGTGCTTGTACTACGTGCGTGCTAGAGCTCGCTCTCTTTTGAGGCGTTAATAGTACGCTCTCAACGAGGTTATTGCTCAAGCCCTCCGTTTTGTCGTTCGATCGAATCTTTGAGCATGTACTGCGTGCAAAGCTCGCACCTTAAGTATAGACCGCACGTCATGCGGTTTCAATAGAAACCCCATGAGAGCGTTCTATTGCGCCCAAAGAGTGCGAGCTTGCCACGAGTACATGCTCAGATTCGAACGAACGAGGATTGAAACCCCGTGGGAGCGTTCTATTATACCCAAAGAGTGCGAGCTTGCCACGAGTACATGCTCAGATTCGAACGAACGAGGATTGAAACCCCATGAGAGCGTTCTATTGCGCCTAAGAGTGCGTGCTTGCCACGAGTACATGCTCAGATTCGAACGAACGAGGATTGAAACCCCATGAGAGCGTTCTATTGCGCCCAAAGAGTGCGAGCTTGCCACGAGTACATGCTCAGATTCGAACGAACGAGGATTGAAACCCCTTGAGAGCGTTCTATTGCGCCCAAAGAGTGCGAGCTTGCCACGAGTACATGCTCAGATTCGAACAAACGAGGATTGAAACCCCATGAGAGCGTTCTATTGCACCTAAGAGTGCGAGCTTGCCACGAGTACATGCTCAGATTCGAACGAACGAGGATTGAAACCCCATGAGAGCGTTCTATTACGCCAAAGAGTGCGAGCTTGCCACGAGTACATGCTCAGATTCGAACGAACGAGGATTGAAACCCCATGAGAGCGTTCTATTGCGCCTAAGAGTGCGAGCTTGCCACGAGTACATGCTCAGATTCGAACGAACGAGGATTGAAACCCAATGAGAGCGTTCTATTGCGCCCAAAGAGTGCGAGCTTGCCACGAGTACATGCTCAGATTCGAACGAACGAGGATTGAAACTCCATGAGAGCGTTCTATTGCGCCTAAGAGTGCGAGCTTGCCACGAGTACATGCTCAGATTCGAACGAACGAGGATTGAAACCCCATGAGAGCGTTCTATTGCGCCCAAAGAGTGCGAGCTTGCCACGAGTACATGCTCAGATTCGAACGAACGAGGATTGAAACCCCATGAGAGCGTTCTATTGCGCCTAAGAGTGCGAGCTTGCCACGAGTACATGCTCAGATTCGAACGAACGAGGATTGAAACCCCGTGAGAGCGTTCTATTACGCCAAAGAGTGCGAGCTTGCCACGAGTACATGCTCAGATTCGAACGAACGAGGATTGAAACCCCATGAGAGCGTTCTATTACGCCCAAAGAGTGCGAGCTTGCCACGAGTACATGCTCAGATTCGAACGAACGAGGATTGAAACCCCATGAGAGCGTTCTATTGCGCCTAAGAGTGCGAGCTTGCCACGAGTACATGCTCAGATTCGAACGAACGAGGATTGAAACCCCATGAGAGCGTTCTATTGCGCCCAAAGAGTGCGAGCTTGCCACGAGTACATGCTCAGATTCGAACGAACGAGGATTGAAACCCCATGAGAGCGTTCTATTGCGCCCAAAGAGTGCGAGCTTGCCACGAGTACATGCTCAGATTCGAACGAACGAGGATTGAAACCCCATGAGAGCGTTCTATTGCGCCTAAGAGTGCGAGCTTGCCACGAGTACATGCTCAGATTCGAACGAACGAGGATTGAAACCCCATGAGAGCGTTCTATTGCGCCCAAAGAGTGCGAGCTTGCCACGAGTACATGCTCAGATTCGAACGAACGAGGATTGAAACCCCTTGAGAGCGTTCTATTGCGCCCAAAGAGTGCGAGCTTGCCACGAGTACATGCTCAGATTCGAACGAACGAGGATTGAAACCCCATGAGAGCGTTCTATTATGCCTAAGAGTGCGAGCTTGCCACGAGTACATGCTCAGATTCGAACGAACGAGGATTGAAACCTCGTGAGAGCGTTCTATTACGCCAAAGAGTGCGAGCTTGCCACGAGTACATGCTCAGATTCGAACGAACGAGGATTGAAACCCCATGAGAGCGTTCTATTGCGCCTAAGAGTGCGAGCTTGCCACGAGTACATGCTCAGATTCGAACGAACGAGGATTGAAACCCCATGAGAGCGTTCTATTGCGCCCAAAGAGTGCGAGCTTGCCACGAGTACATGCTCAGATTCGAACGAACGAGGATTGAAACCCCATGAGAGCGTTCTATTGCGCCTAAGAGTGCGAGCTTGCCACGAGTACATGCTCAGATTCGAACGAACGAGGATTGAAACCCCATGAGAGCGTTCTATTGCCCAAAGAGTGCGAGCTTGCCACGAGTACATGCTCAGATTCGAACGAACGAGGATTGAAACCCCATGAGAGCGTTCTATTGCGCCCCAAAGAGTGCGAGCTTGCCACGAGTACATGCTCAGATTCGAACGAACGAGGATTGAAACCCCATGAGAGCGTTCTATTGCGCCAAAGAGTGCGAGCTTGCCACGAGTACATGCTCAGATTCGAACGAACGAGGATTGAAACCCCATGAGAGCGTTCTATTGCGCCAAAGAGTGCGAGCTTGCCACGAGTACATGCTCAGATTCGAACGAACGAGGATTGAAACCCCATGAGAGCGTTCTATTACGCCCAAAGAGTGCGAGCTTGCCACGAGTACATGCTCAGATTCGAACGAACGAGGATTTAAACCCCATGAGAGCGTTCTATTGCGCCTAAGAGTGCGTGCTTGCCACGAGTACATGCTCAGATTCGAACGACCGAGGATTGAAACCCCATGAGAGCGTTCTATTGCGCCCTATGAGTGCGAGCTTGCCACGAGTACATGCTCAGATTCGAACGAACGAGGATTGAAACCCCATGAGAGCGTTCTATTGCGCCTAAGAGTGCGAGCTTGCCACGAGTACATGCTCAGATTCGAACGAACGAGGATTGAAACCCCATGAGAGCGTTCTATTGCGCCCAAAGAGTGCGAGCTTGCCACGAGTACATGCTCAGATTCGAACGAACGAGGATTGAAACCCCGTGAGAGCGTTCTATTGCGCCTAAGAGTGCGTGCTTGCCACGAGTACATGCTCAGATTCGAACGAAAGAGCATTGAAACCCGTGAGAGCGTTCTATTACGCCCAAAGAGTGCGAGCTTGCCACGAGTACATGCTCAGATTCGAACGAACGAGGATTGAAACCCATGAGAGCGTTCTATTGCGCCTAAGAGTGCGAGCTTGCCACGAGTACATGCTCAGATTCGAACGAACGAGGATTGAAAACCCGTGAGAGCGTTCTATTACGCCAAAGAGTGCGAGCTGGCCACGAGTACATGCTCAGATTCGAACGAACGAGGATTGGAACCCCATGAGAGCTTTCTATTGCGCCTAAGAGTGCGAGCTTGCCACGAGTACATGCTCAGATTCGAACGAACAAGCATTGAAACCCCAAGAGAGCGTTCTATTACGCCCAAAGAGTGCGAGCTTGCCACGAGTACATGCTCATATTCGAACGAGCATTGAAACCCCATGAGAGCGTTCTATAACGCCCAAAGAGTGCGAGCTTGCCATGAGTACATGCTCAGATTCGAACGAACGAGGATTGAAACCCCGTGAGAGCGTTCTATTGCGCCAAAGAGTGCGAGCTTGCCACGAGTACATGCTCAGATTCGAACGAACGAGGATTGGAACCCCATGAGAGCGTTCTATTGTGCCAAAGAGTGCGAGCTTGCCACGAGTACATGCTCAGATTCGAACGAACGAGGATTGAAACCCCATGTGAGCGTTCTATTGCGCCCAAAGAGTGCGAGCTTGCGACGAGTACATTCTCAGATTCGAACGAACGAGGATTGAAACCCCAAGAGAGCGTTCTATTGCGCCCAAAGAGCGCGTGCTTGCGACGAGTACATGCTCAGATTCGAACGAACAAGTATTGAAACCCCATGAGAGCGTTCTATTGCGCCAAAGAGTGCGAGCTTGCCACGAGTACATGCTCAGATTCGAACGAACGAGGATTGAAACCCCATGAGAGCGTTCTATTACGCCCAAAGAGTGCGAGCTTGCCACGAGTACATGCTCAGATTCGAACGAACGAGGATTGAAACCCCATGAGAGCGTTCTATTGCGCCTAAGAGTGCGAGCTTGCCACGAGTACATGCTCAGATTCGAACGAACGAGGATTGAAACCCTATGAGAGCGTTCTATTGCGCCCAAAGAGTGCGAGCTTGCCACGAGTACATGCTCAGATTCGAACGAACGAGGATTGAAACTCCATGAGAGCGTTCTATGGTGCCTAAGAGTGCGAGCTTGCCACGAGTACATGCTCAGATTCGAACGAACGAGGATAGAAACCCCATAAGAGTGTTCTATTGCGCCCAAAGAGTGCGAGCTTGCCACGAGTACATGCTCAGATTCGAACGAACGAGGATTGAAACCCCATGAGAGCGTTCTATTGCGCCTAAGAGTGCGAGCTTGCCACGAGTACATGCTCAGATTCGAACGAACGAGGATTGAAACCTCGTGAGAGCGTTCTATTACGCCAAAGAGTGCGAGCTTGCCACGAGTACATGCTCAGATTCGAACGAACGAGGATTGAAACCCCATGAGAGCGTTCTATTGCGCCCAAAGAGTGCGAGCTTGCCACGAGTACATGCTCAGATTCGAACGAACGAGGATTGAAACCCCATGAGAGCGTTCTATTGCGCCTAAGAGTGCGAGACCACGAGTACATGCTCAGATTCGAACGAATGAGGATTGAAACCCAATGAGAGCGTTCTATTGCGCCCAAAGAGTGCGAGCTTGCCACGAGTACATGCTCAAATTCGAACGAACGAGGATTGAAACCCCATGAGAGCGTTCTATTGCGCCTAAGAGTGCGAGCTTGCCACGAGTACATGCTCAGATTCGAACGAACGAGGATTGAAACCCCATGAGAGCGTTCTATTGCGCCCAAAGAGTGCGAGCTTGCCACGAGTACATGCTCAGATTCGAACGAACGAGGATTGAAACCCCTTGAGAGCGTTCTATTGCGCCCAAAGAGTGCGAGCTTGCCACGAGTACATGCTCAGATTCGAACAAACGAGGATTGAAACCCCATGAGAGCGTTCTATTGCACCTAAGAGTGCGAGCTTGCCACGAGTACATGCTCAGATTCGAACGAACGAGGATTGAAACCTCGTGAGAGCGTTCTATTACGCCAAAGAGTGCGAGCTTGCCACGAGTACATGCTCAGATTCGAACGAACGAGGATTGAAACCCCATGAGAGCGTTCTATTGCGCCTAAGAGTGCGAGCTTGCCACGAGTACATGCTCAGATTCGAACGAATGAGGATTGAAACCCAATGAGAGCGTTCTATTGCGCCCAAAGAGTGCGAGCTTGCCACGAGTACATGCTCAGATTCGAACGAACGAGGATTGAAACTCCATGAGAGCGTTCTATTGTGCCTAAGAGTGCGAGCTTGCCACGAGTACATGCTCAGATTCAAACGAACGAGGATTGAAACCCCGTGAGAGCGTTCTATTATGCCCAAAGAGTGCGAGCTTGCCACGAGTACATGCTCAGATTCGAACGAACGAGAATTGAAACCGCATGAGAGCGTTCTATTGCGCCTAAGAGTGCGAGCTTGCCACGAGTACATGCTCAAATTCGATCGAACGAGGATTGAAACCTCGTGAGAGCGTTCTATTACGCCAAAGAGAGCGAGCTTGCCACGAGTACATGCTCAGATTCGAACGAACGAGGATTGAAACCCCATGAGAGCGTTCTATTGCGCCTAAGAGTGCGAGCTTGCCACGAGTACATGCTCAGATTCGAACGAACGAGGATTGAAACCTCGTGAGAGCGTTCTATTACGCCAAAGAGTGCGAGCTTGCCACGAGTACATGCTCAGATTCGAACGAACGAGGATAGAAACCCCATGAGAGCGTTCTATTGCGCCCAAAGAGTGCGAGCTTGCCACGAGTACATGCTCAGATTCGAACGAACGAGGATTGAAACCCCGTGGGAGCGTTCTATTATACCCAAAGAGTGCGAGCTTGCCACGAGTACATGCTCAGATTCGAACGAACGAGGATTGAAACCCCATGAGAGCGTTCTATTGCGCCTAAGAGTGCGAGCTTGCCACGAGTACATGCTCAGATTCGAACGAACGAGGATTGAAACCCCATGAGAGCGTTCTATTGCGCCCAAAGAGTGCGAGCTTGCCACGAGTACATGCTCAGATTCGAACGAACGAGGATTGAAACCCCATGAGAGCGTTCTATTGCGCCCAAAGAGTGCGAGCTTGCCACGAGTACATGCTCAGATTCGAACGAACGAGGATTGAAACCCCATGAGAGCGTTCTATTGCGCCCTAAGAGTGCGAGCTTGCCACGAGTACATGCTCAGATTCGAACGAACGAGGATTGAAACCCCATGAGAGCGTTCTCTTACGCCCAAAGAGTGCGAGCTTGCCACGAGTACACGCTCAGATTCGAACGAACGCGGATAGAAACCCCATGTGAGCGTTTTATTACGCCCTAAGAGTGCGAGCTTGCCACGAGTACATGCTCAGATTCGAACGAACGAGGATTGAAACCCCATGAGAGCGTTCTATTGCGCCAAAGAGTGCGAGCTTGCCACGAGTACATGCTCAGATTCGAACGAACGAGGATTGTAACCCCATGAGAGCGTTCTATTGCGCCTAAGAGTGCGAGCTTGCCACGAGTACATGCTCAGATTCGAACGAACGAGGATTGAAACCCCATGAGAGCGTTCTATTGCGCCAAAGAGTGCGAGCTTGCCACGAGTACATGCTCAGATTCGAACGAACGAGGAATGAAACCGCATGAGTGCGTTCTATTGCGCCAAAGAGTGCGAGCTTGCCACGAGTACATGCTCAGATTCGAACGAACGAGGATTGAAACCCCATGAGAGCGTTCTATTACGCCAATGAGTGCGAGCTTGCCATGAGTACATGCTCAGATTCGAACGAACGAGGATAGAAACCCCATGAGAGCGTTCTATTGCGCCCAAAGAGTGCGAGCTTGCCACGAGTACATGCTCAGATTCGAACGAACGAGGATTGAAACCCCATGAGAGCGTTCTATTGCGCCTAAGAGTGCGAGCTTGCCACGAGTACATGCTCAGATTCGAACGAACGAGGATTGAAACCCCATGAGAGCGTTCTATTGCGCCCAAAGAGTGCGAGCTTGCCACGAGTACATGCTCAGATTCGAACGAACGAGGATTGAAACCCCATAAACCCTGTGAGAGCGTTCTATTATACCCAAAGAGTGCAAGCTTGCCACGAGTGCAAGCTTGCCACGAGTGCATGCTCAGATTCGAACGAACGAGGATTGAAACCCCATGAGAGCGTTCTATTGCGCCCAAAGAGTGCGAGCTTGCCACGAGTACATGCTCAGATTCGAACGAACGAGGATTGAAACCCCATGAGAGCGTTCTATTGCGCCTAAGAGTGCGAGCTTGCCACGAGTACATGCTCAGATTCGAACGAACGAGGATTGAAACCCCATGAGAGCGTTCTATTGCGCCCAAAGAGTGCGAGCTTGCCACGAGTACATGCTCAGATTCGAACGAACGAGGATTGAAACCCCATGAGAGCGTTCTATTGCGCCTAAGAGTGCGAGCTTGCCACGAGTACATGCTCAGATTCGAACGAACGAGGATTGAAACCCCATGAGAGCGTTCTATTGCGCCCAAAGAGTGCGAGCTTGCCACGAGTACATGCTCATATTCGAACGAACGAGGATTGAAACCCCATGAGAGCGTTCTATTGTGCCTAAGAGTGCGAACATGCCACGAGTACATGCTCATATTCGAACGAACGAGGATTGAAACCCCATGAGAGCGTTCTATTGCGCCTAAGAGTGCGAGCTTGCCACGAGTACATGCTCAGATTCGAACGAACGAGGATTGAAACCCCATGAGAGCGTTCTATTGCGCCTAAGAGTGCGAGCTTGCCACGAGTACATGCTCAAATTCGAACGAACGAGGATTGAAACCCATGAGAGCGTTCTATTACGCCAAAGAGTGCGAGCTTGCCACGAGTACATGCTCAGATTCGAACGAACGAGGATTGAAACCCCATGAGAGCGTTCTATTGCGCCTAAGAGTGCGAGCTTGCCACGAGTACATGCTCAGATTCGAACGAACGAGGATTGAAACCTCGTGAGAGCGTTCTATTACGCCAAAGAGTGCGAGCTTGCCACGAGTACATGCTCAGATTCGAACGAACGAGGATAGAAACCCCATGCTTGCCATGTTTGTTTTACAGATTCGAACGCTGTTCGATTGAAACCCCGAGATAGCATAGAGAATTACGCCTAAGAGTGGCACAGAGCGTATGCCACGAGTTACATTGCTCAGATTTCGACCGAACGAGGATTTGAAACCCCGTGAGAGCGTTCTAATTGCGCAGAAGAGTAGCGGAGCTTGCCACGGAGTACATGCTCAGATTATCGAGACTGAAAATCCCATTGTACTCTTAACCCAGAGAGCGGTTCTACGCAATTGCGCCCTACGAGCGAGAATTGCCATCGGAGTACATGCTCAGATTCGTACTGGAGCAAATCCTCGGGGTAACCCATGAGAAGCGTTCTATTACGAGGATCATGATGCATGAGCTCCTCAGAAACAGATTAATGCTCAGATCGTGACACTAACTGGCAAGTTGAAACCCCCGTGAGAGAGGTTCTATCAGATACGCCAAGGGTCCGAGCTCTCACTAAGACCATGAAGGAACCCTCATATTCGAACGAGAGCGAGGCTTGAAACCCGAATTCCAAAAACTAACGGTGCGCCTTAGATGGGTCGATGAGCTGCAAGAATAACATGTCAGCAACGAGTTAATTTGATTCTATTCGAATGGAGGAGCATGAATCTTTTACGGATTATTTTACTAGACTCCAAGATATCATTAATACATGTGCTAACTTGGGAGAGAAGATTCCTGAATCTAAAGTTGTTAGAAAATTCCTTCGAACACTTCCGGAGCGTTTTAGGGCGAAAGTCGCGGCTATTGAAACGATCAATCATCCGGATGATATGAAAGTTGATGAATTAGTAGGCGCTTTACAAACTTATGAAATGACTTTTCCTACTAATCAATCTTCTTCCAAGTTTTTCTCTAAAAGTACAGGTGTTGCACTTAATTCAACAAAGGAGGAAGACGAGGATACCGAATCTGACGATGAAGTCTCTCTTGAAAATTTTGAACGTCAAATGGCACTTCTTACTAAGAAGTTTCGTCGGAAGTTTAGGAAGAGCCAAAACATTCAAGCTTCATCCTCCAACCGAAAGCCTTCTTCTAACGGATCCTCACATTCTAAATCTTCTAAAGAGAAGAAGCTTGGAAAATCTTCTAAGGAAAATGATGAGTTTGTGGGAGAAATCCGGTGCTACAAATGCCGAGGCTATGGCCATATCGCCACGGATTGTCCCTCGAAGAAATCCTATGATAAGAAGGCTCTACAAGCTAGAACTTGGGATGATTCTACTTCCAATGATTCAAGTTCTAGTGAAGAAGAAACCAATGATGCAATTGCTTTTTCTTCACATGTTTCTCCTTCTCCCTCTACTTTTTGCTTATCATCTATTATCGCTAACCCCTTTGATTCTTCCTCTGTGCATGATACATCGAGCGACAATGGCACAAGTGAGAGGGAGTCGGATGATGAAAGTTTAGCCGATGCGTACAATCAACTACTAATTGAATCGAAGAAGATGGCTAAGCACAACAAGAAGTTGAGGAAGCGACTTTTGGAGCTTGAGGATGACAAAAAGACATTGAGTACTTGTCACGCCCCGGATTACTCGTTTCCCCGGGCTCGCCAACAGATCCGCCGTATACATAGACTTTTCTATGTATACGAAGCGATAGCTAACCTGTAACAAACATACAAGCCACTACAAGAGATATATAGAGCTGAAAATAAAGCATACTAATAACCAAAGCCACCTGTACATATAGAGTCCAAAATACAACATGTCCACCACAACCAAAATAGGTACAAGTCCACAGTATATGTACATGGCACAACACCAAAAAGAAACTATCTCCGGTAGGGTCCTCCTCTAGGAACAACAGGGACAGGTAGGGATCTAGCTCGCAACTCCCTTACCTCGATCCGCGGAAACAGGTGCAGCAGCCGCAACAGAAGAAGGCTCTGCAAAAAGGGTGGCAACAACGGGTGTGAGAACTACTATCAAAAGAAGTAGTTCTCAGTGGGTACCGATACCGACCTCAACGGTCCACCCACTAAGTCTACGAGACTAACAGTATAGCTGGTAGGTAAAGAACAACAAAGTAAGCTGGAATAAACTCTACAGCTATCATGCCACTACCCTACCACTATCCAAGTCAACCCTCAAGTAAACATCACCAAAGTGAAAAGTCATCCCTGACCCAATCTATCGGAACCGCCCGAACGGGCTCGTCCAGCCAACTGCCTAGCCACACCGCACACTACCAATAGGGTAGCCGGTCCAAAACAGATCTAGCAGTCTGTAGCGACATCAACGCAAAAGAGGCCTCACTCCGGAGCGGCACTCGGGGGAGCTACCCAGCCGAGTTAGTACGCGTATCTCTGTCGAGCACAAACAGGCTCCGGCAGGCGAAATCGAAGAACAAAAGGGGTCAAAAGGGGTCAAAGACTCTAAGCTCACGTGCCCTCAGCACAAACAGAAGCTAAAACAAGAGTCTGGGTCCACCGTCAGCCCCGACGGCACCCGGCAACACTAAACAGCCTAACCCTGCTGTAAATACAAGCTCGGCATCCCAGCACAAGCGTAAACCCGTCCTACAGCGAACTAAGTATCCACATCGCACTAACAGCGGTGATACAAGAACAGAAACGGCTCCTAGAGCTAAATCTGATAACAGTTCGAAAAGTGACGGTTGTATGTTCGCGAGTTTTCTCCTAAGTCAATTCCCAGTTCAGCATGTAAAATCATGTCAAATAAATAATCTACTCATGCTCCAAATTCAGATTTCATAATAAACATGCAAATTCATGAATTCGAGCTACTAACAGATAAATAAATAGCATGCTGCACTCTCTACAACTTAGGAGGAAATCCGACGATTTCGGTAACATCAACCCACCTCAAAGCTATCCAACAACGGCTAGGAGTCGAGTGGAAGGGCTCCAAACAACGCCGGCTGAAACCGGACTCGAATCTGCAACTTCAGGATTCGGACCCACCTGCGCACAGATCTGGGCGCCCAGAAAATCAGCCCAGAAATGCAGCCTGGCAGCACGACCCACATGCAATCAACATGCGATAAAATCCAATTCCTAAGTCCAAATGCAGTGAAATTTGGCTCAACTCACCAGCACAGGTTCAAGAACAAGCCCTCCAAAAATCAGCCAAATCGGAGATCGACTCGATGCCCAAAAGGTCCATGCACTGAACCGGATTCACTATTGGACCCTCCTGCACATGGATCCGAAAATTCCAGCACTTGAGCACTTGAAAACTCAAAAACAGCAAAATCTCCGGGATTCCAACGAATCTAGCTCATAGAAAGGGGTCACAAACCTCTCAAAAACAGTGATGGGGCTACCCAAAGCCTCTCCAAAGATCCTCACAAGATCTGGATCTAAAAATCCAAGAAATTCGATAAATGACCCAAAATCAGCACTTAAGCAAAATCTCCAAAATCCGAGCTAGAACTCACCTTTGAATCCTCAATTCAGGTGAGAAGGGGCTCCAAACCAGCAAGGAAAGTGGAAGGATCAATCCACACTTCGAAAATCCAGCTCCCAAGAGATCGGATCCAAAGATCAAAGGAAAAAACCCAAGTTTCAGCTCAAGAACACGAGGGGTCCAGTAAAACAACAACTGTAGCTTACATACCTGTCCAAATCGCGATTGGAAGGATCCCACTTCTTCCTCTGCGAGTCCTCTATCCAGCAAACCAAGTTTCGTTGGATTTGGATACTCCTACACCGCACACGAGCCAAAACACTCCAGGTCGACGCTGCAGTTCCAGCAGGAAACCGAGATCATCAATGGTGGAAGATGAAATTTGGGGAAGAAGAGAGGTTCTCCTTGCTAGCTCCGAGCTCAGGATGAAGAGGAAGGAAAAAAGAGCCTCAGGGAAAGCCATCCACATCTTTTATAGACCTCTGGATTGGTGCAATGAGCCTCAAGAACAAAAACCACTATGCTGTCCCTCAGCAGAATTCTGCACATCCGGGCGCCCGAAACTCCAAAACTTCAGTTTTGGCTTATTTCGGCGCTCCGAGTCCGTTTTCGCGTCTATTTGACGTCGAAACGACTCCGACCTGTCTCGACCTTCTCCAGAAGTGTCGAACAGTCTAAGGTACTACAGTCATTCCGTCAGTTAGGCCCCAGGGGTACTACACTCTCCCCCCCTACGGAAAGTTTCGTCCTCGAAACTTAAACTCAAACTCATACCTCAAGAAGGCAGCTCGAACAGGTAGGGATAGGATTCCCGCATCACCGTCTCCAGCTCCCAAGTCGCCTCACGCTCCTCGTGATTACTCCACTGCACTTTCACGTACGGTATGACTCGGTTGCGCAATTCTTTCGTCTCGCGAGCAAGAATCCGCACCGGTCGCTCCTCGTACTGCAGGTCCTCAGCCAACTCGAGTGGAGTGAAGTCAATCACGTGGGAGGGGTCGAACACATATCTCCTCAGGGCCGAGACATGGAACACATCGTGTGGACTCCAGAAAGTCGCGGTGGAAGGGCAATCCTGTACGCTACCGGCCCCACTCGCTCTAATACCTCGAACGGGCCAACAAACCGTGGACTGAGCTTTCCACGAACTCCAAAACGGCGAATTCCTCTGGACGGCGAGACTTTCAAAAACACATGATCTCCAATCTGGAACTCCAAGTCTCGTCTCCTAGTATCCGCATAGCTCCTCTGTCGACTCTGGGCGGTCTCAAGACGTCGTCGAACCATCTTGACCTTCTCTTCCGCTTCCAACAGGATATCGGGACCCAAAGTCCTCCTCTCACCCACATCGCTCCAATGCAAGGGCGAACGACACTTGCGTCCATACAATGCTTCAAACGGAGCCATCTGGATGCTCGCTTGATAGCTATTGTTGTACGCAAACTCAACCAGTCCTAAGTGTCGATGCCACCCTCCACCAAAGTCTAGGACACATGCTCTCAACATGTCCTCCAAAGTCTGAATGGTCCGCTCAGACTGACCATCTGTCTGTGGATGAAATGCCGTGCTGAACCGCAGCTGAGTACCCAGTGCTGTCTGAAGACTCCTCCAAAACTGTGAGACGAACCGTGTGTCTCGATCTGACACAATCGAGGCAGGCACTCCATGCAGTCTCACTATCTCGTCCAAATATAGCTGAGCGAGTCTATCCCTGGACCAAGTAGTCTGCACTGGTAAGAAGTGGGCAGACTTGGTCAGTCTGTCCACTATCACCCAAATAGCATCGAAACCAGCCTGCGACCTCGGTAATCCCACGACAAAGTCCATGGCGATCTGGTCCCACTTCCACTCGGGTATTGGGAGACTCTGAAGCTTGCCAGCAGGTACTCGGTGCTCCGCCTTTACCTGTTGACAAGTCAAACACTGAGCCACAAATCTCCCAATATGCCGCTTCATTCCATTCCACCAGAAGTGTGCCTTCAAGTCCTTATACATCTTGGTTCCACACCGGGGTGAACCGTATAAGGTGAGTAATGAGCCTCTCTCAAAATCTCCTCTCGGATCTCTGAATCCATAGGCACACACAGTCGGTCCCTGTACCGCAGTACTCCCGAACTGTCAACACTAAAATCCCCTGTCTGCCCACTAACAATCTGATCTCGAATCCTCGTCAAATAGGGGTCCGCACTCTGTTTCTCTCGGATCCTATCCAACAGAGTGGGTTGCAAAACCAAAGACATAAGTTTTGCCGTAACCCCAGGGGATACCACCTCAAGCTCAAGCCGCCTCAACTCCTCAAGTAATGGCGCCTGCCGAGTGATCGTCATACTAAGGCTCTGCACTGATCTCCTGCTCAACGCATCTGCCACTACATTCGCCTTGCCGGATGATACTGGATGGCAATATCATAGTCCTTCAACAACTCTAACCACCGGCGTTGCCTCAGGTTCAATTCCTTCTGAGTGAACAGATACTTGAGACTTTTATGATCCGTGAAAATCTCACAGTGCTCACCATACAGATAATAATGCCGCCACAGCTTCAGTGCAAACACTACAGCTGCCAGCTCCAAATCATGCGTAGGGTAATTCTTCTCATGATCCTTTAATTGCCGGGAGGCATAGGCAATTACCCTACCATGCTGCATCACACACACACAACCCAAACCACTGTGTGACGCATCACTATAAATCACAAATCCTTCCCCCATAACTGGAAGGGTAAGGACGGGAGCAGACATCAGCCTCTCCTTCAGCTCCTCAAAGCTACGCTGGCACTCATCAGTCCACACAAATCTAATCCCCTTCCTCGTCAGACGAGTGAGGGGTGTGGAGAGCTTCGCAAAGCCTTCCACGAATCGACGGTAATATCCAGCTAACCCGAGAAAACTCCTCACCTCGGTAACCGTCGTCGGTCTAGGCCAATCCCGCACGGTCTCAATCTTCTGCGGGTCCACCGCCACTCCAGTGGCTGAAATCACATGGCCCAAGAAAGCTACCTCTCGAAGCCAGAACTCGCACTTCTTCAACTTGGCATACAACTTCTTCTCTCTCAGAAGTTGCAGCACAATCCTCAAGTGCTCCTCATGCTCAGCATCACTCCGAGAGTAGATCAGGATATCATCAATAAACACCACTACAAATCGGTCCAAGAACGGCTTAAACACTCGATTCATCAAATCCATAAACGCGGCAGGGGCATTAGTCAATCCAAACGGCATCACCGTAAACTCATAATGCCCGTACCGAGTCCTAAAAGCCGTCTTAGGAATATCCTCGGCCTTCACCTTCAATTGGTGGTAACCAGACTGTAAGTCAATCTTCGAGAAGACACAAGATCCTTGCAGCTGATCAAACAGATCATCAATGCGCGGCAAAGGATACCTGTTCTTGATGGTCACTTTATTCAACTCTCGATAATCCACACAAAGTCTAAGTGAACCATCCTTCTTCCTCACGAATAACACCGGCGCTCCCCAAGGCGATACGCTGGGTCTCACAAATCCTTTATCCATCAAATCCTGAAGTTGCGCCTTAAGCTCTCTCAGCTCAGCCGGTGCCATTCGGTAGGGTGTCTTTGAGATTGGCGTAGTTCCAGGGACTACATCAATCACAAACTCGACCTCCCTGTCCGGTGGCATCTCAGTCAACTCCGGGGGGGGGAAACACGTCCGGGAACCCGCGGACTACAGAGATGTCCTCGAGCTCCGGTGCCACCGTAGATACCTCAACAACAGTCGCCAGAAATGCCGTGCATCCTCGACTCATCATCTGTCTCGCTCGTGCCGACGAAATCCACGTCGCGAACAAACAAAGTACTCCTGCAGCCTCGATACACGTACTCCTCCTGGTCCGGCTCGCGAAACGTCACGGTCCTCTCGCCGCAGTCGATCGTCGCGAAGTAGCGCGCCAGCCAATCCATGCCAAGTACCACATCAAAATCCTGCAATCGCCCCAAGACCAACAGGTCTGCGGGCATCACCCACGGTCCAAGCTGCACAGGGCAAGCTCGACAACAGTTCTCCACACGTAAAACGTGCTCGGGAACCTGCACCTCTCGTGCACACGGTAACGGCCCTATCACTAGCCCATGCAAGGATGCGAATGCTCGACTAACAAAAGAATGTGATGCACCGGTATCAAATAATGCACGAGCTCTAATGCCAGAAATCAAAATGATACCTGCCACCACATGGTCAGCCGCTGTGGAGTCCTCCAGTTGAGCCGCAAAGACTCTGCCGCTCTGCGCCTGCTGTCGCCGCTCACCCTGGCGTGGTACAGAAGCCCGATCCATCTGGCTGTGACTCGGTGGAGCTCCATAGGTCTGCTGATGAACTGGGGTGCCGATGCGATCGATGGTACAGGCGACGCTGCTCGGGGACACGCTGCTCGCAGATGTCCGGACTGACCACACCCATAACACCGGCCCTCTCGCTGCTCGCACTGCCTAGGCCAATGTGGTCCTCCGCAGATGACACATCTCTGTGCTCCCCTCTGCTGACGTCCCTGCTGACGGGATCCACCAGACCTCTGCCGCCCCGAAAAACCCACGACCCTGAGAATGTGATCGTGGAGGTCTCGGCGGGCGTCTGCCGCTGGTCTGTCCTCCGTCCTCCGGAGTCGGGCGCTTCCTATCCAAACCCTGACTCGAAGTGGCAGCCCGCTCACTCGCTGTCAAGGCTCCACGCTCCACCCAAAGCGCCTGCTCAATCGACGCATCCAAGGTCTGCAACCTCTGCGCCTGGACTAGAACAAATATCTCATGTCTCAATCCTCGCTCGAACAGATAAACTCTGTGAGCCTCATCCCTCGCTGCGAAAGGAACACAGTTCAGGAGTCTGGTAAACTCCCGGGTATACTCCTGCACTGTGCGATCTCCCTGAAGCAAACTCTTCAAATCCTCCTCGAGTTTCTGCTTCACGCTGTTAGGGAAATAGGACCCATACAGCATCCCGCAGAACTCGGTCCAACTCAACTGCAGCGCATCCAGCGACCTGCTCGATCTCGTCCTCGTCCACCAAATGCGTGCATCACCTGACAGGCAGTGAACTGCCAAGTGAACTCGCTCCCGCTCTGGTACAAAGAGATCCTCGAACAGCTTCTCCATCTCGCCTACCCAGGCCTCCACCACCCATGGCTCGGTGTGGCTACCATCAAAACGAGGGGGATCAAACCGGCAAAAACGAGCCAGTCTCTCAGTCATCCGCTCCTGCTCAGCCTCCGACATCTGTCCACCTGACCGGGAAGTGTCGCCAACCGGTGCGGCCCGAACTGCCGCTGCTGGGGGTACGGTCGCAGCTGGAACGTCCTCTGGAACAGCAGGAGGTGGCTCCTGCGCGGCTCCGTCGCTCTAGGTGCTGCACTCCACGTCTGGGTAATGGTCTCACACATCCTCTGCAAGAGCGCACTGCTGCTGCCTAGCTGACTCAGCTAGCGCACTCAACTGATCGCACACATCAGGGGGTGCACTAGGTCCCGCCTGCTCAGGCACCACAGGAGGCGCGGGGGTAGCCCGCGTCGGGGGTCGACCTCGGTGTCGGGGAGGCGTCATGCACACCTCCGCAACACACAGATCAGTCAACACACAAACAACTCAAGACCCAATCATGCGAAAGTCTAGAAGGTCGTCTCTTTTCCCTCGTTGCTTGACGTCGTCTGCAGCCAACGCAAGTTCACGACAGGAAAGGACACACGCCTTCGATCACTCCCTCCACTTAAGGATGAGTTCAACAGTCAAATCGATGACTTTCGCGGCAAGTCACGTCTCTCACGTCTTGCATTCCTAAGGTCTGCCATAGCCTAGGGTTTACTAAGTCCCAACGACCTATTCCTAAGCTCTGATACCAACTTAATCTGTCACGCCCCGGATTACTCGTTTCCCCGGGCTCGCCAACAGATCCGCCGTATACATAGACTTTTCTATGTATACGAAGCGATAGCTAACCTGTAACAAACATACAAGCCACTACAAGAGATATATAGAGCTGAAAATAAAGCATACTAATAACCAAAGCCACCTGTACATATAGAGTCCAAAATACAACATGTCCACCACAACCAAAATAGGTACAAGTCCACAGTATATGTACATGGCACAACACCAAAAAGAAACTATCTCCGGTAGGGTCCTCCTCTAGGAACAACAGGGACAGGTAGGGATCTAGCTCGCAACTCCCTTACCTCGATCCGCGGAAACAGGTGCAGCAGCCGCAACAGAAGAAGGCTCTGCAAAAAGGGTGGCAACAACGGGTGTGAGAACTACTATCAAAAGAAGTAGTTCTCAGTGGGTACCGATACCGACCTCAACGGTCCACCCACTAAGTCTACGAGACTAACAGTATAGCTGGTAGGTAAAGAACAACAAAGTAAGCTGGAATAAACTCTACAGCTATCATGCCACTACCCTACCACTATCCAAGTCAACCCTCAAGTAAACATCACCAAAGTGAAAAGTCATCCCTGACCCAATCTATCGGAACCGCCCGAACGGGCTCGTCCAGCCAACTGCCTAGCCACACCGCACACTACCAATAGGGTAGCCGGTCCAAAACAGATCTAGCAGTCTGTAGCGACATCAACGCAAAAGAGGCCTCACTCCGGAGCGGCACTCGGGGGAGCTACCCAGCCGAGTTAGTACGCGTATCTCTGTCGAGCACAAACAGGCTCCGGCAGGCGAAATCGAAGAACAAAAGGGGTCAAAAGGGGTCAAAGACTCTAAGCTCACGTGCCCTCAGCACAAACAGAAGCTAAAACAAGAGTCTGGGTCCACCGTCAGCCCCGACGGCACCCGGCAACACTAAAACAGCCTAACCCTGCTGTAAATACAAGCTCGGCATCCCAGCACAAGCGTAAACCCGTCCTACAGCGAACTAAGTATCCACATCGCACTAACAGCGGTGATACAAGAACAGAAACGGCTCCTAGAGCTAAATCTGATAACAGTTCGAAAAGTGACGGTTGTATGTTCGCGAGTTTTCTCCTAAGTCAATTCCCAGTTCAGCATGTAAAATCATGTCAAATAAATAATCTACTCATGCTCCAAATTCAGATTTCATAATAAACATGCAAATTCATGAATTCGAGCTACTAACAGATAAATAAATAGCATGCTGCACTCTCTACAACTTAGGAGGAAATCCGACGATTTCGGTAACATCAACCCACCTCAAAGCTATCCAACAACGGCTAGGAGTCGAGTGGAAGGGCTCCAAACAACGCCGGCTGAAACCGGACTCGAATCTGCAACTTCAGGATTCGGACCCACCTGCGCACAGATCTGGGCGCCCAGAAAATCAGCCCAGAAATGCAGCCTGGCAGCACGACCCACATGCAATCAACATGCGATAAAATCCAATTCCTAAGTCCAAATGCAGTGAAATTTGGCTCAACTCACCAGCACAGGTTCAAGAACAAGCCCTCCAAAAATCAGCCAAATCGGAGATCGACTCGATGCCCAAAAGGTCCATGCACTGAACCGGATTCACTATTGGACCCTCCTGCACATGGATCCGAAAATTCCAGCACTTGAGCAAAACTCAAAAACAGCAAAATCTCAGGGATTCCAACGAATCTAGCTCATAGAAAGGGGTCACAAACCTCTCAAAAACAGTGATGGGGCTACCCAAAGCCTCTCCAAAGATCCTCACAAGATCTGGATCTAAAAATCCAAGAAATTCGATAAATGACCCAAAATCAGCACTTAAGCAAAATCTCCAAAATCTGAGCTAGAACTCACCTTTGAATCCTCAATTCAGGTGAGAAGGGGCTCCAAACCAGCAAGGAAAGTGGAAGGATCAATCCACACTTCGAAAATCCAGCTCCCAAGAGATCGGATCCAAAGATCAAAGGAAAAACCCAAGTTTCAGCTCAAGAACACGAGGGGTCCAGTAAAACAACAACTGTAGCTTACATACCTGTCCAAATCGCGATTGGAAGGATCCCACTTCTTCCTCTGCGAGTCCTCTATCCAGCAAACCAAGTTTCGTTGGATTTGGATACTCCTACACCGCACACGAGCCAAAACACTCCAGGTCGACGCTGCAGTTCCAGCAGGAAACCGAGATCATCAATGGTGGAAGATGAAATTTGGGGGAAGAAGAGAGGTTCTCCTTGCTAGCTCCGAGCTCAGGATGAAGAGGAAGGAAAAGAGCCTCAGGGAAAGCCATCCACATCTTTTATAGACCTCTGGATTGGTGCAATGAGCCTCAAGAACAAAAACCACTATGCTGTCCCTCAGCAGAATTCTGCACATCCGGGCGCCCGAAACTCCAAAACTTCAGTTTTGGCTTATTTCGGCGCTCCGAGTCCGTTTTCGCGTCTATTTGACGTCGAAACGACTCCGACCTGTCTCGACCTTCTCCAGAAGTGTCGAACAGTCTAAGGTACTACAGTCATTCCGTCAGTTAGGCCCCAGGGGTACTACAGTACTTCAAATAAAGCTCTTGAGGACGAAAGGGAAAACATATTGAAGAACAACAAAATCCTCCAAGAGAAGCTCAACCAATCGGAGATAACGATCAAATCGCATCAAGAAAAGGTTGGCTTTCTAGAACTACAATTCAAGGAAATTCATGTTTCTAATCAAGTCTTGACCAAACAAGTCCATCTACTCAAGTCCGACATACAAAAATTCTCCTCCGGTACAAAGAAACTTGATGATATGCTCGGATTGGGTCAAACAAGTAAACTTGGACTTGGATATGAGCGGACATTTGTTGAGAAGATAAAAAATTCTATTCCTAAAGTCTCAACAAGTGTAAAAGAGAAAGTATGTCATAGATGCGGAAAGAAAGGATATATCAAGAAGACATGCCATAAAAAAAAAACTCAAGTGGCATCTTCTAAGCATCTATCGGCATCTTCCAACACTCGACAACCCCTACGGTTTCAAAAGCAACATCAAAAGGGTCGAGTACACAAGGTCAACCGAAAGTCAAAGCCACAACAATCAACTACTCCAAAGCGGAATGCGATGGTGAGACCAAAGGTTGATCAAAAGTCAAAACAAACCGTGCCCAACATCAACAAACCAAGACAACCAACAATCCGACAAGTTTGGGTTCGGAAATGTGATATCTTTCCTTCTCTAAAGTCTTAATTTGTTTTGACTTAGTGTAGTGCTTTGATCGGTTTCTATTGCATATCTTTTATTGCATTACACGTTTTGGTGTTTTCATTGTTACGATTTTTAGATTCTTTGAATGATTAGAACATTAAATAGTGCATTGAATATCAATAGGTTCACTTTCATTCACTCTTAATTAATCTCATATTAATTATCGGTTCTACTTTATTTTCATTATATTTGAAGATAATTTATTATGAAAATTCTTAATACTTATATTCATCAAATTTAGACAATCATGTGTAATCTCTAGGAGCTTAACCTATCTTGGTTGTGTGTGTTGAATTTGATGAATAGTCATTCTCTTATGGACTAAAATTTGTCACATGTTCTTTCAACTAAAAGATTGCATAAGCGAGGGGGAGTTATTATTATATTTAGAAAATAATGCTTTGAAAGATGTGGAAAGAGTTACATCCTTAAAAGGAGTGTGAAAACTACCACCACATGGAGGAAAGAGCTACCACCCCGGTCGTCCGGTTAGTGTGTGCAGCTACCACATGAGAATTGAATTGCATATCCAAAAAATATATATATAAGTGCAAAAGCATGCAAAAGAAAAAATGTCACAAATTTTATTTTTCGGAGTTATAAGGTGGTCCACATACATGAAAGATGCTCAAAGAGCCACCCCTGTGCGATATTTGTTTTATCTCAAATTTGAATGTTTATGCAACAAATTTCTGTCTCTTTGATGAATCCCTTAAGTCATCTTCATAATCCGTTTACATCTTGATAGCTTTTGAGCCTTTAGATTATTTTTGATGACTTGATTTTGAAGTTTATATGAATTAAGAAATCGTGTAATATTTTATCTACATTATGGTGATTGTGTAGTAAAATTCTTAATTCTTATGAAATTAATAGGGATTGAAAGAAGTCAATGTGAATTTATACTCCTCATGCACTAACAATGTTTAACGTTTTTATCACAAGTTGTTTCAAAATTGAAAAAGCTTTAAACTTGTATTTTGATTGATTTCTCTCGAACTTCTCTCTATTTTTGGTGTTTTTCTTTTGGCAATTTTTGACAAAAAGGGGGAGAGAGGTAATGGCTTAGACGCATAAACATAGGGGGAGAGATTGCATGAACAAAGGGGGAGCGATTTTGATATTTTTTCTACTAACTTTGTTCGTGGAGAATACAAATTTTTGCAGGTCTTTCAAGACTTCAAGACTCCATGTTTGTCTAAGTTATAGAGTTTGTTTTTAGGAGTTACAAAATTGTAATTTTGGATTTTATTTGGATCTTTCACGTGAGAAGTTCATTGTTTTGGTGATGGCAATGAATTTCATTTTTGGAGAGATGAGCATCGTGAGTGTTTTATGTAATTTTGAGTTTTGTCACGAAATTGCCAAAGGGGGAGATTGTTACGGATTTTATATTGATATATTTCGTGAAGTGAGTCGGAGTCTTGAAGGTTCGAAGAAGAAAAGACGAAGAACAAAGACTCGAAGACTCCACGTATGAATTCACGATGCTTGGTAAGTTTAAATAATCTTGATGATGATTTATATATATAATTTAAGTGTTTGGAAGACATTAGAATAGGTTTTTAATGATTTTTAAACGAATCGGAAAAATTCATACTACGAGGTCCGGACCCTGGAACATGAGGTCCGGAACCCGTGGGCAGGTTATGCTGGTTTGCAGACCGAGTCCGGACCCTGGAAGCTGAGGTCCAGAACCCGTACGCATACTTGCTATTTCGCAGTGCGGGTCCGGACCCTGGAAGCTGAGGTCCGAAACCCGTGAGCGTGACAGACAGTTTCGCAGACCGGGTCCGAATCCTGATGGCTGAGGTCCGGACAATGAAACGCCTGAAGAGTTTCAAGGTCCGGACCCCATACCCGCGATCCGGACCCCGACTCGTCGTGAATTTTTGGAAAGTTATTTTTTAATCCTACTCTAATTCTAATGTCTCCCAAACCTGTAAATAAGATGGTAGATTTCTTAAAATATCTTTGCAATCCTAATTTGGTTTCAAACCTTTCTAAAATCAGTTTTTCAATCCTAGTCGAAATCGGTTTGCTTCCAAACCTTTCTAAAAACTGTTTTTTAATCCTAATCTATTTTGGATTGCTTCTAACCTATAAATAAGATGTGGGGGTGTCTCTAAAACGTGGTGAAGCATAGATTATCTTTTAGAAACCCTAGAAGCTTGTAGGTGACCGTTTTCCTCATCTTCTACATCAAGCTTCTCTCAAATTGATTCATGGTGCCCTAATTTCTAATATTCTTTTAGAATCAATTTGAGGATTGCTTAGAGATTATTCCCACAGATCTTTCATGATATTCTAAGCAATAAATCGTCATCAACCTTATTGTTCTTGCTCCGGACGGAGTGCGCTCGTGGATTCGAGTGAGCGTCGTGGATTCGACGTGTTGAAGGCTTCGTGGATTCGAAGTTGGGCGTCTCGTGGATTCGAGGCGTGGCGTCCGTGGATTCGGACGTAGGGCGTGGACAACCCGTTGGTGCGCGTGATCCGCTGAACAAAAGGGAGAGGTTAAGTCCGTGGAGTCGGTAATCACCTTGTAATTCTTTACTCTTAGTGGATTGTGTTTTCGCGTGTTGGTCCCGTGGGTTTTTCTCCAAGGTGGAGTTTCCCACGTAAATCTCGGTGTGCTGATTTTATTTTCCGCATTACTTTATTGCATTGAGATTTGTGATTTTTGTTTATACACCTATTCACCCCCCTCTAGGTGATTGATATACTCTAGATAGATCCAAGGGCACCCCCTATCTTACAACCCATAGTGCCTGCTCGATCGACGCATCCAAGGTCTGCAACCTCTGCGCCTGAACTAGGACAAAGATCTTCTGTCTCAATCCTCGCTCGAACAAGTAAACTCTGTGAGCCTCATCTCTCGCAGCAAAAGGAACACAGTTCAGGAGTCAGGTAAACTCTCGGGTGTACTCCTGCACTGTGCGATCACCCTAGAGTAAATTCTTCAGATCCTCCTCGAGTTTCTGCTTCACGCTGTTAGGGAAGTAGGACCCATACAACATCCCGCAGAACTCGGCCCAACTCAACCGCAGCGCATCCAGCGACCTGCTCGATCTCGTCCTCGTCCACAAGGTGCGTGCATCACCCGTCAAGCAGTTAACCGCCAAATGAACCTGCTCCCGCTCTGGTATGAAGAGATCCTCAAATAACTTCTCCATCTCGCCTACCCAGGCCTCCACCACCCATGGCTCGGTGTGGCTACCATCAAAACGAGGTGGATCAAACTGGCAAAAACGAGCCAGTCTCTCAGTCATCCGCTCCTGCTCGGCCTCAGACATCTGTCCACCTGACCGAGAAGTATCGCCAACCGGTGCGGCCGGAACTACCGCCGCTGGAGGTACGGCTGCAGCAGGAACGTCAGCTGGAATAGCAGGGGGTGGCTCCTGCGACTTCGTCGCTCTAGGTGCTGCACTCCACGTGTGAGTAATGGTATCACACATCATCCGCAATAGTGCACTCTGCTGCCTAGCTGACTCGGCTAGCGCAGTCAACTGCTCACTCAAATCAGGGGGTGCACTAGGCCCCGCCTGCTCAGGCACCTCGGAAGGCACGGGGGTAGCCCGCGTCGGGGGTCGACCTCGGTGTCGGGGAGGCATCATGCTCACCTGCGCAACACACAGATCAGTCAGCAAACACAAACAACTCAAAGACCCAATCAAGCGAAAGTCTAGAAGGTCGCCTCTTTTCCCTCGCTGCTTGACGTCGTCTGCAGCCAACGCAAGTTCGCGACAGGAAAGGACACACGCCTTCGATCACTCCCTCCACTTAAGGATGAGTTCAACAGTCAAATTGATGACTTTCGCAGCAAGTCACGTCTCTCGCGTCTTGCATTCCTAGGGTCTGTCAAAGCCTAGGGTTTACTAAGTCCCAACGACCTATTCCTAAGCTCTGATACCAACTTAATCTGTCACGCCCCGGATTACTCGTTTCCCCGGGCTCGCCAACAGATCTGCCGTATACATAGACATTTCTATGTATACTGTCACGCCCCGCAGGGCCTTAAACACCAACTAGGTGGAAAGGATAACTGCACGGGCGCATGCACCAGACCCGCCGAACGGATAGAGTCCTTTCTATCCGCCCAAGGCGTCACAACACAAGCTTATCCACAATGTTCCAACTAGGAACGGAGTACAAGAGTTGCACAAGGAAAGCATCAACATAAAGAAGTTCTACTTCTATTACATCACATGGCACAATATACATGTCCAAAATTTTATTTTCTTTCCTTTTCATTCCATACATTATGTTCCCAAAACAATGGAATATACAATTTCATACATATAATGAAAATCCCCTATGCTGTCGTAGTCCAAAACTAGGGGTACACTCTATGTGTCACCAAAATGGAAGGGCCGCTATCTAGAGAGCTAAACCCTTGCCTCGCTCCGCCGCCTCACTCGCGGAAGGACCTGGAAAATGTGGGGTGAGAACTATAAACATAGTTCCCAGTGGGTAAGGCCACCCAAGAGAGAAGCTCGACCCACCAGGTCCAAAGAAACACCATATGCATAAGTTAGATCACATATAACTATGCAATAATTATTTACATGCTTGTAAATATACATAAAGGATGCAACCAAATGAAATATAATTTATCATTCTCTCCTAGGTTCATCCTATGTCTCC
Organism: Puya raimondii; assembly: GCA_016920855.1. Classification (NCBI taxonomy): domain Eukaryota; kingdom Viridiplantae; phylum Streptophyta; class Magnoliopsida; order Poales; family Bromeliaceae; genus Puya; species Puya raimondii. The sequence continues at coordinate 92,846,018 of JABWPP010000049.1, forward strand.
CAATGACTAAGTTTATTTACTTGTCATTTACTTATGGTTTCGGAATCGCCGTCTCACCATAATTGTTCCACATTCGAGGAGTGAACTCGTCACCTCCTAGTTCGAGTAGCGAACTCGTCGCATACTCGGGATAGCAAAATCGTCGCATACCACGTCTCAACACGGCCACCGCATGGCATGGGTAGCGAACTCGTCGCATACCCGGGATAGCAACCTCGTCGCACATCCCCTCTCGACACCGCCAACTCAAGGCGAGGTAGCGAAATCGTCGCCTACCCGGGATTGCAAACTCGTCGCACATCCCATGTCGGTACGGCCAACTCATGGCATGGTAGCGAAATCGTCGCCTACCCGGGATAGCAAAATCGTCGCACATCCCGTCTCAATACGGCCAACTCATGGCATGGTAGCGAAATCGTCGCCTACCCGGGATAGCAAAATCGTCGCACATCCCGTCTCAATACGGCCAACTCATGGCATGGTAGCGAAATCGTCGCCTACCCGGGATAGCAAAATCGTCGCACATCCCGTCTCAATACGGCCAACTCATGGCATGGTAGCGAAATCGTCGCCTACCCGGGATAGCAAAATCGTCGCACATCCCGCGTTCACATTTTTCACTTGCCAACCTAAGTCTCATGACCTTAGGTTCAAGTCACTAAGTCTCGCCTATGTTCAATGACACTAGGCTTACTTTCTCATTATCAACCTAGGTTCCATGACTCTAGGTTCCAATCTCATGTCAAACCTATGTTCAATGACACTAGGTTTCAATCTCCCATGTTCCAACCTATGTTCAATAACACTAGGTTACATCCTCATGTCCAACCTATGTTCAATACACTAGGTTAACCATACATGCAACCATGCAACAAGTATTAATATTTGAATTATACTTGAAATATACATCATGCAATAGGATCTCATTGTTTATCCTATCATGATTTTTACCTTTGCCAACATGCAACTTCTAGGGTTCACAACACATACCATTTTATCTTTAAATGGATATTTACCCTAGACATGGAAGTGATCTAATCACTTCGGTAAACACAAACCCACTGTCACGCCCCGGGGCCCCAGCGGAAGCCCACCCGGGCGCATGCACAGACCCGCCGTGTACACAAGCAACCCAAATGCACACAAGGCGTCTAAAATAATCATACAAGAAAGGAATAAAGCAAGTAATCCTATCATGATAATCAGAGCATACATACTAAACAAGTAAGGTCTCTAGGTGAAAGTATGTAATTCAATAAAGAAGTAAAGCCACATCATAAGTTTAGTACAACAATACACCCAAAAGGGAACATAAGGTGGTCTCTACAAAATGTGGTCGGTACAAAGACACCTTTCAACAAAAGATAAAAGAAAGGTGCTCCACCTAGTCGCTAGCTCCCTTGCGCTCTAGCTACTCGCAATGCCCTTGCCGCGGTCCCTAGCCTCTCCCGCAGTGGATGGCTCTGAAATAAAACAACAAACCCCAGGGAAATGAGAACTATTATTCAATAGTTCCCAGTGGGTAAGCCGCCGAGAGGAGCGGAGTACACCACTAGGCCAACTGAGGCAAAGTAGGGTTAGACAACAAAAAGCATAATTATAGTTGAAATTTAATACTACTATGCCTCAAGATGTTTTCATAAAAACATGAATTATTCTACCCAAACACATGTGTAAGCATGCAAAGTTCCACCTCTTACTATATGAATATTCACCTTCTCATCACGCCATAACTATGTAGTCATAAAAGAATACAATAGAGGAAAGTTCACTTGTGCCGTGCCTAATGGCTCCGTGGTAGTCAACACCTCACGCTTTGGTGAGCCTTACCCACGGCGGTTCCATTTCGGCGCTCTCTCAAACATACGGGCGAAATAACTGTCGCTAGGCCAACTCTGGAGTGCCGGCTTGTAGGGAGCGACCCTCACAAGCATGTGTAAACGAGCATAGTGGCTAACAAGTAACAATCAACCATATCATATCATTCATCATGTCTATAAACATGGAAGACCAACTAATGTCCAATACTAGGTCATGATGTCCATCTTGTTATTCATCTAAGTGGAATGTCATATGTTTAGCTTCACATTTTGATTCTAACATGTCATATGTCATATATACTCTATAACTAGTTCAACAAGCTAAGTGTCAAGAGTGTTTTCAAATCCATTGTCCATCTACCATTACACATGTCTCTATTCCTTCAAATAAGCAATTAAACAAGTACATGAATGAAACATTCAATTCCCATAGCCAACCATGATGCGCTATGCTTAAAACTATGCAAACCTCCTACAACATAGGACATACAATTTGCATCTATATAGTACATGAATTCCATGCATTCCAAAATTCTACCATGTCTTAATTAGTATGAATATGCATTAATTTAAGCTCTTAAGCTAAAACGAAGACATAGGGGGAATTCACCCATTTCGGTGAGGTCAAACCCACCGGATGCCCTTCGGAACCTCGCAGTATCCGAAAACAAAGTTGCCCCCTCGATTTCTAGCGCCCTAAAGGAGATCTCTAAGGGGTTAGAAACATCGATCGAACGTTTTCGAAAAACGACATAACACAAGGGAAAAAAAGGGTGGAATTACCTTAGATCAAAAATCTCTTGTCCAAATTTCAAAATAGAGTTAGGAAGCTTCAAATCCAACCTAACATAACATTCTACACCCATCAAATCCCATTCAAAAACCTAGAATCAAGAAACCCTAAAAGTAAACCCTAGGTTTACCATAATGAGGTTTCATCAATAAAAAACCCAAATAAACTCCAAAAGAGGATTAAAAAGAGGAAAACTCACCTCTTTAATGCTCCAAGCTAGGTCCAAGGAAGCTAGGGTTGGAGATAAACCTCAAACAAGCCCTCCTCTCCTCCACCACGTTCCTCCAAGAGCAAGCTAGGAAGCTTGAGTGCAAAGGAAAAGGAAAAGGAGATCAAACCCTATGTTTCCATCACCATGGAGACAAGATCCTAGAGAGAGAAAGGGAGAAAACCTTACCTCTTTTCTCCAAAGTCCACAGCACAAATGGCTGTGAGGGGGGGGGGGGGTGTGAAGGGTTAAGTTACATGTTGTAACAATTGCCCTAACACCCCTCCAAAAGCCAACATTCGCGAAACAGCTCAAAACAGGATTTTCGGCTCTGTATACCGGTATGCGTATGGGCATACCGGTATCTGGCCAGAAATCCTGCAAACCCGAGCCTCGGCCAAACAGGCCACGCGAAGGGATTCCGGTATGGAAAATGCCAGTACCGGTACTAATCACTTCAGTACCGGTATGCGGTCTTCACATACCGGAATGCCAGCCCATTCCGGTATCTCCAGCGGAATTCCGCAGAACCCGAGAGCTGCGCAATCCAGTTATTCACAGGATTCCGGTATCCCAAAGTCATATACCGGTATGCAATGTCAAACCTGCAGTTTTTGCAGAATTTGACTACCGAAGTCCGTTTTCGCACTTCTTAAGTCCCGAAAACGCTCCCAAGTGCTCGAAACACTTCCAGAACCTCCAGATTAGTACGAATCACTAATCTCGCACTAGAACCTCGCAATTTGCTAAAGTTCAGTGTACTACATACACCCCTCCTAAAAAGGAGTTTCGTCCGCGAAACTAGAAGTCAAATACCTTAGAATTTCATCTAAAAAAGATGGGGGTATCGCTCCAACAGTGAGCTCTCCAGCTCCCAAGTGGCTTCGCGCTCATCGTGGTTGCTCCAAAGCACCTTCACATAAGGGATTTCTCGATTTCTGAGTTTCTTCACCTCGCGAGCTAGAATCTTCGTCGGATATTCCTCGAAACTCAAGTCTTCATGCAATTCCAACGGAGTGGAGTCCAACACATGAGTTGGGTCGAAAACGTATTTCCGAAGCAAAGATACATGGAACACGTTGTGTACTCCCGATAAATTCGGCGGCAAAGCAAGCCGATACGCTACCGGGCCTACCCGTTCCAAAACTTCAAAGGGTCCAATAAAACGAGGACTAAGCTTTCCCCGAATACCAAATCTTTTAATCCCCTTTGTCGGCGATACCTTTAGGAAGACATGATCTCCTACTTGGAACTCCAATTCCCGCCGACGCTTATCAGCATAGCTCTTTTGGCGACTTTGAGCTGTAATCAATCTTTGTCGAGCGATGCGAACCTTGTCCTCAGCTTCCTGCAGCACATCGGGACCCAAAACTAGCTTCTCACCAACTTCACTCCAATGAAGTGGTGATCGACACTTCCTTCCATATAGAGCTTCGAAAGGTGCTATCTTAATGCTTGCTTGATAACTATTGTTATAGGCAAACTCTGCCATAGGTAGGTGTTGATGCCATCCACCTTGATAATCAATCACACATGCTCGAAGCATGTCCTCCAAGATCTGAATGGTACGCTCAGATTGTCCATCGCTCTGGGGGTGGAATGCTGTGCTGAAATCCAGACGAGTGCCCAAAGCGTCATGTAAACTTTTCCAAAAGTGCGACACAAATCTAGTGTCTCTATCAGATACGATCGATGTAGGTACACCATGAAGCCGCACCACTTCATCAAGGTAGACTTGTGCAAGTCTCTCTCCTGCCCACGTAGTGTGTATAGGGATAAAGTGTGCTGATTTAGTCAATCTATCCACAATCACCCACACTGCATCATGCCCGGCTTGAGAGCGAGGCAAACCTGAGACAAAATCCATAGTAATTAGCTCCCACTTCCAAACCGGTATCGGTAAACTTTGAAGTTTTCCCGCGGGGAGTCTATGTTCAGCTTTCACTTGTTGACAAGTTAAGCATCGAGCCACAAACTCGCCAACATCTTTCTTCATTCCAGGCCACCAATAGTGCAATCTCAAATCCTTGTACATCTTTGTGCCACCCGGATGCACGGTGTAAGGCGCTCGATGAGCTTCTGTCAATATCCTTTCTTTAATCTCCACTTCTGCCGGTACACATAATCGATTCAGGAATCGTAACATTCCTTGATCGTCCACAAGAAAACCATTGGCATGACTTCGCTGATTTTGGATCGAATCCTTTGCAATTCTGGATCAAGAACTTGCTTTTCTTTAATCCACTCAAGTAAGGTAGGTTGCACTACCAATGCCATTAACCTCACGGGTGTATCGGGAGCTACCACTTCCAAATCCATTCGTCGCAATTCCGCCAGTAGCGGGGGTTGAGTAACTAGCAACATAGCTAAGTTTTCCATCGATTTGCGACTTAAAGCATCTGCCACCACATTTGCTTTCCCCGGGTGGTAGAGAATGGTCAAATCATAGTCTTTAAGTAGCTCCAACCATCTTCGTTGCCTCAAATTTAATTCCTTCTGCGTGAACAGATACTTTAGGCTCTTATGGTCGGTGTAGACTTCACAACGCTCGCCATAGAGATAATGACGCCAAAGCTTCAAAGCGAACACCACAGCCGCTAACTCCAAATCGTGGGTTGGATAGTTCTTTTCATAATCCTTAAGTTGACGGGAAGCATAAGCTATCACTTTTCCGTCCTGCATCAAAACACAACCCAAACCATTAAGCGAAGCATCGCTATAAATCACATACCCTTCTCCCGCAATAGGTAAAGTCAAGATCGGGGCGGTTGTCAAGCATTCCTTCAACTCTAAGAAGCTTCTATCACATAAGTCATTCCAAATGAACTTAGTTCCTTTGTGTGTAAGTCGAGTGAGAGGCATAGACAATTTAGCGAATCCCTCGACAAACCTCCGGTAGTATCCGGCTAGACCAATAAAACTTCGAATCTCGGTTACATTGGTTGGTCTAGGCCAATCCTTGATCGCCTCAATCTTCTTAGGATCCACGGCTACACCGTCTCCTGATATTACATGTCCCAAAAAGGATACTTCGCGGAGCCAAAATTCACACTTCTTCAATTTAGCGAAAAGCTTCTTCTCCCGAAGTACTTGCAATACTTGCCTCAAATGATCTCTATGTTCCTCATCGCTTCGAGAATACACCAAGATGTCATCGATGAACACCACCACAAACCTGTCTAAGTAAGGCTTAAAGACACGGTTCATTAGATCCATAAAAGCTGCCGGGGCATTAGTAAGCCCAAACGGCATAACAGTAAACTCATAATGTCCATACCGTGTTCGAAAAGCCGTCAGGGGCACATCATCGGCCTTGATCCTGAGTTGGTGATAACCAGATTGTAAATCTATCTTGGAATACACCAAAGATCCTTGCAATTGATCAAATAGGTCATCAATCCTCGGTAGTGGATACCTATTCTTGATCGTAACTTTGTTAAGCTCACGATAATCCACGCATAGACGAAAGGATCCATCCTTCTTCTTCACAAACAAAACCGGCGCTCCCCAAGGTGAAACACTTGGTCTAATAAAACCCTTGTCCAACAAGTCTTGCAACTGCGCCTTCAACTCCTTGAGCTCGGCAGGAGCCATCCTATAGGGTGCCTTTGAAATCGGGGTAGTTCCGGGAACGAGATCTACCACGAATTCAATTTCCCTATCCGGTGGCATACCCGGAAGATCAGCCGGAAACACATTGATGAATTCCCGCACAACGGGTATGTCCTCAATCCGCGGGGTATCACCGTCCCTCACAACAACACTAGCTAAATAAGCTACGCAACCACTCCCAATTAAGTGCTTAGCCCGCGTAGAAGAGATAGTCATCGCGAACAGCGAACTCTTGCACGCTCGGAACACAACTTCATCTTTTCCGGGCTCCCGAAAAGTCACAATCCGATCCTTGCAATCGATTGTGGCGTAGTATTTAGTAAGCCAATCCATGCCCAATACTACGTCGAACTCACCAAGCTTTCGCAAAGCTAGCAAATCAATCGGCATAATCCAATCCCCTACTCTAACAGGGCAACTAGGGCAAAACTCCCGTATGTCCAAAATATGGTCGGGGACGATGACATGTCCCGGATGCAAGGTAGGTACAATCTCGATGCCATGCAACTCGGCAAACAGCCGATCAATAAAAGAGTGCGATGCACCGGTATCAAATAAAGCTCTAACTCTGATTTCATTAATTAAAATGATACCTGCGACGACATCCTCGGCTGCTGTCGCCTCCACAGTCTGAGCCGCATATATGCGCCCACTAGGCACCTGTCGAGATCCCTCGGTCGGATGCTGAAAGGGCGGTCGCCCCGCCGAGTGATGAGTAGGTGGGGCTCCTCGGCCCTGACCCGGTGGTGCCGGTGCTGAAGCTGACGAAGGTGCTGGGGATAAACCTCTCGGGCACAGAGATCGAATGTGACCCTCCTGGCCACACTTAAAACACTTGCCACCACGTTGCGGGCATTGAGGTGGAAAATGAGGACCACCACAAATGACGCAACGCGGCGGTTTTCGGAAATCCGGTGCTCCGCGCGGTGGAGCCGATCCGCGCCCACCCGATTGACTCCTCGGGTGCTTCGGTGGTCTCTTGGAGTAACTCTTGCTGCCTCCTTCGCCCGCTGGCCTCTTACCCCTTAGTTTGTCCCAAGCTTCGATCTCCTCTCTAGCAATTTCCGCGTCCTTTTCCACAACCAAGGCGCGATTCACTACCTCTCGAAAAGTCTGCAATCCCGCCGCTTGCACCAACCTATAAATCGACGGTCGAAGGCCCGCTTCGAAGATGCGAGCCTTATCCTCGTCATTCCTCACCACGTAGGGTACGCAGTGCAACAGACGAGAAAACTCTCGTTCATACTCCGTCATCGTCATGTCCCGCTGGCGCAAGCTGCGCAAATCCCTCTCCATCTGTCTCTTGACACTCGGAGGAAAGTAGTTCGACAACAAAAGATCCTTGAACCCGCTCCAAGTAATGGCCGCCAAGTCGGTGTTCGGGTTATCCCGAATGTCCGCCCACCATCGATATGCCGCACCATCTAGGTGATACGTGGCCAACCACACCTTGTTCTGCTCCTCCACAAAAGTATCATGAAAGAGTTTTTCCATGTGGAGAACCCTCTTCTCCACCATCCAATGGTCTGCCTTCTCGCCATCAAAGACTTGAGGATTACCCCTCCGAAACTCATTCAAACGCTCCATCAGTCTATCTCGCTCTGCCCCGGTAACCATCATAGGCAAAACCGTCCTCACCGGCGATGCCCGAAACGGGGGTGTCACGGCCGTCTCCTCCCTCGGCTCTGTACTAGGCGCCTCAGATGCCGGCCCAGGTACGGGCGCCGATGCTCCAGCAGTAACATCTCCAGCTGGCGTAGGTGGCGTAGGATCCTGAGCGGTCCTGGTAGTAGCCTGCCGCAGCAATAACTCCTCCATCCTCTTCATCCTCGCCTCCTGTCGACGTGCGGCGTCGGCTTGCTGTTGAGCCGCAGTCGCCTGCTGTGTCACCAGACCCGTTAACATTGTCAACTGGTTTCTCAACTCGCGGACCTCACTGGACCCGGAGGTTGCAGAGGTCTCCACATCCTCTGTGTCGGCTGCCGCTACCATCTCGGTCGATTGAGAATGAGTAGTCGGCATTACAAGCTACAATAACATAGAATGCGCAAGTTAGAAAACTCATGCTAACGAAACCCCACTCAACAATAAAGTCCCCAATCATGCGAAAGTAAATGAAGTGAGCTCCTAACTAACTCCCGATGTCACGTTGTCGGCCGCCAACGTGACCTCCTAAGAGTTAGGCGTCACACACTTCGATCAAACTCCAACTACTTGGTGAATAAGGACACAACCCAATTGTGTTACTTTCGCCATTGTCAATCTCGTCTCTCACGAGTCTATGTCCTATAGTCCAACCGGCCTAAGGTTTTCTAGGTCCACAATGACTTAACCCTAGGCTCTGATACCACTATAATCTGTCACGCCCCGGGGCCCCAGCGGAAGCCCACCCGGGCGCATGCACAGACCCGCCGTGTACACAAGCAACCCAAATGCACACAAGGCGTCTAAAATAATCATACAAGAAAGGAATAAAGCAAGTAATCCTATCATGATAATCAGAGCATACATACTAAACAAGTAAGGTCTCAAGGTGAAAGTATGTAATTCAATAAAGAAGTAAAGCCACATCATAAGTTTAGTACAACAATACACCCAAAAGGGAACATAAGGTGGTCGGTACAAAGACACCTTTCAACAAAAGATAAAAGAAAGGTGCTCCACCTAGTCGCTAGCTCCCTCGCGCTCTAGCTACTCGCAATGCCCTTGCCGCGGTCCCTAGCCTCTCCTGCAGTGGATGGCTCTGAAATAAAACAACAAACCCCAGGGGAATGAGAACTATTATTCAATAGTTCCCAGTGGGTAAGCCACCGAGAGGAGCGGAGTACACCACTAGGTCAACTGAGGCAAAGTAGGGTTAGACAACAAAAAGCATAATTATAGTTGAAATTTAATACTACTATGCCTCAAGATGTTTTCATAAAAAACATGAATTATTCTACCCAAACACATGTGTAAGCATGCAAAGTTCCACCTCTTACTATATGAATATTCACCTTTTCATCACGCCATAACTATGTAGTCATAAAAGAATACAATAGAGGAAAGTTCACTTGTGCCGTGCCTAATGGCTCCGTGGTAGTCAACACCTCACGCTTTGGTGAGCCTTACCTACGGCGGTTCCATTTCGGCGCTCTCTCAAACACACGGGCGAAATAACTGTCGCTAGGCCAACTCCGGAGTGCCGGCTTGTAGGGAGCGACCCTCACAAGCATGTGTAAACGAGCATAGTGGCTAACAAGTAACAATCAACCATATCATATCATTCATCATGTCTATAAACATGGAAGACCAACTAATGTCCAATACTAGGTCATGATGTCCATCTTGTTATTCATCTAAGTGGAATGTCATATGTTTAGCTTCACATTTTGATTCTAACATGACATATGTCATATATACTCTATAACTAGTTCAACAAGCTAAGTGTCAAGAGTGTTTTCAAATCCATTGTCCATCTACCATTACACATGTCTCTATTCCTTCAAATAAGCAATTAAACAAGTACATGAATGAAACATTCAATTCCCATAGCCAACCATGATGCGCTATGCTTAAAACTATGCAAACCTCCTACTACATAGGACATACAATTTGCATCTATATAGTACATGAATTCCATGCATTCCAAAATTCTACCATGTCTTAATTAGCATGAATATGCATTAATTTAAGCTCTTAAGCTAAAACGAAGACATATGGGGAATTCACCCATTTCGGTGAGGTCAAACCCACCGGATGCCCTTCGGAACCTCGCAGTATTCGAAAACAAAGTTGCCCCCTCGATTTCTAGCGCCCTAAAGGAGATCTCTAAGGGGTTAGAAACATCGATCGAACGTTTTCGAAAAACGACATAACACAAGGGAAAAAAAGGGTGGAATTACCTTAGATCAAAAATCTCTTGTCCAAATTCCAAAATAGAGTTAGGAAGCTTCAAATCCAACCTAACATAACATTCTACACCCATCAAATCCCATTCAAAAACCTAGAATCAAGAAACCCTAAAAGTAAACCCTAGGTTTACCATAATGAGGTTTCATCAATAAAAAACCCAAATAAACTCCAAAAGAGGATTAAAAAGAGGAAAACTCACCTCTTTAATGCTCCAAGCTAGGTCCAAGGAAGCTAGGGTTGGAGATAAACCTCAAACAAGCCCTCCTCTCCTCCACCACGTTCCTCCAAGAGCAAGCTAGGAAGCTTGAGTGCAAAGGAAAAGGAAAAGGAGATCAAACCCTATGTTTCCATCACCATGGAGACAAGATCCTAGAGAGAGAAAGGGAGAAAACCTTACCTCTTTTCTCCAAAGTCCACAGCACAAATGGCTGTGAGGGGGGGGTGTGAAGGGTTAAGTTACATGTTGTAACAATTGCCCTAACACCCCTCCAAAAGCCAACATTCGCGAAACAGCTCAAAACAGGATTTTCGGCTCTGTATACCGGTATGCGTATGGGCATACCGGTATCTGGCCAGAAATCCTGCAAACCCGAGCCTCGGCCAAACAGGCCACGCGAAGGGATTCCGGTATGGAAAATGCCAGTACCGGTACTAATCACTTCAGTACCGGTATGCGGTCTTCACATACCGGAATGCCAGCCCATTCCGGTATCTCCAGCGGAATTCCGCAGAACCCGAGAGCTGCGCAATCCAGTTATTCACAGGATTCCGGTATCCCAAAGTCATATACCGATATGCAATGTCAAACCTGCAGTTTTTGCAGAATTTGACTCCCGAAGTCCGTTTTCGCACTTCTTAAGTCCCGAAAACGCTCCCAAGTGCTCGAAACACTTCCAGAACCTCCAGATTAGTACGAATCACTAATCTCGCACTAGAACCTCGCAATTTGCTAAAATTCAGTGTACTACACCCACCTCGAGAGCTTTCGAATCCTTGTATTCTTCAAGCTCCTAAGTGTCCAAGCCTTGAGTTCTTGTTTCAACCCAAGCTTCTACAAGAAAACGGTTCGTTACTCATTACGAACCCTAAATTCAACTCAACATGTGAAATCAAGTGTTCTAACATGATTTCCTAGGCCTCACTTGCAATTCCCGAAGGTCCAAATATTTTTAGAACCTCTCATTGCAAAAGCCCCAAATCTACTTAGGTTACACATGCATGCATGTGAAACTACAAAATCTCTTGGCCAATCTCCACGTTTTGTGGTTTAGATTGCCTAGGGTCTCCAAAACCTCATGCTAAAGGATTGAATCCAAGGTTTAAACCCTAAATCACAAGAACTCACCTCAAAGCCCTAGCTCCCAAGCTTCTTCTTGCACCAAGAAGCTCCAAATCCACCTTAGAAGCTTTTCCCAAGGTCAAATCCTTCACTTCTCCAAGCCTTTGAGAGATCTCTAGAGAGAGAAAGTGAGGGAGAGGGAGAGGGAGTGTGAGGAAGATGAAGATGGATTGAGGGGAGAGGTCTCAGCCCTCAATATATAGTCCCTCCATCGTAAAATTACCAAAATACCCCTCACTGGGCATTCTGCACCAGCCGGGTCCGGACCTTGCGAATGGGGTCCGGACCCCGCACTGATAACCGACCAGCGCGCAGGCCGGGTCCGGACCTTGGCATCAGGGTCCGGAACCCGTACGCACCCCAACTTGGAGACCCGCTCGGGTCCGGACCTCAAGTCCCGGGTCCGGAACCCGTACGTTCCCCATCTTGGACATTGGCTCGGGTCCGGACCGTAGCTGCCCGGGTCCGGACCGCAGCTGCCCGCGGACTTCATTGTCCGGACCCCAGCTTCCAGGGTCCGGACCCCGTGAGCAGTTTTGCTCCGGTTGGTCCTTTTCTTCGGAATCTTCGATTTCTGGGTTTCCACTCGCACCCAAAATGTTCCGAAACCTTTGGAACTCAATTCCACACTAGCCATTACCGGCTCTTTCCGAACTTTCTCAAATTTAGTAAAGTTCGAAGCAACGCACCGAAATTCAAAGTGTACGAAGCGATAGCTAACCTGTAAACAAACATACAAGCAACTACAAGAGATATAAAGCTGAGATAAAATATACTAAAAGAACCATAGCCACCTGTACATATAGAAACCAAAAATACAACAGTCCCTCCAAAACCAAAATAGGGACAAATCCACAGTATATGTACATGGCTCAACTCAAAAGAGACTATCTCCAGTACGGTCCTCCTCTAGGAACAACAGGGACAGGTAGGGATCTAGCTCGCGACTCCCTTACTTCGATCCGCAGGAACAAGAGCAGCAGCCGCAACAGACGAAGGCTCTGCAAGAAAAGGTGGCAACAAAAGGGTGTGAGAACTACTATCAAAAGAAGTAGTCCTCAGTGGGTACCAATACCGACCTCAACGGTCCACCCACTAAGTCTACGAGACTAACAGTATAGCTGGTAGGTAAAGAACAACAAGATAAGCTGGAATAAACTCTACAGCTTAAATGCCACTACCCTACCACTATCCAAGTCAACTCTCAAGTAAGCATCACCAAAGTGAAAAGTCACCCCTGACCCAATCTATCGGAACCGCCTAAACAGGCTCGTCCAGCCAACTGCCTAGCCACACCGCACACTACCAAAAAAGGGTAGCCGGTCCAAAATCAGATCCAACTAATCTGCATCGACATCAACGCAAGAGAGGCCTCACTCCGGAGCGGCACTCGGGGGAGCTACCCAACCGAGTTAGTACGCGTATCTTTGTCGAGCACAAACAGGCTCCGACAAGCTATAATCAAATGGAAAGGGGTCAATATGGGTCAAAGACTCCAAGCTCACGTGCCCTCAGCACAAACAGATGATAAAACAAGAGTCTGGGTCTACCGTCAACCCCGACGGCACCCGGTAATACAAAACAGCTTAACCCTGCTGTAAATACAAGCTCAGCATCCCAGCACAAGCGTAAACTCGTCCTACAACAAACTAAGTATCCACCTCGCACTAACAGCGGTGATACAAGTAAAGAAACGGCTCCTAGAGCTAAATCTGATAATAGTTCGAAAAGTGACGGTTGTAGGTTCACGAGTTTTCTACTAAGTCAATTCCCAGTTCAACATGTAAAGTCATGTCTATAAATTATCAATTTATGCTCCAAATTCAGATTTCATCTAAATACATGCAAATTCATGAATTCGAGCTACTAACATGATTAAACAGATAATAAAACAGCATGCTGCACTCTCTACAACTTAGGAGGAAATCCGACGATTTCGGTAACATTAACCCACCTCAAATGCTATCCAACTAAGGCTAGGAGTCGAGTGGAAGGCCTCCAAACAACACCGCCTGAAAACAGCATTCTTGTGGCCTTTCGACTTCTCTCTTTTCCACTTCTCGTCTTCATTCTCAAAGACCTTTTTTCTCCGGTCTTTCTTCTTCTTTTCCTTCGGCCCCAAACTTCTTCCGAAGGCTCTGATTCCTTCTCTCCCTTCATCTCCGTCTCTTGACTATACTCTTCTTCGGCAGTATGTCGAGTGGGACTCTTCTCGCTTCATACTTGATCTTTCTTTCGTGGTGCCTCCTCCATATGATGCTCTTCCTTTCTCGGCGGAAGCGCTTCTTTTGGTGGCCAACACCATCCATCTCCTTTCCAGTTCTACCTTGAAGTCATCAGGGAAGAGCCTTTGTACCTGGCCCAGCGTTTCAGATGCCTACTTAGCCTGGTTGGATCGAGTGGAGGAATCTTACGCTGATCTTTGGCATGAAGTGGGGATTTATGAAGCCATTCAACTCTCGAGGACCCCTCCTCAAGCCGATAGTCTTCTTCTTGCCGCGGCTTTATACTTCTGGTCTTCAGTTTCTAATATTTTCTTCTTCAGGGCGGGGCCTTTCACCCCGACCCTTTTTGATGTGGCAGCGATTGTCGGTCTCCGCCCTCACAGCGTTACTCTCTCCATGGCCTACAATCCTGATGGAGTGACGGACTTCGAGGCCTACCTAGATAAAGCGGACCTTACTTACACCAAATTTATGCGATGGTTTGCAGGTCAGGCCTGTGCTCCAGTCACCAGGAGGGAGCATACTGCCTTTCTCCTCTACTGGCTCTGTCACAACCTTTTCTGCACCCGCCCATAGAAGATCAACCGAGACTTTGTTCCCATCGCCGTTGCACTAGCCAACGGCGAGAAGTTGGCACTCGGTTCTTTCCTTCCTTCCTCTATCGTGAGATCTTTGAGTCGATCAAGCTATTGCCGTCAAAGGATGGCATGGTGATCGGCTCCGGCTGCGACATTATCTGGTTTCTACAACTTTGTCTGCAGATTTATTTTTTGGTTTTGTGCCGAACTCCCGTCGTCCAAGATTCGGCTCCTCATTTCAATACCTATGGATTGGCCCTCGGCTGCCCGGAGCCCCTTACTTCAGGTCAGCCCGTTGAACTTTTGTCTTACTTTCGGGTCTTCTATGCTGCAGAGTATCGGCATTCCATCAAATGGTCCCTTTTGGAGAGCGATTGACCGATCCAGTCTGGTTTCTCGCTCGGTATGAGGCTGTTCAGGATTGAAAGGCCTCTTCTAAAGCCAGTGAATACTCTGAGGTTTGGTATTCCTTTTTGGCTCTGCGGGACCTTCATGTTGGCATGAAGACTCACTCCAAGTTGACGCCAAGCACAAAAGTTTATTGTCCTCATTACGTGGCGCGTCAATTTGGATTTGTCCAAGCGATCCCAGCTCTGTCCAAGTTCTTCACGGCTAACACTGCCTGGAACCGTCCCCTTACGAAGAGCGCAGCCGAAGAGATCAGCTCTCAGCTCTGGGGAATCTCCTTCGACACTTCTTTACACCCGTTAGGTTTTCAGCCGAATCATACAGGGTTGTCGACCTTTACTTCCAAGGTGCTTGGGACTGTTTCTACAAGGACATCTTCTCTAAGACCTTGTCCCCCTGCCTTCACAACATTCTCCATACGAAAGGCATTTTATTTTTTCTTTAATTTGATTTTGTTTATTTTTTCTTTCTTTCTTTAACTTCCTGGTCTGTTCCTTAGTCGACATTTCCATTGGTAAAGAAATCGCCTTCGACTCCCCGAAATAGGAGGATTCAGGCGAGGATTCTGACAAGGACTCGAAGGCCTCACCTCATCCCTCAGTAGAATATCTCGCTTCTCAGAGTGTATTTCTCTTTAATGCGCTTTCGACTTTCGGCTAGTTTAATTTCTTCAGCCGGTACGCGTTTCTGATCCATCTGCCCAGCGTCCAAAAATGTGGCCAATCGAATCTGTCTCTCTGACTCCTCCGTCGCAGCAGAAGCGGCGCAAAATAGTCACAATTAAACTTGACTCTCATCCTCCCCTTGCCTCGGCTGAAGGCATGTCATCTACAGAAGCTCCGCCGGCTGATACTATACCCTCGGCTCAAACCGCTATTCTAGCCAAATCGGGCTCGACGCCGGCAACGGCGGCTCTTACTGAGCAGGCTTTTCCTGAACAAGCTTTGTCATCGGACAAGGTAAATCCTCAGTCCATTGTAATAGATTCTCCTTCTCCTCCTCATTCTTTACCACATGAATCAACGGTCGAATAGCCGGAGAAAGCGGCTTCAAAGGTCACCAGTGCTAGGTTCGCCTCATCACTCAAAGCGCGATGCCTCAACAGGGCCAAGAGACTCCGCAGGCGATACGTCACGAGAAAAAAGCAAGTCGAGAAGAGAAAACAGAGAGAAGAGACAGGTAAGAAGAAAGAATGGGAGAAAGATCAAAATGACGAAGGGAGGAAGAGGAAGGAGGAAAAAGGAATGGAGAGGACGAGAGAAGAAGAAAAGAAGAAATAAGAAGAGGGAAGAAATAAAGACGAAAATGAGAAGAAGAAAAGAGAGAAAGAAAGAAAGAAAGAAAGAAGAGGAGAAGAAGGTGATAGAGGCGGAGAAAAGGGGAGAAAATAGAGAAAAGAGGAGAAGAGAGGAGGAGAGATAGAAAGAGGAAGAATGACAGAATAAACAAGAGAGAAGAGAGGAAAGTGGAAGACGAACCCGGGATAAGAGAGAGAAGCGGTCCAGCTCTCCCCGATGAACCTCCGGTTGAAGCTTCCACTTCAGTTGTTGAGCCGATACTTGAAGAACACACACCTATTGGTGGATCGGCTGACGCTCTAGCCTTGTCCCTTCAGGAATTGGTCGCTTCGAGTCCTAAATCTAATGAGGAAGAGGACCCCTCTACTACTATCTTGGCTGACACCCAACAAAAATTGGGCAAATGCTTAAGACTATACAGTAGTGGTCTTCCCACCTTGGCTCGAAGTTTGGAGCAGTTTGATTGGCTCGGAGCACTCTTCATCGACCTCTTGGATCAGCCTGATCGACCTCCTTCGGAACGATATTTTGCAGAGACTTTGTCTACTCATCTTTCTTCCTTTTTAGCTTGGCAACAAGCGCTTTCTGCCCAGCACGTGGCTTTGGATGCTCACTTCTCACAAGTCGGCTCTTTTAAAGCGAAGACTACTGATATAGCGACTCCATTAACTGACTTCAACAAACGGGATGACGTCTTAAGGGATCAAGAATCGGCTCTTCGTTAGCGCATTGTTTACCTTAAAACAGAACTCGCTAAAGCAGAAAAAGCCTTGGCCCGCACGTCTGAAGAACGCACTTCTCTACAAATTCAATATCAGGCCAAGAAAGATGAGGGGACATCAATCCGTGAGCAACTCTCCTAACTATATAAGCTCCATCCTATGATGAAACGGAGGAGACATGCAGCCGATCTAGCTCAGTCCAACTTAGAGGCCGAATGGAATCACCTTAGGGATTTATTATCTTAATTTTCATATTCTTTGGCTTTTCGTATATCGGCTGTAATATATTCTGACATTTATTTTGTTTGTTCTTTTGATGATATTCTTACTCATTTTCCCATATAGAAGGGTAGTATTCTCTCAAATATTTTCCATTAACCAGCTTGCTAATTTTCGATCCTTCTAATGTTTTTAGAAAATACGCATTGCCTCTGGCGACTTTACATATTTGGAAAGGTTCTTTCCAATTTGAGAACCATTTTTCATATATTCGGCCTTTTCGGCCGATCGGCAGTATTAACTTTAGCACCAAATCTCCAACTGCAAAAGATTTGGCCTTAACTCTCTTATTGTACACTCTGCTCACTCGGCTCTGATAGGCTTTCAAATGATCGAATACCAGCAGCCGAGTCTCGTCGATTTTATCTAAACTTTCGTACATCAAGAGCTCATATTCTCTAGATGTCAAGTCTTTATGTCCCTCAACTCTTAAAGAATGAAGCATTATTTGGGCTGGCATGTCACGCCCCGGGGTCATTTTAGAAAGCCAGCTTGAAATCGGGCTATCTTTACAAATCATAGTAAGCGGAAAACCGCCTTTAAAAAAAAAAAAAAACCTTGACCCCATGGACGTGCAACAGACCCGCCCACAAATATAGAAAACTTTCGAAACAAACGGACAGAGTCTTTCCTGTATTTGCACGGCGTAGCACAAGTACAATCGATCAACCAGAGCCACATAGGCAAAGAGAAAAAATATTTTCACATGCACCCTATCACTTTCAAATGTCTCCCACACGAAGACTCTGTTTTGAAATTCTAACTTCAAAGTTAATCCACGGAAAACCGTTTGAAAACCGTTTCCCACACGGAAACCTTCATTTTGGAAACCGCTACCACGAGGGGTAGAAAACCATCAATCGAATCCAAACTGATACCACATAGATCCAAAAGCTCAAATATCCAAAATCCATGAGTACCCAAAACCTCAAAGGTACACCATCCAAAAATTGCAAGTAGTAAGAACATCAACTGAACCACATGTATCATCTACAAACAGGTGTAAGGGTAATCTATACTATCACATGTATGTCTAGCAATGTAAGAGTATAATCAGAATATATACCGTAAGGTCGGGACCTCTATAGCTCGCTATCTATCGTGCCTCACGCACCGTCCCGACTGCCACCACCCGCATCACCTGAAAAATAGTGGGGGGTGAGAACATGTACACATGTCTCCCCCTTCTAGTGGATACCGCAACCCAACGAATGCAAGTGTACTCACCGGCAAAAGAAAGAGATAACCATGTGGGGCTGGACCACACGATTATCGAGGCGATGATGTCCGGCGTGCCGGTCCCCGCCACGTGGTTCGCGAGCATAACCGGGTCGCTGATCATCGGCCCGGAGCTCTGGTACACGTTCCATCCGACGGTCGATTCGCTCAAGGAGAGTTTGTATAGAATTTGGAAGGATAGGAGGGTAGTCTTAAAGGAGAAAGGTGGGAATGCCAGGAATAGAGCATTTAATTTGTTCACTGCTACAAAGATGGCTTCCGCTTATGAGAGGCTCTTCTTGTGCATATCTGAACGTGGTGGCAACAAATTTTGTAGATACCCATAAACATAAGTTTTGATATATATATATATATATATATATATATATATATATATATATATATATATATATATATATATATATATATATATATATATGTATATGAGTCCGGCTAGGGT
Organism: Puya raimondii; assembly: GCA_016920855.1. Taxonomy (NCBI): domain Eukaryota; kingdom Viridiplantae; phylum Streptophyta; class Magnoliopsida; order Poales; family Bromeliaceae; genus Puya; species Puya raimondii. The sequence continues at coordinate 92,864,872 of JABWPP010000049.1, forward strand.
GGTTTTAAAAGTACCAAGCACTTGGTGCTTATAAGTTTTTCGCCGTTAGATTTTACTTTTTCGATCATTTTCATCCATTAGATCATACTATTCAACCAATCACTCTCTCACCTTAGGAGATCACTATCATCATGACCGCACATCCCTTAACCCAAGAGCCGAACTTATAGGAATCAACCATTAAAAACTTTGAAGCTCAATATATATATATAGAGCATGGCTATTATGCTCTCAGGAGCACGGAGGCTTCTGTGCTTTTAAACCATTTTCCTTGATTAAACTTCAAAATCAACAATCGGCTCCATTAGACTTGATCTAGCATATTTGAAGTATCTAGAAAATAAATTTGTTATTTTGCGATATCATTATCGAACGATCGAAAGGGTTCAACATAAATAATTTTTAATGATTGATGCCTGCCGTTTTCAAGTTTAACAGTATAGAAGTATTCAAATCGGATGAAATTTGATAAAAAATTATTTATACTATCTACAGCAAGATCAATATCTCTGATAGAAAATTTAAGTATTATATCACTACTTTTTGTGAGATTTTTATTTTTAGGCGTTGATTTTGAACCCTTTCGATCGTTGATAAATGATATCGAAAAACTGCAAAACTTATTTTTTAGATCCTTCAAATATGCCACGTCAAGTCTAACGGAGCTGATCGTTGATTCGAAAGCTTAATCATCCAAAACGGCTCCTAAGGGCTGCTCTCTATATATATATAATCAAATTTATCTTTGTGGCATTACAAAAAAAAAACGCTTATAGAGACGATTTTAAAGAGGCGGTTCCTACAACCGCCTCTAAGCTTTGTTATTAGAGGTGTTTCAGAGGCGGTTTACAGAACCATCTCTAAATCCGAAAAAATAAAAATAAATTTTTTAGGATAAAAGATTAAGGGATAATTACCTATATACCCCACAAAATTTCGGAAATATCTCATTTACCCCTACTTTTTTTTTTCTTTCCAATATACCCCTCATATGTTCCTTCGTTATTCAAAAATACCCCTGCAGTTCCCACCCGTTAAGTTAACTTGGGTTAAACGTGAGTTAAGTATCTACTAGGGTTAAAAAAAAAGCCTCTTTTGTCCTTAACTTAAGGGCAAATAAGAAAGGTTGGTAATAGTAGAAGGGTATATTTGAAAAGACCAAAAATCAAAATACTTATGTGCCCCTAATTTAAGGGCAAATAAGAAAAGTCGGTGATAGTAGAGGGGTATATTTGAAAGGGTAAAATAGTAATTTCACAGAGATAACAGCTATTGCTAACAGTTCACTAACAGAATTTAACTCTAGGGATATATTTGAAATAGGTTGGAACGTAAAAAAGGTATTTTCAATATTAGTCTTCCGAGAGGGGTAAATCATAAAGTCTGGAACTTTTCAGGGGTATATAAGCAACTGCCCCAAAGATTAAAAACCCTAATCGATCCCAATCTCCCACAACTCCACTTCCTGAGCCGTGACCACCCACCTCTTTCTCGTTTTCTCCCATTTTCCCCTTTCTCTCTCTCTCTCTCTCTCTCTCTCTCTACCCATCTCCCAACTGCAAGCACCTCTGCCCCACCCCGGCGATTCGCCCAGCGAGCATCCCGCAGTATTTGTCATTCCCCCCACGAGCATCCTCGCAGCGACGGTCTCACTCTCTGCCCACATTCCACCTTCGAGCACCTCCACCCTGAAGGATCAAATGGCAACTAAGAGGGGGGGTGAATTAGTTGACAACTAAAAATCAAGTAAAATTAAACCAAGATAAAAATTGCACAACCAAATAAAAGAAGGAAATCAAACTCAAATAACACAGATGATTTATTCTGGTTTGGCCTTTCTGCCTACTCCAGTCCGATCCTTCTTCTCCTCGAGGTACCGATTTCACTATCACTTGGCCTTTTGAACATGGCAAGACCAAAGCCGCTTCAATCACACTTTACAAGACTTCTATTACAATCCTCTCAACAAAGCTAAAAAATAAAAGAACAATTAGGACTTAGAGAATATTTCTGAAGTTGTGTCTCAAACAACATCCAAGCCCTCCTTTAAATACACTAGCCATCATTTCAAAAATGGAACAAAGGCATGATTAAAGTAATTTGATTTTAATTTGGATTTTAACTATATTTGCAAATGCATTTGAATTAATTCCAAAATAAATTTGAATTCATACCACATTTGCAAACACATTTGAAATATTACTACATTTGAAAAGCTCATTTGAAATTATACTAAATTTGTAAAATCCTTTTAAATTAATACTACAAATATAAAACTTTTTGAATTCATTCCACATTTGTAAAAAGCTTTTGAATTAATACCATACTTGTAAAACTCATTTATATCATATTTCATATTATTTAAATTCATACCATAATAAATCATTTTTTGAATTTATACCATATATCAAATCCCTTTCATACCATATTAAAAATAATGGCTAATTTGATGTTAAGCTCAAATCAAATCCAAGATGAATTGGTCAACTTGACTAAGTTGACCGGCTCAAGTCCGATAAATTGCAAAGAAATCCTCCGAATAATTGTTGTGACATTTGCATCCAATTTGGTACAATTTAATCTTGTCCGAGCCAATTTGAACGATATTATTGAATTGTTACCTTTGATCAATTTCGGTTCGACTTGAGTCACTTTAAATCCAACTAAAACCTGAAATTACTAAGTAACAAATTAAATCCAAAATTTGTTTGTTATCATCAAAATTTATCGGATAAAATCCAACACACCCCACCCCAGCAATTCGCCTAGCGAGCATCCCTGCAGCATTTGTCGTTCCCCCACGAGCATTCTCGCAGCGACGGCCCATATAACCCCCTACCCATCCCCCCCCTCGCCCTGCAGACGATTGCTCCCATAAACACCCCCGCCTATTGCCCCTTCGCAATGCAGCCACCAGGTAATTTTGCTATTTAGTTCAAAATCAGGTTATTATTATCATGTTACATATGTCTAACGCCATGAATATGATATGAATTTTTTCAATATAGTCGGCTATTTTCTTTTCAGTTTATGCTTTTCTGGTAAGGTTGGAGGTTCTCACAAACCCGTGATTTTATATCATTTTTCTTGGATAGTTTGATGCACTACATAGGGAAACCCTAGCCAAGAATTTCTGATTTGGGGCTTATTGTCACTCGTCTTGCCCATTTTGTAGGGTTTCTTTGTTATTTATAATGCTTTAGGTTGTGTAGCTGACTTATGCTTTCAATTTGATCAAGAAGACTGTTAATTCTGTTTCGTGGGATGTTTCTTCTAAATGGAACTGCAATTTAAAAAATATGCACTCATCTTAATGTAATTTTTGGGACATCTGAGTTTGCTGTGGCGCCTTGTCGCGCATTATCTTGCTTCTTAGTATCTGCTTGAATAAGATATATATGCTATAATTTTCTCAATTTGATAATGAAATATTTTTCTTTGAAAGACTTATGAATGTTATTGAAGGAAGACTGGTTAATAGTGAAGGTGCATTTTACTGATTGTCAAAGACAATTAGTCTTTTAAAATTTTAATGAGATCAATCTTGTAAATTGAATATTATGACGTCACATAGATTAAAGAATAGAGGGTGAAATTAGAGTCAAATTCGAATATGGGGGGACCTTTTTTGAATAATCTTTTATCAGGTTGTCGAAGCAAACCTTTAAGCTACATAGGACTATTTTATGATCGTGTGATCTACTAATTTGCTTTAGGGTAGGTAAAGATATAAAAAATCTTATGTTTTGTGTACCAGGCAAAATTTGATGTGCCTATGATTTTGTTAAACATAATTCCGAGGATAACCTAGCTAACACCTTTCAACTGCAATGTAGATGAAATACAAACATACATGACATAAGAGTAATGGGCAATGTATTTGGCCATGATGTTTTGGAGAGTTGGACAGTAGGAAACCTCTTTAATTTTCTCTCTAAATTCTGAAGTAGACATTCTTTAACTTCTTGTTCATATGGGTGTTCATTTTTACCATAGTGGACTTTCAGCAGCTTCTTAGTAATTAAGCAATATATTTCATGTCTCATTCTTACATTTACGTCACTTTCTGTATTGATGAATAGTGAACCGAGTAATCCCTTCTTCTGATTTTAGAAGGAAGCTTCTAACTTGTAAAAAAAACTAGCATATGTGCTAAGTCAATACCTATGTGCTAGTTTGTGTTATCGGCATCACTTGCATGTCATTATTATTGTTTTTGTGTAAATAATATGTTCTCGTGATAACGTATTAACTACTATTTTTATAGTGCTCTAAGGGAGTGCCACTTTTTCCCTAAACAAGCTAAAGAGTTATCCTGCTTGGAATGCACAGTGTCCATACTAACCAACTACGAAATTGCTCAGGACTACCTTGAATGGGAGGTTTGCAAATTGCAATTTAATTATAAGTGTTCCCACCTGTTATTTTAATTTATTTAGTTATTAAAGCTTCTGTTTAACTAAAATTTTTGTTCTATCGTGCAGATTGAAAAGTATAGCTTAATCATTGAAAGAGAGTCACTTCACCAACCCACCTGCTACAATAACATGTTGATAAATGTAGTGGACCTCTTCTTGCTTTTTCTTCAATTACCTTGCTCTACTTCTTCATTAAATTTACAGACCTCAAAAAAGATGTCATTATATATATATATATATATATATATATATATATATATATATATATATATATATATATATATATATATATATATATATATATAGGCTGGCTAGTTTAATCTGATACATGTTGATGCATGTTAATTGGTTTAGTATGGTTATTTTGGTTGGGTCATGATTTAAATTGACTAACATAAAATTTTATTTTTTATTAAGAAAAATAGAGGGAAGATAAGTGATTACTATGTTTGAGGTCGTCTTCTACTTCTTCTTCACTTTGAAGATTAGGTAAGTTATGCTGTATACCCTTATAATAATTTTTTATTCTTAGTTTTTATTAATATTTTTGTTTTATTATCACTAAGGAAATCGTTATTTTCATAACTACGCGTTGGTATTGAAAAAAAATTTTGTTGTTATTTCAGTTGTTTTCCTATAATGGATAAGAGTTGGATGACAAAACTTAGCATTTCTCGATTCTACTGGTAGAGAGATGCGAGAGGAAATGGATCGCCTAAAAGCACTATTATCAGATAGAGTTTTTCAATTCTCAGGTATATCAATTTGATAGCAAGTTATTACTAATAATATATTTGAATAGTTTTGTATTTTACTATAATTAATAATTTTATATTGTTTGATAATTTTTTAGGTTGTGGGTGGCAAATCAATTGATGCATTCTGTGTGAGAATTCAAATATTTTTGGAATTTTAAATTTGAATTCAGTGTTTTCTCTCCCTCTACTTTGTATTTGTGTGCTTTTGCATTTGTATATATATATATATGTATAGGTGTATATATATACGTATATATATGTATTTATTGTATCTTTTTGGTTTTTGAGTTGTGTTGGAGGAGAGATGATGGGTTGTGTCACAATTCGGAGTCCGTTTCTGACGATCAAAGATGGTAGATTCGATCTCGGCAGTGCTGAACGCGATGGCATGATCCGTTCGCACATGCGACGGTCGGATCGTGAGATATCGCGATATCTTCGCTGAGAGGTCGTATTGCATGTTTGACCGTTTTGCGAATTGGACCCTGTTTCACGCACCGTTTTGCGTGAGATCGAGTGTGGAGGGGTGTCTGTGCATTTTATGCATGCTGCGAGGGACTCGGGACTAATTTCCCAAGTTGCGAGGGATTTTTCGCTTTTGTACTTTTGGTTTATAGTGTGTGAGTGGAGAGAGAGACCCAATGGTAGCTTCTCTCTCCCTTAGCTCTCCCCCAGCATGTCACGCCCCGGGCTAGTTCAAGATGCGGAAAAACGTGCTAAATTTTTTTTTTTTTTTTGAAAGCCTAGCCCGCGCCACGTACAGACCCGCCACAAATACAGGGTCCACTGTATACACGGACAGAACCTCCCCTGTATTTGCACGGCGTCCACAGCATACAACAGGATCACAACCACTATTCATTCATCCCAACAGCACAACGACACCAAAGATTCATACAGCTAGCCGTCCTTAAACATGTATGAATCTAAGCAGGTCTTTAAGCGAAGGATGATGCAATGCACAAGCAACAAACATTCTAGAAAGCTGCTCCTTACCTAGAAGCTTTATTTGAAACCCTAAATTCAAACATTCAAGAATCATTTGAAAACTGTTCTCCACACGAGAACTCTCTTTTTTGAAATCACAAAACCGAGCAATCAGAAATCCATTTGAAAACCGTTTCCCACACGGAAACCTTGTTTTACGACGCTACCACGAGGGGTAGAAGACCAAAATGCTCGATAAATGAAACGACTGGAAAACAAGGATACAACCAATCAATCCAAGCATGCTATCATCACATAATCATAAGGAGTAAATTCACAACACATAAGCATGCTAGAGTAAGCCCAAAGAATAACTGAACCACAAATGACATCTAATAGGCGAAGGTAGGGTGATAACCAAATCTGGGGATGTAGCCTCACGAGTCGGAACCTCTAGAGCTACTATCTAGGCGTGCCTCGCAGCGTCCCGACACTCACCACCCTGCTCACCTGAAACCTGCAACGGGGGTGGGGGGTGAGAACATGTACACATGTCTCCCCTCCCAGTGGGTACCGCAAGCCGACGAAGGCGAGGTATACACACCGGCACGAGGGTCAACAAAAGATAGATATGGTAAACAGTAGCACAAGTAAATATGAGGCTAACATACAACTGAAATAACTACGCTACTGTAAACAACTAGTATGCATCAAAGGGAAAACCACAAAGTAAACCCAATCTAAAACCACCGGGACGTATCCCATGCACTGTCACCTGCTCATCTATAGGCACATAAACCTTCTGGACGCACTGCATCAAGGCTCACGGGTCGGCACAAACTCAACGACCCTTTTCCGGAAAAGAACACCTCCAAACGGTGGATCAGACCGCGGTGTACGTGAAGTGCTAGAAGAGCTGTGACGATCGATGCAAATGCTCAATCCACAGAACGGCAACAAGCCGAGAAGCAACCAATAAACCACAACTAGGATCGCTCGGAACAACAGGCGATCACCTCCGACCAACTGGGTCGTCTCAAGGAACATGCAAGCCACACTAGGATCGCTCGGAATGATAAGCGATCCCCCCCGACCGACTGGGTCGTCTCAAAGAACATGCAAGCCACACTACTCTACTATCCAAGCACGCATATAAGTAGAGTCTACGGGAGTCAAGTGAACTAAAAACTGAAATGCGAAAGAAGGGATAGAAAGGTATCACCGTAGTCCACTGAACCGACTCCGGATCGAAGTACCCACCTGTCGAAAGGTCAAGCCTAACACCGACGGCTCTCGGGAACCGCGACAGGACCTACGAAAGACTCACAGGGTCAAGGTCTACCAAGTCGACGCTAAACATAAAGCTCTCACATCCCGAAGCCGACCGATCGCCCGGGAAACCCACCAGGACGATCGCAAACCACACAAAGCCCCAGAGGGGTACCTAGCAGCCAACAAGGTCCCTCGCTGTCCCCGAACACACAAAACCAAGTGACGGGACAGCGAGCACAAGCTCGGGGTGCCACGAACATCAAACGCACCCGAAAAGGCTTCCCGGGTTCCCGAAAAGTGCCGATTTGGCACCGGAACCCCACATCACTCATCCGCTGTCCTCGGAACTTCGGGACAGCGATGAGGAACAGCCAACAAGGCTAAACGATGAAGCCAAGTCGTTCGCGAAAACAGCGAGTGAGTCGCGCGACTAGAAACGTGCGTTTCGCCGATTATTTCATCGAAAAACGCGTCGGAAACGAATCCGAAACTCCACGAAGGGCGAGGGGGTTGGACAACCAGTCCACAGGGTCCCAAAAACCCTACCCTTGCTGCCCACAGCATCGCAACGCTGCCACAAAAGCTAAAGTCCACAAACAAGCCACAATTCCATACATACAAGCAATAAACGGAGCCGCTAGAGCAAACCGTTCGTCCGCTCGACCTTCCGCAAGCACCGGCGGATAGGTAGCGACGTCACGGAGACCGTTCTCACTGTCCCACTGCGACAGGACCAGTCGCAAGCCGGGAAATCCCATAAAAATAGTGAGTGCGCGCACAAAAGCAAGCTTAACTAAGGCCGTGTGAGCAAGCCGTACATCCGCACGACCTTCCGCGAGCACCAGCGGATTGGCAACGACGTAACGGAGGCCATGCTCACAGCCCCACTGCAACAAAAACAGTCACAGTCTGGGAAGTTGCATAAAAACAGCGAGTAAACGAGTTCAAAAGCTCCGACAAAGGCCGAACCATACGACAGCTCAACGAAACCCAAAACTAGGGTGAGCACGGTGTTCAGCACATCGTTGCGATCGTCGGGCTCACCCTTCCGAGCTTCGGGAGTCAACAGAGAGCTCAAACAACCCAACAAAACAAAAACACCACAGAAGTGACCCCTGGCCGGAGCAGCTAGCTCCGACCGGCTGCCGGCCGCCATGCATGGCCGGTGGCGGCCAGGGGTGAGTGCGGGGGAGGTGAGGAAGCGGGGGCTCACCTCAGGTGGCGGCAGGAACCGGCGGCGGCGGCGCGGCAAGGAGACAGAGGTTGCCCTAGCCGAGCCCGCGGCGGCTCCGGCGGCTCTCCGGCGGCACGGCGATGGCCGGGGAGGCAGGAGGCGGCGCCGGAGGTCGCGGGGGAGGTGATGCTCACCTTCCCAGGGTGCGGGAGGCGGCGGCGGCAGGGGCTCACCATCCTCGGCCAGCTGCTGCTCCAGCAGCTGGCCGCAGCAGCTCAGGCTGCTTCCGGCGGTCCTCCGGCGGCACGGCGGGGGTCCCCCGCGTCACAGCAACCTCAGGGGGAGCTCGGCGTGGATTCCCCCTGGGTGCTGACCTCAGAGGAGGGGAAGAAGAAGAAGAAGAAGAAGAAAAGAGAAAAAAGGAGAGGGAGAGGTGGCCGGAGTTGCTCCGGCCAGGCGGTGGCCGGCGGCGGCCGGCGCTGCTCAGGGAGGAGGCCAAGGGGCAGGGGAGCCTCGTGCTCACCCCCTGGGAGCAGGGGAGAGAAGGGAGTGAGAGAGGAGAGAGAGAGGGAGTGAGAGAGAGGGTGTGAGGGGATGTTTCACCCACCCCCTCCACCTACTAAACCCACTCAAACACTCAACCTCCCTCTTCACTCAAAACACAAAAACCCCTTCTCAGCCAGCACAAGATGCTAAAACACCCCTCCACTTGCGATCTCACGCGAAACGGTGCGAAAACAGGGTCTAAATCGCGAAACCGAAAAACGTGACGTACGACCTCTCGGCGATCAAGATGGAATAACATTTAATCCGTTCGTCGCACGGCGACACGGATCGCGCCATCGCGTTCAGCACTGCCGAGACATCGAACTTAGCATTGGATCGCCAGAAACGGACTCCGGATCGCGACGTTAAGCCGTTCACTCTCCGCGACGAAAATCCGAAAACTAACAAAAATCACTAAAAGACACTTATCTACATATATATATATAAAAACCTATATATATACGTATACTGATCAAAAACACAGTAATGGGGGAGAGGAACACTGAGAATTTCAAATTCCCAAAATTCAGATTCTCACACAGCAGGTGCCACCCCCTCCTCAGCTCCCCTGCCCACCTCCGAGTGCGCCGCCGACCGCCGCCGACCTCCCCTGGCCGGCGGGGAGCTCCGGCCAGCACTCTCTCTTCCTTTCTCTCTCTCTTTTTCTTCTTCTCCTTCTTCTTCTTCTCCCTGCAGTGTGCACCCAGGGTGGACCCATGCCCTAGGTCCCCCTGAGGTGGCACAGCTGCCGGCGACCAGCTCCGCCGTCGGGAGCCGCCGCCGAGCACCGCCGCGCCGCAGCAAGCTGCTGCTGGAGCTGCTGCGGGCAGTGGGTGCTGGACCCGAGCCGCCGTCGCTTCCCGTCGGCGCAGCAACCTCCGGCCAGCTCCAGGAGGACCTTCGCCGCCGTCGCCTTCCTCCCCGGTCGCCCCCGTGCCGCCGGTGCGCTGCCGCAGTCGCCGCTGTTGCAGCTAGGGCTGCTAGGGCAGCCGCGGCCGAGCGCCTTGCGCCGCCGCCGCCGCCGGCCTTTTCTGTCGCGGTCACCTCCCTTCCGACGTCCGGCGAGCCCCTCTTGCCGGTGCTCGCCGTCCTGACCACCGGCGCCGCCGTTTATTGCCGGCGCCGCCGTGCCCTAGCTACCCGAGAGCTCGCGCTCTCCCCGCGCCGCCGCCGCCGCTTCCTGCCGCCGGTTGAGGTGAGCTCCCCCTTCCTCACCTCCCCCGCGTCCGACCCTGGCCGCCGCGCGCGCTGCATGTCGGCCGACAGCCGGCCGGAGCAAGCTTGCTCCGGCCAGGGCTGTTTTTGGCTTGGTTGGGCCGCATGCATGGCTTGGAGCTTTCTGTTGCCTCCCGAAACTCGGGAAGATGAGCACGATGATCGCGGCGATGCGCTGGCCACCGTGCTCACCTTATTTTACTGTTTTGGCGCGCCGTTTCGCTGTTTAGCCTTTGTCGGCTTTATTATCGCATGTGGGTGCTATTTTTATGGGTTGTTTGAGCCTGCGACTATTCCTGTCACGGTGGGGCTGTGAGCACGGCCTCCGTTACGTCGTTCCCTATCCGCTGGTGCTTGCGGAAGGTCTTGCGGACGAACGGAGTGCTCAAACGACCTTCTTTATGCTTATTATTGTGTGAATGTTGCTTGTTTTGGGGTCCTTGTGATTGTGGCAGCGTTGTGATGCTGCGGGCAGCAAGGGCATGACTCTTGAGGCCCTGTGGATTGGTTGTCCAACCCCTTCGCCCTTCGCGGAGATCCGGATTGACTTCCGGTGCGTTTTTCGATGAAATAGTCGGCGGAACGCGCGTTTTAGTCGTGCGACTCACTTGCTGGTTTCGCGAGTGACTTAGCTTCATCGTTTAGCCTCGTTGGCTGTTCCTCATCGCTGTCCCAAAGTTTCGAGGACAGCGGATGAGTGACAAAGGGTTCCGGTGCCAAATCGGCATTTTTCGGGAACCCGGAAAGTAGTTTCGGGTGCGTTTGTGTTCGTGGCACCCCGAGCTTGTGCTCGCTGTCATGTCACCTTCTTTTGTGTGTTTTGGGACAGCGGAGGACTTGGTTTGGTTGTTGATACCCCTCTGGGGCTTGGTGTGGTTTCGGGATCGTCCCGGTGGGTTTTCCGGACGATCCGTCAGTTTCGGATTGTGAGCGCTATGTGTTTAGTGTCGACTTGGTGGACCTTGACCATGTGAGTCTTTCGTAGGTCCTGTCGTGGTTCCCGAGAGCCGTCGGTGTTAGGCTCTATCTTTTCTACAGGTGGATACTTTGATCCGGAGTCGGTTCAGTGGACTACGGTGATACCTTTCTATCCCTTCCCTTGCATTTCGTTATTAGTTCACTTGACTCCTATTGACTCTACTTATGTGTGCTTGCCTTAGTAGAGTAGTTGTTGTTTGCATGATTATTCATACGACCTTGTTGGTCGGTGGTGATCGCCTGTTGTTCCGAGCGATCCCCGTATTTTGGTTTATCAGTTGCTTCACGGCTCGTTGCCGTTCTGTGGATTGAGCATTCGCATCGATCGTCACAGCTCTTCTAGCACCTCACGTACGCCAGCGGCCTGATCCACCGCTTGGGTCGTCTTTTTCGGAAAAGGGTCGCGTGTATCCGACCAGTGAGCCTCGACGCTGTGCGTCTCGGAGGTTTTGTGCCGATGGTTGAGCAGGTAGTGACAGTGCCAGGGATCCGTCCTGGTGGCCTATGGATTGGGTATACATTTGTGGTTATCACTATTGATGCATATGTTATCTTACTTGCAGTAGCATAGTTGTTTAGTTGTATGTCAGCCTCATACTTATTTGTGCTACTGTTTACCTTATCTATCTATTTGTTGACCCTCGTGCCGGTGTGTACACCTCGCCTTCGTCGGCTTGCGGTACCCACTGGGAGGGGAGACATGTTTACATGTTCTCACCCCCTGCCATCGTTGTTGTTTTGAGGTGAGCAGGGTGGTGGGAGTCGGGACGCAGCGAGGCACGCTTAGTTAGTGGTATTAGAGGTCCCGACTTGTGAGGTTCCTCCCTCCAGATTGGTTATCGCACTTATCTCTTTATCAGTTAGTTGTGGATGTGGTTCGGTTACACTTTGGTTGATTGTCTTGCATGTTTGGATTTCGTAGGTGCTTTGGCTTATATATGTTCATGGATTATTGTGAGCTTCATTTACCCTCATTTACTTTCGTGGATTTCTACCCCTCGTGGTAGCGATTTTAAAACTGTGGTTTCCATGTGGAAAACGGTTTTCAAATGGATTTTCAATCGATCGGCTTTTGGGATTTCAAAAGAGAGTTCTCATGTGGAGAACGGTTTTTAAATGATCCTTAAATGACTGAGATTAGGGTTTCAAATAAAGCTTCTGGGTGAGAAGCACTTTTCTAGAGTGATTGGTGTACCGTGCATTGTATCATCCTTCGCCTAAGGACTTGCTTAGATTCATACAGGTTTAAGGACTGTTAGCTGTATGAAGCAAGGACTGTGTTGTTGTTGTTTGTGTGGGATGAATGATGTTTGTGATCCTGTATGTATTGTTGTGTATGCCGTGCAAATACAGGAGATGCTCTGTCCGTTTGGACAGTGGGCCCTGTATTTGTGGCGGGTCTGTACGTGGCGCGGGCTTGGCTTTCAAAAAAAAAATGACACGTATTTTCGCTTATAAAACTAGCTCGGGGCGTGACAGATTGAGATGGTATTAGAGCATAAAGGGTACAAACACTCATTCATTCATAAATTTGTAACTGAACCATTGGTTAGGCTGACCCATAGGAAGACCTAAGATGTATAGGTGCGCGAGTTCGGGGGTTTATTTTCGGCATGTGTTTTGTGGGTGTTGCCGACCCCTTTCTCTTGCGCGGTTTCTGTGTTGCAGATGGCTCGTGGTCGTGGTAGATCTCCCCGTCCTGGTCGTGGTGGTGGGCGTGCGCCTGCGGAGCCGTCTGCTGGTGTTCTGACTCGGGCTACTGCGGCTGGTTCGAGCGAGGAGCCGGTAGGAGGCGAGCAGCCTGCTGTTGATCGTACCCTGCTGCTAGAGGCTGAGGTGGCCGAGGTAAGGGGTCAGCTGACGACCCTCTCCGGCATGTTCCAGCAGTTCTTGCAGCAGCAGACTACGGCGACTGCCGCTCCAGCCCCTCCTCCTCCTCCGCCGAGTGCCCCGATGACTGCAGACCCTCCTGTGGCACCCGCGCCTTTTGTGGCCACGACCGTGACGACGACAGCGACTACGTCGGCTGTTCCGGGTGTGTACGCCGACCCCGTGATTGGGGGTAGTGGCCACATCCGAGCGCGATTGGTGGATTTTCGGAGGTTCGATCCGCCCTTGTTCGCAGACTCGTGCTTCTACTAGAAGTGGTGCTGGAGTACCAGGCAGATACCAAGTGGCAGGGTGTATTTCCCCTATGCATAACCACTCGTTGGCAAGTGGTGGCCCTAACGGGCTAGGTGACGTCACTTGGTGGATCTGTGTTGTTGTTTGGACTGTTCTTGCCCTGGCCCCACTTTCTGTGTACAGCACGAGAACCACTGCGAGCGTCTCTACGGAGACGGTACTTTGAGCTTTTTCGATCGCGACTTCCGTGGGGGCTACTAGAGTGTAGCCCAAGGTTTTGGTAGCGGTTTTGGACGACCGCAACTTTGGTGTTACCTTCTCTGTTTTTGTTGGGTAGGGCGGTGAAGCCTACCCCTCTGACGTTTTGCTGGTGATTTTATCGCTTGTTGCGATTGGCAACCCTGTGCACCAGAGTGATGGACTCGCAAGGATTTTTTTCGTTGGTTTGATTGTGAGTTCGAGCTCAACAAGGTGACGATGATGAACAAGTACCCTCTACCGCGGATCGACGATCTCTTCGACCAGCTTCAGGGAGCCTCGGTATTCTCGAAGATTGATTTGCAGTCGGGTTATCATCAGCTCAAGATCAAGGACGAGGATGTTGCGAAGACGGCTTTCCGGACTCGTTACGGGCATTACGAGTTCACGGTGATGCCGTTCGGTTTGACGAACGCCCCGACAGCTTTTATGGATTTGATGAACAGGGTTTTCCGGCAGTTCTTGGATAAGTTTGTCGTGGTCTTCATTGACGACAAACTGATCTATTCGAGGAGCGACGTGGAGCATGAGGATCATCTTCGACGAGTTCTCCAGACGCTTCGAGAGCATAAGCTTTACGCTAAGCTCAAGAAGTGTGAGTTTTGGCTTCGGAAAGTTTCCTTCTTGGGTCACATCGTAACGCAGTCTGGTATTGCGGTGGACCCAAAGAAGGTGGACTCTGTGGTAGATTGGCCTGCTCCGACTTCGGTGACGGAGATCAGGAGCTTCCTCGGCTTGGCGGGTTATTACCGGCGATTTGTGGAGGGTTTCTCTAAGATCGCCGTCCCTTTGAGCAAGCTGACGAGGAAAGGCGAGAGGTTTCTGTGGACTCCCGCTTGTCAGATGAGCTTCCAGAAGCTGAAGGACAGACTGACTCGTGCCCCTATCTTAGCATTGCCGCAGTTTGGTGAGGATTTTGTGGTCTACTACGATGCGTCTCGGATAGGATTGGGGTGCGTGCTCATGCAGCAGGAGAAGGTCATCGTGTATGCTTCACGCCAGTTGAAGGACGACGATAAGAACTATCCGACGCACGATCTCGAGCTAGCAGCAGTGGTGTTCGCTCTCAAGCTTTGGAGACACTATCTGTACGGAGCGCATTGCGAGATGTTCACGGATCATCAGAGTCTGAAGTACCTCTTCACTCAGAAGGAGCTGAACCTCAGACAGAGACGGTGGCTTGAGCTTTTGAAGGATTACGACATCTCCATCCAGTATCATCCGGGCAAGGCGAACGTCGTGGCGGACGCCTTGAGCCGGAAGCAGCCTTCGGCGGAGCTGTCTCTCATGATCACCGACCAGGAGCGATTGGTGGAGGAGTTTCGTCGACTAGAGTTGGAGATCCTACCTTATGGAGCTACCGCACAGTTGTTGACCTTGGTGGTGCAGCCCACTGTGACGCCCCAACTTCCCAGGGGGTCACCCATCCTAGGACTACTCCCGTCCTAGCACGCTTAACTCTCTCAACCTTTTCGGCCTATCCACCACCGAAAATGCTTAAGCCGGGTTGAGAGTTTAGCCCTATTATATCTCATATATAGGACTAATCTGGGGTCTCACAATCTCCCCCCCTTTAAGCCCTGACGTCCTCGTCAGGCTCAGACTCACAAGTACCAGGCGATGTGAGACGTCTCGCTAGCCTGTCATTCAGACCCGGCTCAGCCGAGACCCATCTCACACTTCCGGCTGGTAATTGGCTCTGATACCAACTGTGACGCCCCAACTTCCCAGGGGGTCACCCATCCTAGGACTACTCCCGTCCTAGCACGCTTAACTCTCTCAACCTTTTCGGCCTATCCACCACCGAAAATGCTTAAGCCGGGTTGAGAGTTTAGCCCTATTATATCTCATATATAGGACTAATCTGGGGTCTCACACCCACCTTGTCAGATCGGATTTCTAGTGGACAGCTGATGGACCCGCACTTGCAGAGAGTGCGAGCAGAGGCCGAGCAGGGCAGAGATGGTGACTTCACGATTCACGCCGATGGTTCCCTTCGTTTTCGAGGACGGAGGTGTGTGCCCAGTGATCGGGATTTGAGGCGAGAGATCTTGACTGAGGCACATCGGTCGCCGTACACCGTTCAGCCTGGAGGGACGAAGATGTACCGCGACCTGAAGTAGAATTTCTGGTGGCCTGGCATGAAGAGGGAAGTAGCTCAGCACGTGGCTCAGTGTTTGGTTTGTCAGCAGGTGAAGGCTGAGCATCAGCGACCAGTAGGGAAGCTTCAACCGTTGCCTGTACCTATATGGAAGTGGGAGCAGATCACCATGGATTTCGTCACCGGATTGCCTCGTTCTCAGCGAGGTCACGATGCGATCTGGGTTATTGTGGATCGACTGACAAAAGCAGCTCACTTTCTACCGGTACACACGACTTGGTCTCGGGATCGACTGGCGCAGCTCTACTTGGATGAGATCGTCAGGCTGCATGGAGTGCCAGTGTCGATCGTTTCTGAACGGGATACTCGCTTCGTATCTCAGTTCTGGAGGAGCTTGCAGCAGGCACTGGGAACGAAGCTCAACTTCAGCTCAGCTTACAACCCTCAGAGTGATGGGCAGTCGGAGCGAGTCATCCAGACTCTCGAGGATATGCTTCGAGCTTGCGTTTTAGACTTTCGAGAGGGTTGGTTCAAGTACCTTTCCTTGGTGGAGTTCGCCTACAACAACAGCTTCCAAGCGAGCATTGGAATGGCACCGTACGAGGCTTTGTATGGACGTCGTTGTCGATCTCCGATTTGTTGGGATGACGTGGGTGAGCGTCGAGTGATCGGGCCTGACGTGTTGGAGGACGCAGAGGCCAGGATTCACAGTGCGAGGCAGCGGCTGCTGACTACGCAGAGCCGGCAGAAAAGCTACGCGGACCAGCGACGACGTGACCTAGAGTTTTAGGTCGGTGAGCATGTGCTGCTCAAGGTGTCGCCGTCTCGAGGGATCAAGCGGTTCGGATTGCGGAACAAGCTTAGTCCGCGATTCGTGGGACCGTTCGAGATCCTTGAGCGTGTGGGTCCGGTGGGCTTATCGGTTAGCTCTTCCTCCTAGTCTTGCTCGTGTGCACAATGCCTTTTCTGTCTCGGTCACCTCCCTTCCGACGTCCGGCGAGCCCCTCTTGCCGGTGCTCGCCGTCCCGACCGCCGCCAAAGCCGTTTGTTGCCCGCACCGCCATGCCCTAGCTGCCCGAGAGCTCGCGCTCTCCCCGCGCCGCCGCCGCCGCTTCCTGCCGCCGATTGAGGTGAGCTCCCCCTTCCTCACCTCCCCCGCGTCCGACCCTGGCCGCCGCGCGCGCTGCATGTCGGCCGGCAGCCGGCCGGAGCAAGCTACTTAAAGCAAATAGCATATGCATCAACTGTAAGAAAATAGCATATGCATCAACTGTAGATAAATAATGAAACCCAATCACCACCAGGCCACAGGGACGGATCCCTGGCACTGTCACAATTGCTCACTCACAGGCACATAACCTTCGCAGATGCACATGTCGAGAGGCTCACGGGTTGGAAACACACAACCCTTTTTCGGAAAAGAACACCCTAAGCGGTGGATCAGACCGCTGGCGTACGTGAAGTGCTAGAAGAGCTGTGACGATCGATGCAATATGCTCAAACCACAGAACGGCAACAAGCCAAGAATAGCAACGGGACCAAGTCCAAGGATCGCTCGGAACAACAGGCGATCATCACTGGCCAACTAGGTCGTCTCAATAACCATGCAATCACACTACTCTACTAATGGCAAGCTCACAAAAGTAGAGGAAAGGGAGTCTAGTGAACTAATAATCAACATGCAAGAGAAAGGGATAGAAAGGTATCACCGCTACTCCACTGAACCGACTCCGGATCGAAGTACCCACCTGCAGAAACGAGAGAGCCTAACACCAACGGCTCATGGGAACGTCGACAGAACCTACGAGGTACTAACAAGGTCAAGGTCCACCGAGTCGACACTAACAAACGAAAGCACACAACCCGAAACCGTCGAATCGTCCGGAAAACCCGCCGGGACGATCCCGAACTCAAACCAAGCCCCAGAGGGGTACCAACAAACCACCCGAGTGCTCCGCTGTTCACAACCACACCAAACAAGGTGGTTGGACAGCGGGCACAAGGCCGGGATGCTACGAACACCAACGCATCTGAAACGGCTTTCCGGGTTCCCGAAAAATGCTGATTTGGCACCGGAACCCTCCGTCACTCATCCGCGGCCCTCGAAACTTCGGGACAGCGATGAAGAATAGCCAACGAGGCTATACAACGAAGCCAAGTCGCTCATGAAACCGGCAAGTGAGTCGCACGACCAAAACGCGTGTTCCGCCGACTATTTTATCGGAAAATGCACCGAAAATCAAACCGGATCTCCGCGAAGGGCGAAGAGATTGGACAACTAGTCCACCGGGCCTCAAGGGTCATACCCTTGCTGCCCGCAGCATCACAACGCTGCCACAACTCACAAAAGCCCTAATACAAGCAACATACACACAATATCAAGCATAAAGAAGGCCGATAGAGCACTCCGTTCGTTCGCGCGACCCTCCGCGAGGGGACCAAATCCACTATATCTAGGATTTAACCCACAACACACTAATATACTGAGTGTACAAAATGTAAATAAACCCCCGAAACCTAGCAAATTCATCCCGAGTCCCTCACAGCATGTGTAAAACGCACGGACACCCCTCCTCACACGATTTCACGCAAAACGGTGCATAAAAAAGGACCCATTTCGCGAAGAGATCAAAACAGGAATTACGACCTCTCGGCGATGATCTCGCGATATCTCACGATCCGACGGTCGCATGCACGAACAGATCGCGCCATCGCGATCAGCACTGCCGAGTCATTGAACCTACGATTTTGGATCTCCGGAAACGGTCACCGATTCGCGACACAAACCATCCCCTCTCCCTCCAATCAATAACCACAAACCAAAAACATATATATATACGTATAAATACACTTATACATATATACATATACATATATATAAAAAACCATATATACTTACATATATGTAGAGAGAGAGAGAGAGAGAAGAATTCAAATTCAAATTATAAAATTTCAAAATTCGAATTCATACATCACTCCCACCATACAAGAAGTTTCGTTCCCGAAACTTACTCACACACCATCCGCAAACAACTGCGGGTACCTCTCACGCAAAACAACACATCATCCGCAACCAACTGCGGGTATCTCTCACGCAAAACAACACATCATCCGCAACCAACTGCGGGTACCTCTCACGCAAAACAACACAGACTCCAGCTCCCAAGTAGCCTCGCACTCCTCGTGATTCACCCACTGAACCTTCACATACTGAAAGCTCCGGTTCTGCAACTGCTTCGCCTTGCAAGCCAAAATCCTCAAAGGCACCTCGTCGTAGCTGAGATCCTCCCTCAGCTGAACCGTCGTCGGGCTGATCACGTGAGAAGGGTCAGGGATGTACTTCCGAAGCGTGGACACATGGAAGACGTTGTGCACTCGAGCAAGACTAGGAGGAAGAGCCAACCGATAAGCCACCGGACCCACACGCTCAAGGATCTCGAACGGTCCCACGAATCGTGGACTAAGCTTGTTCTGCAATCCGAACCGCTTGATCCCTCGAGACGGCGACACCTTGAGCAGCACATGCTCACCTTGAGCAGCACATCCCTCGAGACGGCGACAGCTTGTTCCGCAATCCGAACCGCTGGTCCGCGTAGCTTTTCTGCCGGCTTTTCGCAGTCAACAGCCACTGCCTCGCACTGCGAATCCTGGACTCTGCGTCCTCCAACAGGTCAGGCCCAATCACTCGATGCTCACCCACGTCATCCCAACAGATCGGAGATCGACAACGACGTCCATACAGAGCCTCGTACGGTGCCATCCCAATGCTCGCCTGGAAGCTGTTATTGTAGGCGAACTCCACCAAAGAAAGGTACTCGAACCATCCCTCTCCATAGTCCAAAACGCATGCTCGGAGCATATCCTCGAGAGTCTGAAAGACTCGCTCCGACTGCCCATCACTTTGAGGGTGGAAAGCTGTGTTGAAGATGAGCTTCGTTCCAAGAGCCTGCTGCAAGCTTCTCCAAAATTGAGATACGAAGCGAGTATCCCGATCCGAAACGATCGACACTGGCACTCCAAGCAGCCTGACGATCTCATCCAAATAGAGCTGTGCCAGTCGATCCCGAAACAAGTCGCGTGTACCGGTAGAAAGTGAGCAGCTTTCGTCAGTCCATCCACAATAACCCAGATCGCATCATGACCTCGCTGAGAACGAGGCAACCCGGTGACGAAATTCATGGTAATCTGCTCCCACTTCCACACTGGTACCGGCAGCGGTTGAAGCTTCCCTGCTGGTCGCTGATGCTCGGCCTTCACCTGCTGACAAACCAGACACTGTGCCACACGCTGAGCCACGTCCATCTTCATGCCAGGCCACCAGAAACTCTGCTTCAGGTCGCGGTACATCTTCGTCCCTCCAGGATGAACGGTGTACGGCGACCGATGTGCCTCAGTCAAGATCTCTCGCCTCAAATCCCGATCACTGGGCACACACCTCCGTCCTAAAAAACAAAGGGAACCATCGGCGTGAATCGTGAAGTCTCCATCTTTACCCTGCTCGGCCTCTGCTCGCACTTTCTGCAAGTGCGGGTCCGTCAGCTGTCCACTGGAAATCCGATCTGACAAGGTGGGTTGCACCACCAAGGTCAACAGCTGTGCGGTAGCTCCAGAAGGTAGGATCTCCAACTTTAGTCGACGAAACTCCTCCACCAAGCGCTCCTAGTCGGTGATCAAGAGAGACAGCTCCGCCGAAGGCTGCTTCCTGCTCAAGGCGTCCGCCACAACGCTCGCCTTGCCCGGATGGTATTGGATAGAGATGTCGTAATACTTCAAAAGCTCAAGCCACCGTCTCTGTATGAGGTTCAACTCCTTCTGAGTGAAGGGGTACTTCAGACTCTGATGATCCGTGAATATCTCGCAATGTGCTCCGTACAGATTGTGTCTCCAAAGCTGGAGAGCGAACACTACCGCTGCTAGCTCCAGATCATGCGTCGGGTAGTTCTTCTCGCAGTCCTTCAACTGGCGCGAAGCATACGCGATGACCTTCTCCTGCAGCATGAGCACGCACCCCAATCCTAACCGAGACGCATCACAGTAGACCACAAAGTCCTCACCAGGCTGCGGCAATGCTAGGATAGGGGCATGAGTCAGTCTGTCCTTCAGCTCCTGGAAGCTCTTCTGACAAGCGGGAGTCCACAGAAACCTCTCGCCCTTCCTGGTCAGCTTGCTCAAAGGGGCGGCGATCTTAGAGAAACCCTCAACGAATCGCCAGTAATAACCCGCCAAGCCGAGGAAGCTCCTGATCTCCGTCACAGAAGTCGAAACAGGCCAATCCACCACTGAGTCCACCTTCTTCGTGTCCACCGCGATACCAGACTGCGTCACAATGTGACCCAAGAAAGAGACTTCCCGAAGCCAGAACTCACACTTCTTGAGCTTAGCGTAAAGCTTATGCTCTCGAAGCGTCAGGAGGACTCGTTGAAGATGATCCTCATGCTCCACGTCGCTCCTCGAATAGATCAGTATGTCGTCAATAAAGACCACGACAAACTGATCCAAGAACTGCCGGAAGACCCTGTTCATCAAATCCATGAAAGCTGAAAGCTGCCGGGGCGTTAGTCAATCCGAACGGCATCACCGTGAACTCGTAATGCCCGTAACGAGTCCGGAAAGCCGTCTTCGCAACGTCCTTGGCCTTGATCTTGAGCTGATGATAACCCGACTGCAAATCAATCTTCGAGAATACCGCGGCCCCCTGAAGCTGGTCGAAGAGGTCGTCGATCCGCGGTAGAGGGTACTTGTTCGTCACCGTCACCTTGTTGAGCTCGAACTCACAATCACACCAACGAAAAAATTCTTGCGAGTCTATCACTCTGGTGCACAGGGTTGCCAATCGCAACATGCGATAAAAAAAACACCAGTGATGCCAAACACCTGTCTCCAAGTGATCGGACACACAATCCAAACCAAGATTTGCACGAAAGCCGTGACGAAAACCTTGTATGCAAACACACGCACAGAGACCTCGGAGCCAACAACTAGGCTCCCGACATTCGATCACCAAGACACCAAAACTCCTGGCAAAAGACCGAGATCACCACACAAAACAAACCTTTTAGCTGGGAAGGCACAGCTACCGAGTTAATAGGCAACCAGACTCAACCCAGAGTCAAACCATCCGCACTGATGGCAAATCAATTGCGCAAAACCAATCAAGGATTAGCTCAAGGCTCACTACGTGATCAGGGATGACCACCACTTAACTTTCCCACAAGACGACCTATAGAGATTGTCTTGCAAGAGAAAGCACCGACCCTAACCAGACAGTCCCAAAAGGGATAGGGTATTCCGTCCTAACTTTTGACACTACGTTGTCTGCCCTGAGCCAACTCCCTAGGAGTCTTCGGCTACCAACAACAAACCGACGACTACTCGCGACGTAGGGTCGCCAACCACACGAACACAAGCGAAGGAAATAACAATTTCCAACGTCGTCTAACCAACGTCAAACGCTGTGAGACCTCCAACAACAACCTGGAAGATCTCGCAACAACACAAAAGCCAACAAATACCACATGCAATCCTATGACACACAAATTTAGGCGTTAGGATAGCCGCATACGATGTATGCACCAACAAAAACCAGACACCAAACAGTGTCCACTCAGTCTAGTACACGTCAGTTTGACGTAAGACTAGCTAAAGGTCGAAAGACCAACACTGACGATTCCACCAGCAAAACGTCAGAGGGGTAGGCTTCACCGCCCTACCCAACAAAAACAGAGAAGGTAACACCAAAGTTGTGGTCGTCCAAAACCGCTACCAAAACCTTGGGCTACACTCTAGTAGTCCCCACGGAAGTCGCGATCGAAACCGCTCAAAGTACCGTCTCCGTAGAGACGCTCACAGTGGCTCTCGTGCTCTACACAGAAAGTAGGGCCAGGGCAAGAACAGTCCAAACGACAACACAGATCCACCAAGTGACGTCACCTAGCCCGTTAGGGCCACCACCTGCCAACGAGTGGTTACGCAAGGGGGAAACACACCCTGTCACTTGGTATCTGCCTGGTACTCCACCACCACTTCTAGTAGAAGCACGAGTCTGCGCCCACACCATAAAGCATACACAAGGAAGAATAACCGAACACCTGTAGCACAGAACACGGGGTAAAAATAATCATACACCTCGAGATTATTAAATCTCTACCCAGGCACCGGGACTAATCCCTACAACCCCGCGCTCTCACGTGTCGATAAGTCTTAGGCCTTCCTATGGGTCAACCTATCCAGTGTTTCAGTTACAAGTTTATGAATGAATGAGTGTTTGTAACCTTTACTCTCTGATACCATCTTAATTTGTCACGCTCCGGGCTAGTTTTAGAAGTGGAAAAATGTGCCATTTTTTTTTGAAAGCCTAGCCCGCGCCACGTACAGACCCGCCACAAATACAGGTCCCTCTGTCTACACGGACAGAGTCTCCCCTGTATTTGCACGGCGTACACACGATACAACCAGGATCATAACCACCATTCATTCATCACACACACGACAAACATAATGTCCAATGCATACAGCTAACCGTCCTTAACACCTGCATGTATCTAAACAAGACCTTAAGCGAAGGATGATGCGATGCACAAAACAACAGATCATTCTATAAAAGTGCTTCTTACCCAGAAGCTTTATTTTGAAACCCTAATCTCAATCATTTAAAGATCACGCTAAAACTGTTCTCCACATGAGAACTCTCTTTTGAAAACCAAAAGTCGATCGATCGAAAGCCGTTTGAAAACTGTTTCCCACACGAAAACCTTATTTTGAAAACCGCTACCACGAGGGGTAGAAATCCATGATATACAGATGATCACATAACTCGGCAATGACAAATCCAAGAACAATATACTAAAGCATAGTCATCCAAAAATCCCACAATATCCACGCATGCAAACAACACAAGGTAACTGAGCTAGCAGTGTAACTGAACCATAGCAAAACTACTAAATAGAGAGGGTCAGGGTGATAACCAAAACTGCGGTAACATAGGTCGGGACCTCTAATGCAGCTAGCTAGTCGCGTCTCACTACGTCCCGACTCCCACCGCCCGGCTCACCTAAAAAAACAACGATGGCGGGGGGTGAGAACATGATAAACATGTCTCCCATCCCAGTGGGTACCGCAAGCCGACGAAGGCGAGGTGAACACACCGGCACGAGGGTCAACAGATAGATAGATAGGTAAAACAGTAGCATAAGTAAGCATGAGTATGATCAATATACGAACGACTACGCTACTGTAAGCAAATAGCATATGCATCAACTGTAGATAAATAATGAAACCCAATCACCACCAGGCCACAGGGACGGATCCCTGGCACTGTCACAACTGCTCACTCACAGGCACATAACCTCTGCAGATGCACATGTCGAGAGGCTCACGGGTTGGAAACACACAACCCTTTTCCGGAAAAGAACACCTTAAGCGGTGGATCAGACCGCTGGCGTACGTGAAGTGCTAGAAGAGTTGTGACGATCGATGCAATATGCTCAAACCACAGAACGGCAACAAGCCGAGAATAGCAACGGGACCAAGTCCAAGGATCGCTCGGAACAACAGGCGATCACCACTGGCCAACTAGGTCGTCTCAATAACCATGCAATCACACTACTCTACTAATGGCAAGCTCACAAAAGTAGAGGAAAGGGAGTCTAGTGAACTAATAATCAACATGCAAGAGAAAGGGATAGAAAGTTATCACCGCTAGTCCACTGAACCGACTTCGGATCGAAGTACCCACCTGCAGAAATGAGAGAGCCTAACACCAACGGCTCATGGGAACGTCGACAGGACCTACGAGGTACTAACAGGGTCAAGGTCCACCGAGTCGACACTAACAAACGAAAGCACACAACCCAAAACCGTCGGATCGTCCGGAAAACCCGCCGGGACGATCCCGAACTCAAACCAAGCCCCATAGGGGTACCAACAAACCACCCGAGTGCTCCGCTGTCCACAACCACACCAAACAAGGTGGTTGGACAGCGGGCACAAGGCCGGGATGCTACGAACACCAACACATCCGAAACGACTTTTCGGGTTCCCGAAAAATGCCGATTTGGCACCGAAACCCTCTGTCACTCATCCGCCGCCCTCGAAACTTTGGGACAGCGATGAAGAACAGCCAACGAGGCTATACGACGAAGCCAAGTCGCTCACGAAATCGGCAAGTGAGTCGCACGACCAAAACGCGTGTTCCGCCGACTATTTTATCGGAAAACGCACTGGAAATCTAACCGAATCTCCGCGAAGGGCGAAGAGATTGGACAACTAGTCCACCGGGCCTCAAGGGTCATACCCTTGCTGCCCGCAGCATCACAACGCTGCCACAACTCACAAAATCCCTAATACAAGCAACATACACACAATATCAAGCATAAAGAAGGTTGATAGAGCACTCCGTTCGTCCGCGCGACCCTCCGCGAGTACCAGCGGATAGGGAACATCGCAACGGAGGCCGTGCTCACAGCCCCTCTGCGATAGGGACAGTCGCGGGCTCAAACAGCCTACAAAAACGGGACCAACATGCGATAAAAGGGCTCGGCAAGGATAAACCGCAAAGCGGCGCGCCAAAATAGCAGTTCGAGGTGAGCACGGTGATCAGCGCATCGCCACGATCATCGTGCTCACCTTCTCGAGGTTCGAGAAGCAGCCGGAGGCCCGGGGCCATGCATGCAACCCCAACCAAGCAAGGACCAAGCCCGGCCGGAGCAAGCATGCTCCGGCCGGCTGCTGGCTGACATGCAGTGCGCGCGGCGGCTCAGGTCGGACACGGGGCAGGTGGAGAAGAGGGAGCTCACCTCAACCGGCGGCAGGAAGCGACGGCGGTGGCACGGGAAGAGCCCCAGCTCTCGGGCGGCTAGGGCATGCCGGCTCCGGCAACGAACGGCGGCGGCGGCGGTCGGGACGGCGAGCACCGGCAAGAGGGGCTCGCCGGACGTCAGGTAGGGGGTGACCGCGACAAGAAAAGGCGGCGGCGGCGGCTCGAGGCCCTCGGCCGCGGCTGCCCTAGCAGCACTAGCGACGGCTGCTGCGGCGCACCGGCGGCACGGGGGGGGGCGGCCGGGGAGGAAGGCGACGGCGACAGCGGCGGCGGTCCTCCCGAGGCTGGCTGGAGGCCGCTGCGACGGCGGGAGGCGGCGGCGGCTCGGGTCAAGAACACACTGCCCGCACTCCTCCAGCAGCAGCACGCGGCGGCGCGGCGGCGCTCGGCGGCGGCTCCTGACGGCGGGACAACGTCGCCGGACGACGTGCACCCTCAGGGGGAGACCCTAGGCATGGGTTCACCCTGGGTGCACACAGCAAGGAGGAAGAAGAAGAAGAACAAGAGAGAGAAAAAGAGAAAGGTGTGGCCGGAGCTCCCCGCCGGCCAGGGGAGGTCGGCGGCAGTCGACGGCGCACAGGGAGGAGCTGGGAGAAGAGAAGGGGGGAGTGGAAACCAGCTGGGGGGGGGGGCAAGGGGACCAAATCCACTAGATCTAGGATTTAACCACAACACACTAATATACTAAGTGTACAAAATGCAAATAAACCCCCAAAACCGAGCAAATTCATCCCGAGTCCCTCACAGCATGTGTAAAACGCACGGACACCCCTCCACACACGATTTCACGCAAAACGGTGCATGAAAAAGGACCCATTTCGCGAAAAGATCAAAACACGAATTACGACCTCTCGGCGATGATCTCGTGATATCTCACGATCCGACGGTCGCATGCACGAACGGATCACGCCATCGCGATCAGCACTGCCGAGACATCGAACCTACGATTTTGGATCTCCGGAAACGATCGCCGATTCGCGACACAAGTCATCCCCTCTCCCTCCAATCAATAACCACAAACCAAAAACATATATATATATATACGTATAAATACACTTATACATATATACATATACATATATATACAAAACCATATATACTTACATATATGTAGAGAGGGAGAGAGAGAGAGAGAGAAGAATTCAAATTCAAATTATAAAATTTCAAAATTCGAATTCCTACACATTATCTTCAAACTATCAATCATCGGATGCAAGTCATGAGCCTAGAAGTGAAGAAAACCATCAAATTATTTACCATCGAATTTAAATTTTTATGAACTATTGAAGACTCGACTATTGACCAGCTTTCTTTTATTTAGTGTGTTACTACTATTGGATATATATATATATATATATATATATATATATATATATATATATATATATATATATATATATATATATATATATATATATATATATATATATATTGAATGGGATTGTGTTTTTGGATCACATGTTAAAGAATTGTTTTGTTGCTTGTTGGGAATTGTTTGAATTCTTGTGTTATTATTATATATTTTTAATTAAATATTAAATTATTATTATTATTTTGGTGAGAAATGTAATATTTGATGTCTTAATATTTAAGATAATATATTTGTCAATAAATTATAATTTTTTGCTCATAAATGCAGATCAAATTAAATATTAATATAAATTTTTTTACTATATTTTTAAGGTAGAGGCGGTTGAAACCGCCTCCACCTATTTTCTCTGCATAATAATATTTGTTGAGGCGGTTTAAACCGCCTCTACAAATTAATTATTGTAGAGGCGATTTAAACCGCCTCTGTAGGTTAAAATTTTTTGAGGAGATTTTAACCGTATTTATATTATTAATAGATTATGAATAAAAAAAATACTCAAAAATAATTACGCAGAAATATTGGGGCGGTTGAAACCGCCTCTATATACCGCCTCTAAGTTTTCCCCGGCGGTCGCTCAAACCGCCTCTACATTGTAGAGGCGCTGTTTATGTAGAGGCTACCAAAACTGCCTCTAGACCGCCTTTAATGGGAATTACATATCCTATGGCACCGTTTGGTTCGGGAATAAGCGAGAACTAGCTATTCCAGGAATAGGTACAAGTGTGGAGATAAGGAAAATAGCGTTTGGATGAAAATTGGGTTGTTCCCGGGATAAAAAAAATAGCGTTTGGATAGATAATATGGAATAAGAGAAATAGTGGGTAGTTATATATCCCCCCGATTCCCCGACCCATCGCCGCAGCTCCCACACAGATGGTATCTCTCTCTCTCTCTCTCTCTCTCTCTCGGTGCCGCATATGGAGATGCCCTAATCAAATCCCTTTGTCTCCGAATTCTCGATTTGGTGCTCTAGTTTCTGTAATTGAGTCAGTTCTCATCTACAATTTTGCCATTCCGAGGGTCTCATTTACTAGTTTGGATGCATCAATATAGTGTGAAATTGCCCAATTGTGTGAATGTAGTTTGTGAGGATCAAAATGGCAACCTAAGAGGGGGGGTGAATTAGGTTTCTAAAATAAAATGTTAAATAATCAAGTAATTTAAAAACTCGAAACAAATAAAGTGAGAGAAAGTGAGGAGTTAGAGAAATGCAAACTCAAGAAGCACACAATCGATTTGTTTCGAGGTTCGGCACTTTGCCTACGTCCCCGCCAACTTCTCAACACAAGAGAACGTTGGATCTCCACTAAACGATGCTTTTGCGGGCAAGCACCAAGCCTTCACACCAACACCTTCTTCTCTCAAGAAGGTTACACTTTCAAGCTTCAACTCTTTTCTTTTCTCTCTTTTACAAGATGATATCTCACTATCAATTACACTCAAGTTTAGAGAGAGGATTGAGGGCTTAAGAGTATTAGAAATACTGAAGTATATAAGCTCAATTGGACTTTGGAATCCCTGCTGAGAAAGGCCTCAATACCATCTATTTATAACCTCAGCCAACTTCAGGTCGTTGCACTTTCGGGCGCCCTAAACAGAACTTTCGGGAGCCCAGATGTTGAGCACGCGCACTGCAAAACCAGCTGCCTGTCAGGCCCGTGCGCCGCTTTTCTGGATCCGTACATTCGGGCCTCCAGACGTTTGTGGGCGCCCAGATCACGCGCGACAGCTTTCTGACCAGCCAGACCACGCGCGCCGCTTTTCTCTGAGCAGGACTTTTGGGCCTCCAGAAGTCAACTTGTGGGCGCCCAGAACAGCGACTTTTCTGACACTATCAGACCACGCGCGCCGTTTTCTCTGAGCAGGACTTTTGGGCCTCCAGAAGTCAACTTGTGGGCGCTCACTTTCTCAGGCACGCGCGCCGCCTGCGCAGCGCCGCTGTCAGAACTTTCGGACCGTTGCGTCGTACTGTCCGGAACATCAAACCTGTCAAGTCAAACATTCGGGCGCCCAGAACATACAATTCGGGCGCCCAGATTATAAACCATTATGGACCACCCAAACATCAAACCGTCAGGATCCAAAATCAACCAAGATTCGGATCCACGTTTAGGGCGCGCAGATCAGAGTCCAAAACACAAACTTGACAGAAAACAGTTTTTGAGAAGTTTTGAATATTGTTGAAGTCCCATGTGCTTTAGATGATTAAAGAGAGTAAGTTAAAATATAACTCGACATTTCATAATTTAATCTTTAAAGCACAATGTAAAAAGGTGGAGTATAGAGAAATTTTATCTACTAGACAAGGTAGCTTCAAGTGGTGAAGCTTAGTGCTAGAGGATTGCCCATCTTGAGTCCTTTTGAAGATAGAGAAGTCTAAACACAAAACTCAAGATAAAAAATTAGTTCAATAATTGTAATTATTTGTTATCATCAAAATCTAAAGAATGATTAGGGCCACTAGGCCAACAATCTCCCCCTTTTTGATGATGACAAATAATGTGATATAAGATTCAAATAAGTAGATAGCAAAAGAATAGAATACTCCCCCTAAATATATGCATATGTTTAACAATTAAATTTGGCATATATCACAATCATTGACATAGCATGTATCACAATCATAAGTGAAAGATAACCAATTAAGCATATATCAAAGCACCATAACATAAGCATATCATTAGTTAGTACCAAAATAAAGCATATCACATATCACAAGTTCTCCCCCTTTGTCATCACCAAAAAAAATATAAGGAGACTTAGTAGCAAAAAGCATAAATGAAAGCATAAAAGAGTAATCAATAAATGCTAGTCATCATCGTCATCCTCTAGATCATCGTCCTCTTGACCCGTAGGAGAGACCGGCGGAGGCACGGTGGAGGAGGAAGGTCGATCACCATAAGGCCCATAAGCGGCATAGAAGGCACTAGAAGGTCCAAAGATAGAGTCCATGTAATCCTTTATGCCGGAAACTTCCGTCTTGATCTCATGCATGCGTTCGTCCATCCTATCAAGCCTATGAAAGACTTGATTTTGAAAATCCATAGGAGGAGGATCATGAGGCTGAGGAACATAGGGCGGTGGCTCAACCGGTGGAGAAGGCTCGTGTGGAGGCGGCTCAAAGTGCATAGGCTCATCCTCGGTGTCGTCGCCATCGTTGTCATCACCTTGATCAATCACATTCTTTCTCACCCAATTTTCATAACGATTTTTCTTAAATCCAAGGGTTGAGAAGGTATCCGTACTAATGGCGGTGGGGAATTTCCTCGGCCGTTCATCATGAAGATCAAAAGCAATAAAGTGAAGGACGGCGGAGAGCAAAGAGCCATACGGGAGCGAGCGCGAGGTGTGAGATGCGGCGGTGGCCATGTGGCGAATAACAATGTACCCCAAATTGACCCGGATTCCCTCAAAGAGATGATAAAGGAGAAAAAGATCCATCTTTTGAACGGCGGTGTGGTGACCGTCTCGGGGAAGAATTAACTTAGTGAGAAGAAAATGAGCGAGGCGGTGTGGAAAAGAAAGGTGAGAGCTATCTTCCCTAGAAGTAGAATGCTCACTAAGAAAGCGAGTGCGGAGTTGAGCCTCGGTGAAAGTGCGAAAGTTCCAAACATTGGTTTGGTAGTAGCGAACGCCGTCAGAAGGAATGTTTAAAACGGTGTGAAGAAGGGTAGGTGTAATGGAAAAATCACGTCCTCGGATACGGGAAGTGATAGTAACATAATCGGGATCAAAGGAAGCATTTGCATAGAAGATCCTAATTAGGTCGGAATAAAAAGGTTGATGATTTTGAACAAAATGGTCCCAACCTACATTGGTGAGCCTATCTAAAAGTTCAAAGCAATCAAAAATTCCTAATTCTCTTCTAAGTTGAGTGAATCTATCCTCACTAAGTGGTTTAGTAAAAATGTCCGCTAATTGATGATGGGTATCGACAAAATCTATGGTGACATCTCCCTTTTGAATATGATCTCTAATGAAATGATGTCTAATTTCAATGTGTTTAGTTCTAGAATGTTGAATAGGATTTCTAGATAGGTTGATGGCACTAGTATTATCACATTTGATTGGAACTTGTTTTAGATGCACTCCAAAGTCCTCAAGGGTTTGTTTCATCCATAAAACTTGTGCACAACAACAACCCGCCGCAATATATTCGGCTTCGGCGGTTGAAAGTGCAACCGAATTCTGCTTTTTCGAAGACCATGAGACTAAGGAGTGACCAAGAAACTGACAAGTTTCACTTGTACTTTTACGATCAACTTTGCACCCAGCAAAGTCGGCATCCAAAAAGCCAATGAGATTAAAACTAGTGCCCTTGGGATACCATAATCCTAAGTTGAGAGTTCCCTTAACATATCTAAAAATTCTCTTTACGGCCACTAGGTGTGACTCCTTAGGTTGAGCTTGAAACCGAGCACACAAGCAAACACTAAACATGATGTCCGGCCTACTTGCGGTAAGATAAAGTAAACTACCAATCATACCTCGGTAGAGCTTGATATCAACATCTTTGCCTTTTTCGTCCTTATCAAGTTTAGTTGAAGCGCTCATGGGAGTATTTGTCTCTTTTTAGCTTTCTAAGCCAAATCTTTTGATTAGATCCTTTACGTATTTTGCTTGATTGAAGAATATTCCATCATTCGTTTGCTTGACTTGGAGTCCAAGGAAGAAGGAGAGTTCGCCCATCATGCTCATTTCAAACTCATCTTGCATTAACTTAGAGAATTCTTTGCAAAGAGATTCGTTAGTAGCACCAAATATGATATCATCAACATAAATTTGTACAATGAGAAAATCTTTATCCTTTATCTTGATAAATAATGTAGTGTCAACTTTTCCTCTTGAAAAATTATTTGAAATAAGAAAAGTGCTAAGTCTTTCATACCTGTTTTAAACCATAAAGTGCTTTTGAAAGTTTAAAGACATGATTGAGAAAATCGTGTTTTTCAAAACCGGGTGGTTGCTGAACATAGACTTCTTCGGAAATATATCCATTTAGGAAAGCACTTTTAACGTCCATTTGAAATAACTTGAAGTTCATGTAAGAGGCAAAAGCCAAAAGAATTCGAATAGCTTCAAGTCGAGCAACCGGTGCAAAAGTTTTATCAAAATCAATCCCTTCAATTTGGTTGAAACCTTGGGCCACTAGTCTAGCCTTGTTTCGAACCACAACACCAGATTCATCTCGCTTGTTTCGGAAGATCCATTTAGTGCCAATAACGGTATGATCACTTGGTCTTTCCACAAGCGTCCAAACTTGGTTTCGCTCAAATTGATTGAGTTCATCTTGCATCGCAATGAGCCAATTTTCGTCATTACTAGCCTCAACGAAATTTTTAGGTTCAATTTGAGACAAGAAAGCCAAGTGGTCACAAAGTAATCTAAGAGAGGATCTAGTCTTGACTTTTTGACTAGGATCTCCAATGATGGAGTCCTTGGGATGATAAGTAGCAAATTTCCACACTTTAGGTAGAGGAGTGGGTTCATTATCTTTAGAAATGAACTCCTCAACTTCCTTGGATTGAACAACCTCTTGTGGTGTGGAATTTATATGTAACTTATCAAAGTCAAAAAGATCATCTTCAATAGAAGTATCCTTTCCCTTAGACTCTTCAAAGAGAACATGCATGCTTTCTTCTATTACCAAAGTTCGTCTATTATAGACTCGATAAGCTTTGCTAGTAGAGGAATATCCCAAGAATATTGCTTCATCGGATTTAGCATCAAACTTTCCCAACTTATCTTTTGTGTTCAAGATGAAACATTTACAACCAATAATTTTAAAATAACCAATATTGGGAATTCTATTATGCCATAACTCAAAGGGAGTTTTCTCAAGAATTGGTCGAATTAGAACACGGCTCATGATGTAACAAGCCGTGTTTACGGCTTCGGCCCAAAAATACTTTGGCAACTCCCCCTCAATTAACATAGATCTTGCCATTTCTTGGAGAGATCTATTTTTGCGTTCAACAACCCCATTTTGTTGAGGTGTACGAGGAGTAGCGAACTGATGTTCTATTCCCAATTCATTGCAGAACTCTTCAAAGTTATGGTTTTCGAATTCACCACCATGATCACTTCTAATTTTAGAAATAATACAACCTTTTTTATTTTGAACACGAAAGACAAATTCTTTGAAGGATTTAAAAGTGTCATACTTGTGTCTCAAAAACAAGGTCCAAGTATATCTTGAGTAATCATCAACAATTACAAAAACATAGTTACTTCCACCAAGGCTAGAGACATCAATTGGACCAAAGAGATCCATATGGATTAATTCCAAAGGCCTAGATGTAGAAATAACATTTTTGGATTTAAAAGAAAATTTTACTTGTTTTGCTTGAGCACAAGCACTACAAACCTCATCTTTGGCATAGTTAATGTTAGGTAAACCTTTTACAAGTTTTTCCTTGGAAAGTTTTGAAAGAGAATCCATACTAGCATGAGCTAGCCTTTTATGCCAAAGCCAAGATTCGTTAATTTGAACCGAAAAACATTTTTCACCTTCATGAGAAAGTTTGCTTAGATCAACGGTGTAGACATTCTTGGATCTAAAGCCCATAAAAGCTACCTCATTTGTAGAAGGATCAAGAATGCTACAATGAGATGCTTTGAACTTTACAAAATAGCCTTTGTCACACAATTGACTAATGCTCAATAAATTGTGCTTAAGGCCATCAACTAAAAGAACATTTGAAATATTAACCTTCTCATTTCCGATTGTGCCGGTTCCAATGATCTTTCCTCTAGTGTTGTCTCCAAATGTGACAAAACCTCCATCTTTATTTTCAAGTGAAATAAACTTGGTATGATCCCAAGTCATATGTCTTGAGCATCCGCTATCTAAGTACCATTTGTCACTAGCACCTTTTGATTGGAGACACACCTACAAGAACAAATCAAGTTTTTAACTTTGGTACCCAAGTGAGATTGGGTCCTTTTGGGTTAGATGAGCCTTTCACAACCCAAATTTGGTTAAGTTTAGGATTTTTCTTATATTTACATGATGATGTATGATGTCCTTTAATATTACAATAAGAGCAATGCAAAGTTGGGTCTTGATAGGAACTTTTAACAAAAACTTTTCTTTTAGTCTTTGTTAACTTAACATTGTTTGGATTAAGAA
This sequence comes from Puya raimondii, assembly GCA_016920855.1. NCBI lineage: Eukaryota > Viridiplantae > Streptophyta > Magnoliopsida > Poales > Bromeliaceae > Puya > Puya raimondii. The sequence goes on from JABWPP010000049.1 coordinate 92,898,964, forward strand.
CATATCCTATCCCAAACTTCTTGAAGTTCATAACTTGACTTCCAAGCATCATATTTAAGTACTTGGTTCCACCAACAAATTTCTCAAGAGTTTTCTTAGATTTACTTAAGCTAACTTTGAGTTGTTGGTTTTCAACTTGAAGTTTTTCAAGTTGATTGCCTTGATGAAGAATTGGCTTAAAATGTTGACCTTCAATTTTCTTCTTTAATGCCTCGTTTTCACAAGTGAGATTACAACATGTCTCATTAGCTTGTTTAAGCTCTTTCATGAGAGAGGAGACCTCATTTTTAAGTATTAAAGAAGGATTTGAAGTCGAAGATTTTAGGTCATTTACTTCCATCTCTAATGAGGCATTTTGCTTCTTGAGAGATGTATACTTGGGACCCAAACTTTGTAAATCATCATATAAAGAAAAGAAAACTTCTAAAAGTTCATCATAACTTAAATTATTTACCTCATCTTCAAGAGCCATGAGACATAGAATAGAGCTTTGTTCCTCAAGGCAAATTTGGGCAACTTCGTTTTCCGATTCGTCACCGCTAGACTCGTCGGGAGTGTCCCAATTTAGAGCATTGAAGGCTTTCTTTTTCTTGTCTTTCTTGAAGGCCTTGCTTGGAAGAGTGCATTCACTTTTCAAATGCCCTGGTTTGTTGCAATTGTAGCAAATGATTCCCTTCTTGAATCCCTCACCTTTGAACCCGTCTCGTTTAGGTCTTCTTAAGTTGCGCCTCTTAATTAGTCGGTCGAGCCTTTTTGAAATCATAGCGATTTCTTCGCTTGAGCCTTCTTCGCCATCTTCACTATCGGAAGCTATGACTCCCTTAAGTGCAAGACTTTTCTTTTTCTCGGGAGGCTCTTCGTTGTCATATTCTTTGAGGCGTTGTTCATGCGCCATGAGTGATCCGACAAGTTCGTCAAAAAAGGATAGAATCTTTCCTCGGAAAATGATATCTTTAGCATTTCCCGAAATCCGCATCAAAATGTATGGTGAATTAGTGCCGAAACAATAATCTTGTCCTTCGATATTCATTTTCCCATGGATGCCATTTCTCACTTAGATTTTAATCTAAATAGTGTTCACCTTCGCTCTGATAACACCAATTGAGGATCAAAATGGCAACCTAACGGATCTTGAGGGGGTGAATTAGGTTTCTAAAATAAAATGTTAAATAATCAAGTAATTTTAAAAACTCGAAACAAATAAAGTGAGAGAAAGTGAGGAGTTTAGAGAAATTGCAAACTCAAGAAGCACACAATCGATTTGTTTCGAGGTTCGGCACTTTGCCTACGTCCCCGCCAACTTCTCAACACAAGAGAACGTTGGATCTCCACTAACGATGCATTTTGCGGGCAAGCACCAAGCCTTCATTCACCAACACCTTCTTCTCTCAAGAAGGTTACCACTTTCAAGCTTCAACTCTTTTCTATTCTTCTTCTCTGTCTTTTACAAGAATGATATCTCACTATCAATTACCACTCAAGTTTAGAGAGAGGATTGAGGGCTAAGAGTATTAAAAATTACTGAAGTATATAAGCTCAATTGGACTTTTTGTCAAAATCCCTGCTGAGAAAGGCCTCGAATACCATCTATTTATATAGCCTCATGCCAAGATGCACTTTCATGGTCGCCCTTGCATGCACTTTTTTTCGGGCGCCCATTGTGATTTACAAGCGCACAGAACTGAATGTCAGATATTGCGGCGCACCAGAATTTGAGCACGGGCTCTACCGTTGTTGCAAAAACCAGCTGTTTTCCCTAGCCTGTCAGACCCGTCGCTGCCGCTTTACTGAAGATTCCTGGTTACAATCGGGAGCTCATCCAGAAACTTTTGAGTGGGCGCCCAGCAATCACTATTCGCGACAGCTGTTCTGACCAGCCAGAACCACGTGAGCTGCACGAGAAAGTGAGAGTTTTCTTTCGATTAGACTTTTGGGCCTCCAGAAGTCAACTGTGTAGTTGGCGGCCCAGCAACATTCGCGAAACAGGAGCTTTTCTGACTTTATACCATAAGCCACGCGCGCCTCTGTGTATTTCTCTGAACAGGACTTTTCAAGGTCCTCCAGAAGTACCCAACTTGGGGCTTTCTAATTCTAGACAATGATTTTTGTGCGGGCATAAGGCATCCGAATCTTCTCCGGTCTTCTGCCTATTCCTAACGTTTTCCGTACGCGAGATACCATGATTCTTCCGGACGGACGCCAAGGTAACACTTTCCGGCCCTTCTCGACTCTTTTTGGAGGCTATTTGCGCTTCGTGTTTCCAGTTTACTTTACATCCATTATTGCCATAGGTTATACTATTTGTGTACGACTCTCAAGTTTAGGAGAGTAGTATGAAGTAATGCCCTAGATGACAGTTAATGTGAACAAGCCGACTTCACGCGTCAGTTCGATTTTTGCTCTAATAGGAGGACTTTGGAAATCCCTTACTGAAAGTTAACTTAGTGGCCTCGGAATGACCTTCTCTCCTATTCACTCCCGCTTCATATAGTCCTCAGTCACTTTCTCCTCATGACCGTTTGCACTTCCTCTTTCGTTTTCCTTAATATGGGGCGCCTCTTAAACACTTCTCTAGAGTATTGCTTTTCTCTCAAATGGTACCATTGGAGAATGTCAATGTGAGTCAGATCTTTTAGCGGAATACTGCTTTTATCACACAAGGCTTGGATTTTTGTCAGACTTTTTTCGTGTCGGCCGTCTTTAGCTGGGACTGTCTAGTAGTCGTATATTAGAGGCCGCATGAAATATATTGTAGTTTTGCGCTTTCCGCAGATCGATTGAGGCGATTTTATGTTTTTTCTATTTAGCCTTTATTGATTGATCCACGTCGCGACGCTTATGCCGGTTTTTTCTTTGCAACATCTACCTCTAGCATTTTTTGTAACTTTATTCATCGGCTTAGAGTTGTCCGTGCTCATGAATTGAGTATAAAATCTAGGGTTTGAGGCTTGCATGCAGCCAAACTTCTTTTAGATTAGATTTTGGGGCTTATGCGTTTTCTTTGTTCCTCATGTTCGAAATAAAAATGAATATTGAAGTCCTTCAGAAGATTATGCAAATGAGATAGGAAGGACCATAGTTAGAAGCGCTCATATAGGACGAAGTATCGATGTCTAAGCCATAACGAATGCTCCTTTCAATGGGTTCTCATCTTGCATGTAATTACAGTATAATTGTGACTTTGACAAAACTTTTTTTTCTTAGTAGCTACTAAGCTATCGCTTCTGAGAAACATAGTAACTATGGTGACATCACCCTTTTGAATATGATCTCTAATGAAATGATATCTAATTTCAATGTGTTTAGTTCTAGAATGTTGAATAGGATTTCTAGATAGGTTGATGGCACTAGTATTATCACATTTGATTGGAACTTATTTTAGATGCACTCCAAAGTCCTCAAGGGTTTGTTTCATCCATAAAACTTGTGCACAACAACAACCCGCCGCAATATATTCGGCTTCGGCGGTTGAAAGTGCAACCGAATTCTGCTTTTTCGAAGACCATGAGACTAAGGAGTGACCAAGAAACTGACAAGTTCCACTAGTACTTTTTCGATCAACTTTGCACCCGGCAAAGTCGGCATCCAAAAAGTCAATGAGATTAAAACTAGTGCCCTTGGGATACCATAATCCTAAGTTGAGAGTTCCCTTAACATATCTAAAAATTCTCTTTACGGCCACTAGGTGTGACTCCTTAGGTTGAGCTTGAAATCGAGCACACAAGCAAACACTAAACATGATGTCCGGCCTACTTGCGGTAAGATAAAGTAAACTACCAATCATACCTCGGTAGAGCTTGATATCAACATCCTTGCCTTTTTCGTCCTTATCAAGTTTAGTTGAAGCGCTCATGGGAGTATTTGTCTCTTTTGAGCTTTCTAAGCCAAATCTTTTGATTAGATCCTTTGCGTATTTGGCTTGATTGATGAATATTTTATCCTTCGTTTGCTTGACTTGGAGTCCATGGAAGAAAGAGAGTTTGCCATCATGCTCATTTTAAACTCATCTTGCATTAACTTAGAAAATTCTTTACAAAGATATTCGTTAGTAGCACCAAATATGATATCATCAATATAAATTTGTACAATGAAAAAATATTTATCCTTAATTTTGATAAATAATGTAGTGTCAACTTTTCTTATTGAAAAATTATTTGAGATAAGAAAAGTGCTGAGTTTATTATACCAAGCTCTAGGAGCTTGTTTTAAACCATAAAGTATTTTTGAAAGCTTAAAAACATGATCGAAAAACTTATGTTTTTCAAAACCGGGTGGTTGCTCAACATAGACTTCTTCGAAAATATAACCATTTAAGAAAGCACTTTTTACATCCATTTGAAATAACTTGAAATTCATGTAAGAGGCAAATGCCAAAAGAATTCGAATAGCTTCAAGTCGAGCAACCGGTGCAAACATATTATCAAAATCAATCCCTTCAATTTGGTTGAAACCTTGGGCCACTAGTCTAGCCTTGTTTCGAACCACAACACCGGATTCATCTCGCTTGTTTCGGAAGACCCATTTAGTGCCAATAACGGTATGATCACTTGGTCTTTCCACAAGCGTCCAAACTTGATTTCTCTCAAATTGATTGAGTTCTTCTTGCATCGCAATGAGCCAATTTTCGTCATTACTAGCCTCAACAAAATTTTTAGGTTCAATTTGAGATAAGAAAGCCAAGTGGTCACAAAGTAATCTAAGAGAGGATCTAGTCTTGACCTTTTGACTTGGATCTCCAATGATAGAGTCCTTGGGATGATAAGTAGCGAATTTCCACACTTTAGGTAGAGGAGTGGGTTCATTATCTTTAGAAATGAACTCCTCAACTTTCTTGGATTGTACAACCTCTTGAGGTGTGGAGTCTATGTTTAACTTCTCGAAGTCAAGAAGATCATCTTCATAAGAAATATCCTTTCCCTTAGATTCCTCAAAAAGAATATGCATGCTTTCCTCTATTACTAAAGTTCGTCGATTATAGACTCGATAAGCTTTACTAGTAGAAGAATATCTCAAGAATATTGCTTCATCGGATTTAGCGTCAAACTTTTCCAACTTATCTTTTGTGTTCAAGATGAAATATTTACAACCAACAATTTTGAAATAACTAATGTTGGGAATTCTATTACACCATAACTCAAAAGGAGTTTTCTCAAGAATTGGTCGAATTAGAACACGGTTCATGATGTAGCAAGCCGTGTTTACGGCTTCGGCCGAAAAATACTTTGGCAACTCCCCATCAATTAACATAGATCTAGCCATCTCTTGGAGAGAACTATTTTTGTGTTCAACAACCCCATTTTGTTGGGGTGTACGAGGAGTAGCAAATTGATGTTCTATTCCCAATTCATTGCAAAACTCTTCAAAGTTGTGGTTTTCGAATTCACCACCATGATCACTTCTAATTTTGGAAATTATACAACCCTTTTCATTTTGAACACGATAGACAAAATTTTTGAAGCATTTAAAAGTGTCATACTTGTGTCTCAAAAATAAAGTCCAAGTATACCTTGAGTGATCATCAACAATTACAAAAGCATAGTTATTTCCACCAAGGCTTGAGACATCAATAGGTCCAAAGAGATCCATATGAATTAACTCTAAAGGCCTAGATGTAGAAACAACATTTTTGGATTTAAAAGAAGATTTTACTTGTTTTGCTTGAGCACAAGCATTACAAACCTCATCTTTGGCATAGTCTATTTTAGGTAAACCTTTTACAAGTTTTCTTTTGAAAAGTTTTGAAAGAGAATCCATACTAGCATGAGCTAACCTTCTATGCCAAAGCCAAGATTCATTAATTTGAACCGAAAAATATTTTTCACCTTCATGCGAAAGTTTGCCTAGATCAACGGTGTAAACATTCTTGGATCTAAAGCCCATAAAAGCTACCTTATTTGTAGAAGGATCAAGAATGCTACAATGAGATGCTTCAAACTTTACAAAATAGTCTTTGTCACATAATTGACTAATGCTGAGTAAATTATGCTTAAGGCCATCAACTAAAAGAACATTGGAAATATTAACCTTTTCATTTCCGATTGTGCCGATTCCAATGATCTTTCCTCTAGTGTTGTCTCCAAAGTTGACAAATCCTCCATCTTTCATTTCCATTGATTTAAATTTGGTTTGGTCCCAAGTCATATGTCTTGAGCATCCGCTATCTAAGTACCTTTTGTCACTTGCACCTTTTGATTGGAGACACACCTACAAAAACAAATCAAGTTTTTAACTTTGATACCCAAGTGAGATTGGGTCCTTTTGAGTTAGATAAGCCTTTCACAATCCAAATTTGGTTAAGTTTAGGATTTTTCTTGTATTTACAAGAGGATATATAATGTCCTTTAATATTACAATAAGAGCAATGCAAAGTTGGGTCTTGATTGGAGCTTTTAACAAAACTTTTCTTTTAGCTTTTGTTAACTTAACATTATTTGGATTAGGAACAAATCCTATCCCAAACTTTTTGAAGTTCATAACTTGACTTCCAAGCATCATATTTAGGTACTTGGTTCCACCAACAAATTTCTCAAGAGTTTTCTTAGATTCACCTAAGCCTACTTTGAGTTGTTGGTTTTCAACTTGAAGTTTTTCAAGTTGTTTGTCATGATGAAGAATTGGCTTAAAATTTTGACCTTTAATTTTCTTCTTTAATGCCTCGTTTTCACAAATAAGATTACAACATGTCTCATTAGCTCGTTTAAGCTCTTTCATAAGTGAAGAGACCTCATTTTCAAGTATTAAAGAAGAATTTGAAGTCGAGAATTTTAGGTCATTTACTTCCATCTCTAATGAGGCATTTTGTTTCTTGAGAGATGTATACTTGGGACCCAAACTTTGTAGATTATCATATAAAGAAAAGAAAGCTTCTAAAAGTTCATCATAACTTAAATTATTTACCTCATCTTCAAGAGCCATGAGACATAGAATTGAGCTTTGCTCCTCAAGGCAAACTTGGGCAACGTCGTTTTCCGATTCGTCACCGCTAGACTCGTCGGGGGCGTCCCAATTTAGAGCTTTAAAGACTTTCTTTTTCTTATGTGGAATACTGACCCTGCAACTTGGACACAGTGTAGGATGTTGGTCAGTGCGTAAGTGTGGAGTTGTAATAAGGTGAAAATGTTTTAGTGTGAATTGGACGCAGATCGGACAATTAGTGTTGAAGTTATTACTACGAGGGACTAAACCGCGAATACGAAAATTGATGTGGAATACGGATTTTGTAGTTTAGACGTTGTGTAGATTGCCGATTAATATGTGAACATGAAATTGGGATGAGGTGAATCTGTTTTGGCGCAAAATTGACGCAAAAATGGATGAATTAGGCCAATTATGCATGTTAAGGACTAAATTGCAATTAGCAAAATTAGTGGACTAAGTTGCAAAAAGGGCAACTTAGTGGAATTCCACTAAAGCCTTCTCACTCTCTCCCTTTCTCTAGTTGTTTCCTGCAGGGAGATTTTTCCCTGCAGGGGAAAAGAAAGAGAAACAAAAGAAAGAAAGAGAAAGAGAAGTTGAAGAAAAAGCAGTTGAAGAAGGTATTCTTCTTCTCTTTTCCTTCCTTCCTTCCCTTTCTTTTCTCCTCCTTTCCTTTTCCTTTCCCTTTCCTTCTTTTTCTTCCTCCCTTTCCCTCTCCTTGCTGCTGCCACTTCACTTACTGCAGGCGCAGCAGCTAGCTGCTGCTGCTGCTGCAAACTGCCCTGCAGTAGCAGCAAGCTACTGCTGCTGCAGGGACAGCAGAGAGAGGAAGAGAAAGAAAAAGAAAAGAGAAAGAAAGAAAGAAAGGGAAAGAAGAAAAAGAAAAGGAGGAAAAGAGAGAATGTATGAAAGAGAATAAGAAAGAAAAAGAAAATAAAAAGGAAGATGGGGAGAAAAGGAAGAAGAATGAATGAAAATAGAAGGAAAATGATAGAATGCGATATAATAAAAAAAAATCGGCAAGATTCGCAACGCTAAACTCCAAATTGACGCTTACAGGGTGCCTGGAAACGTGTAATTACTGGTGGCGCGCGTCCGAATAGTCGTGAATTAAGGTACTTGGCGTTCAATTTGGGAGAATTATGCGTAATTGAAAATTTAGACTTTTGATTGGAAAATCCGGCCGTTTTGTCTTGTTAGTGTTTTCAGGCAATTGGAAGTCGAGGAAGGGATCGTGAGCAGTTTTCTCTTGAATTGGCCCAACATCTTACGTTGAGGTGGGTTTCGAGTCGCCGAAAACGGTGAATTTCCCCCTATGTCTATTTTAGCAAAATGTATCATTCTTGAACACAGGTATACGAATTAGCTTCTATCTCTTGTAGCTTCGAGTAATTGAACCAAAGATATGAGATTTAGCATATGTGGAGCATAATACATGAATTTCTCTCTTTCTTGCATCGATCATGCCATGCTTATGTTTTTCCTTGGCTTGAACATGCCTTGAGTTCATGATAAAGGTCTAGGCTTTGAAAGACCTTTGCCGACCGTTTTTTTTTTGGATACCTTATTGCCGAGGATTCGTGGGACATGTGCAGATAGAGTTTGGGATATCCTCTGATTGAGTTGAGACCATTGGATCGTTGCTTGTGATTCTCAACCATTCCTTTGTCTAATGATGATAGTTAGCAACATTTCATAGTTGACATTTTAACTTAGGTCGTGGGAGGCCGGTTGACAGCTTATGCATTTTTTATGAGTCCCTTTTACCCTCGAGTTATGCGAGCCACCTGTCATCTATACATCTTGTCTAGCTATAACAAAGCACTTGACTTTGCTGAGAACTGTGATATTGTTACATTTGGCCCCAGTATCTCCATTGAGTAGTATGCATATTCTCTGGGGTGTTGGCCATCTGCTTACCTTATGACTACTCTAAGGACATTGGATTGAACTTGTGATATTGATTTATGGTTACGCCATGACATTGTGATATTGTGATATTGTTGATCATGATTTTGACCATAGCCTGCAAGGCCACTTCGAGCTTGTTGGTATATATGCGATGTGCTATATTACTCGGTAGGGGTCGCTCCCCTCAAGTGCCACTCCGGATTGCTGGCTGGTGTTAGTTGAGACAGTAGCCTAGGAGGGTGCTGTCACACTCATGGGAGTGTGTCCTCATACTAGGCAGGCGCAGGCTTGACCGGACGAGCGAGTCGGTCGTTGCGATTGGGTATGATTACAGTATTTGCTGTTGTAGTGACATTGATGCATACACTGTTTAGTTACCTTCCTTTTTCGCATTACCTAGACAGAAATCTGTTTCTAGCATGTAGTCATTCATTTACTGTTACCTGACACTTCTCTATGCAGGTATTAGCCAGGTAGTTATTTATCGTACTTTATCTTTATTTGTTCAGATCATTTACCGGTTTACAATATTACCAGTTTTTCTTTCAGTCACTCATTTATTGCAGATATTACTGTTCTTTTACTAGTCTGGCCTCCAGTAGACCTAGTGGGAAGGTCGTGGTTATCGCCGACCTTACCCACTAGGAACTAATTTTTAGTAGTTCTCACACCTTGTTGTGGTTTGTTTTTCAGGGGTACGTATACTGACGGATGATCGAGGTGAGAGAGATCGCGTAGTAGATAGCATCCTCTGCCAGCTTGTCTATACATTAGAAGACTACCAGATAGAGTGCGACGTTGTACTACATTCATGTATTGGCAAGGGCTAGGCCCCTTTCTCCTTGTATTTTGGTTAAGGTTGAGTTTTTACTTAATGTAATACATGATGTGAAGCAGATTAGCTTGTAGATAGCTCTGATACATGTCGCTTGTTATTTCTTGTGATGTGGTTTTTTTGCAGTCATAATTTCGTGAAACGCTTGGGACTGTTGATTTTGTTTTTTTGCCGCTTCGTCCGGACAGGGGAGACTCTGTCCGTTCGTCGGGTCTGTTAGCGTCCCCGTAAGCTTCCGCTGCGGTCTTGGGGCGTGACATCTTATCTTTCTTAAAGGCCTTGCTTGGAAGAGTGTATTCACTTTTCAAATGCCCTGGTTTGTTGCAATTGTAGCAAATGATCCCCTTCTTGAATCCCTCACCTTTGAACCCGTCTCGTTTAGGTCTTCTCAAGTTGCGCTTCTTAATTAGTCGGTCGAGCCTTTTTGAAATCATAGCGATTTCTTCGCTCGAACCTTCTTCGCCATCTTCACTATCGAAAGCTATGACTCCCTTAAGTGCAAGACTCTTCTTTTTCTCGGGAGCCTCTTCGTTGTCATATTCTTTGAGGCGTTGTTCATGCGCCATGAGTGATCCGACAAGTTTGTCAATCTTTACTTTGTCCAAGTCGTGAGCTTCTTGGATAGCCGTAACCTTAGGTATCCAACTTGTTGGTAGCACACGAAGAAGTTTTCGCACCAAGTCCGATTGAGGAAAATCTTTACCTAAGGCTTTCAAGCTATTTGTAATGTTAGTGAATCTTGTGAACATATTTGAAATGGATTCACTTTCTTCCATTTTGAATAGTTCATAACTTGACATAAGCATGCTTATTTTAGATTCCTTCACCCTAGAAGTTCCTTCATGAGTAACTTCTAATTTATCCCAAATCTCTTTAGCCGTTGTGCATATAGAGATTCGATGAAACTCATCTCTACTAAGAGCTCAAAGGAATGAATTAATTGCTTTAGCATTCAATTGAAAGCGAAATTTTTTCGCTTCATTCCATTCCGCTCTTGATTTTGATGGAGTGACATAACCACTTTCGATTATGTCCCAAATATCAAAATCTAGAGATTGAAAGAACATCTTCAATCTAATCTTCCAAAAAGAATAATCGGTCCTATCAAAATATAGTGGCCGAATAATAGATTGTCCTTCGATATTCTTTCCCATGGATGTCATTCTCACTTAGATTTTAATCTAAATAATGTGAGACCTCGCTCTGATACCAATTGAGGATCAAAATGGCAACCTAAGACGGGGGGTGAATTAGGTTTCTAAAATAAAATGCTAAATAATCAAGCAATTTAAAAACTCGAAACAAATAAAATGAGAGAAAGTGAGGAGTTAGAGAAATGGAAACTCACGAAGCACACAATCGATTTGTTTCGAGGTTCTTCACTTTGCCTACGTCCCCGCCAACTTCTCCACACAAGAGAACGTTGGATCTCCACTAGACGATGCTTTTGCGGGCAAGCACCAAGCCTTCACACTAACACCTTCTTCTCTCAAGAAGGTTACACTTTCAAGCTTCAACACTTTTCTTTTCTCTCTTTTACAAGATTATATCTCACTACAAATTACACTCAAGTTTAGAGAGAATTGAGAGCTAAGAGTATTAAAAATACTGAAGTATTTAAGCTCAAATGGACTTGGAAATCCTTGCTGAGAAAGGCCTCAAAATCATATATTTATAGCCTCAGCCAGCTCCAGGTCGTTGCACTTTCGGGCGCCCTAAACATGATTTCGGGCGCCCAGAAGTTGTGCACGCGTACTGCACTTCCAGCGGCCTGTCAGACCACGTGTGCCGCTTTTCTGAATCTGTACATTCGGGCCTCCAGAAATTGTGGGCGCCCAGATCACGCGCGTCAGCTTTTCTGACACAGCCAGACCACGCGCGCTGCTTTCTCTGAGCAAGAACTTTCGGGCCTCTAGAAGTTGTGGGCGCTCAGATCACGCGTCAGCTTTTCTGACACAGCCAGACCACGCAAGCCGCTTTTCTGGATCCGTACATTCGGGCCTCCAGAAATTGTGGGCGCCCAGATCATGCGCGTCGGCTTTTCTGACACTGTCAAACCACGCGCGTCGAAGTTTCTGACTAAAAGCAACTGGGCCTCCAGAACTTGTGGGCGCCCACTTTTCCAAGCACGCGCGCCGCCTGCGCAGCGCCGCTATCAGAACTTTTTCGAAACACGCAACCTGTCAAGTCAAACAATTCAGACGTCCTAAACAGACATTCGGGCGCCCAGATCAGGTGAAGAAGTTTCTAGACCACCCAAACAGCAAACAAGCAGGATCCAAAAAATAAACGAGATTCGGATCCAGTTTAGGGCGCCCAGAACAGAATCCAAAATAGTAACTTGACAGAAAACTGATTCTTAGTAGATTTTGAGAGCTTTACAAGTAGGATCAAATAGAGATTTGTTCAAGTGAGCTATAAAAGGATAAGTAGAATAATTTAAACTTAGCTCAAAGTTTCTCATTCTAATCTTAAAGCATAATATGAAACAGATTAAGGAATAGAGAGAGTGAGTTTGTCTATTTGACAAAGGAAGCAAGCATAGCTTCAAGTGGTGAAGCTTGGTGCTAGAAGATTGCCCATCTTGAGTCCTTTTTGAAGATAGAGAAGTCTAAACACAAAACTCAAGATAAAAGATTAGTCCAATAATCGTGATTATTTGTTATCATCAAAATCTAATGAATAATTAAGGCCACTAGGCTAACAGACTTATCTCCAAAAGATGGGGAATATCATCGAAATGGGGAGGAGAAGATGGGGAATATCATCGAAATGGGTTTGATCTCCTTTTTGTCTAAAGATTTTCTTTATTTCATGCATATATAATATGCGATATATGAGTTTAATATATTTTAGTTGTATGCTAGTAGAACTTGTAGGTCAAGATGGTGTGCCAGCATTGACCTAGAAAAATAGGATTTCTATCCTTTATGTGTTTAAGGAAAAAAGAATAGATGATATGCATGTAATGTAATCATGTGAACTTTGTTGTATAGATGAAATAAGTGTGGCATTTAACTTATGATGGAACCTAATACGAAACATAGTAACATGTGAACTCTAGGCTAAACTTGAGCTAGAGAATAAGTGTATGGGTAATGGACATGGCAAACAACCCTAGAAGTCATGAACTTAGGGTGTAACATTGACATAGGTGTGATATTCGGGAATGATCAATAAAGGAGATGTCGATTACCCTCGACTTCCTATCTAGTGCTTGGAGATGCCAATCACCCTCGACTCCAAGTGACTACCGTGCTTGGTGATGCCGATCTCCCTCGACACCAAGTACCTACCAATTGGAGAGATGCCGATCTCCCTCAACTCTCCATGAGGTGTATAGTGTGAAACGGAACCAACTAAATGTATGGTTAGAGTTGAAACAAATTGGGGTAAATATAAACCATTAACATGAAATTGCATTCCTGTACATGGGATTGCATTCTTGTATATGGGATTGCATTCTTGTGCCAAATTGTAAATGTACTTGAGGCATCGTAGTTATGTATTTCCTACTTGCATTTTCATTGTAGCAATAGATGTTTTATATAATAATATTGTCTACTAATGCCTCATTTAGACCAAGTGAGTGTAGAGTGCAACTTTTGGCGATTGCACTCACTGGATACTTATCTAAAATTCTCTCTTTTTTTGTGGTTCACCTTTTTCAGATTCTACTATTGCCATTGAGGCGTGGTGTAGTGTTCCAATATATATATATGTATATGTATATATGTATATATGTATATGTATATATGTATATATGTATATGTATATGTATATATGTATATATGTATATGTATATGTATATGTATATATATATGTATATGTATATATACATACATATATATACATATACATATACATATATATACATATATATATATATATATGTATATATATATATATATACTATCGATAGTACCAAGCTCTTGGTACTATCGAGTTTTCTGCCGTTAGATAAACCTTTTAATCATTTCCACCCATTAGATTATACTGTTCAACCAACCACCCACTCAATCCTAGAGGACCACTATCATCCCAACCGCACATCCTTTCATCCAACGGCTGAAAACTCGATAGTACCAAGCGCTTGGTACTATCGATAGTATAGTAGCATAATTCTATATATATATATATATATATATATAAAAGCACGTATTTCAAATTTGGGTCTGTCGACAGATCCATTTCAAAATTCTTCTTTTTCGTACGCAAAAAAACGAACGTAACGTAACAAACTATCAGTTCCTATTTTTTCTCCATAGGTTAAATGTCACGCCCCGGGCTAGTTTTAGAAGCGGAAATACGTGCCAATTTTTTTTTTTGAAAGCCTAGCCCGCGCCACGTACAGACCCGCCACAAATACAGGGTCCACTGTACACACGGACAGAGCCTCCCCTGTATTTGCACGGCGTACACAACATACAACAGGATCACAACCACCATTCATTCATCACACAACCACAACAACACAATGAGATTCATACAGCTAACAGTCCTTAAACCTGTATGAATCTAAGCAAGTCCTTAGGCGAAGGATGATGCGATGCACAAACGACAGATCATACTAGAAACTGCTCCTTACCCAGAAGCTTTATTTTGAAACTCTAATCTGAAACATTCAAGAATCATTTGAAAACCGTTCTCAACACGAGAACTCTCCTTTGAAATCCCAAAAGTCGATCGATCGAAAATCCATTTGAAAATTGTTTCCCACACGAAAACCTTTATTTGAAAACGCTACCTCGAGGGGTAGAAATCCAAGATATGCGATATAAAGCCACAATAAAAGATCTAACAGCAAGGTCGTCTAAAAGTCTAAGCATGCAATCCACACATGAATACTAAACCAAATCCACAAGATCTAAGCATGCAAGACAGAACATCCAAAATGTAACTGTACCAAAATCATAACATGCTAGACAAAACAACCACAGTGTAACTGAACCACATCCATAACTAACTGATAAAGGATAAGGGTGATAACCAAATCTGGAGAGAGAAGCCTCACAGGTCGGGACCTCTAGTACCACTAACTAGGCGTGCATCGCTGCGTCCCGACTCTCACCACCCTGCTCACCTGAAAACAACAACGATGGCGGGGGGTGAGAACATGTAAACATGTCTCCCCTCCCAGCGGGTACCGCAAGCCGACGAAGGCGACGTGTACACACCGGCACGAGAGTCAACAAATAGATAGATAAGGTAAACAGTAGCACAAATAAGTATGAGGCTGACATACAACTGAACAACTATGCTACTGTAAGCAAAAAGTATATGCATCAACAATGATAACCACAAAAGTATACCCAATCACCACCAGGCCACAAGGATCCGCACCGCAGACCACTGGCACTGGCACTGCCACCACATGCTCAACCATCGGCACATAACCTCTGCAGATGCACGTGCTAAGAGGCTCACGGGTCGACTTACACGCGCGACCCTTTTTCGAAAAAGAACACCCCCAGGAAGTGGATCAGACCGCTGGTGTACGTGAAGTGCTAGAAGAGCTGTGACGATCGATGCGAATGCTCAATCCACAGAACGGCAACGAGCCGTGAAGCAACTGATAAGCCAATATACGAGGATCGCTCGAAACAACAGGCGATCAACACCGACCAACTAGGTCGTCTCAAAAATCATGCAAACCACAACTACTCTACTATCCAAGCACACATAAGTAGAGTCAACGGGAGTCAAGTGAACTAATAACTGAAATGCAAGAGAAAGGATAGAAAGATATCACCGTAGTCCACTGAACCGACTCCGGATCGAAGTACACACCTGTCGAAACGATAAGGCCTAACACCGACGGCTCTCGGGAACCACGACAGGACCTACGAAATCACAGGGTCAAGGTCCACCAAGGCGACACTAAACACAGCGACACCCTGAGCAGCACATGCTCACCAACCTGAAACACTAGGTCCCGTCGTCGCTGGTCCGCGTAGCTTTCCTGCCGGCTCTGCGCAGTCAGCAGTCGCTGCCTCGCACTGCGAATCCTGGCCTCTGCGTCCTCTAACAAGTCAGGCCCGATCACACGACGTTCACCCACGTCATCCCAACAGATTGGTGATCGACAACGACGTCCATACAAGGCCTCGTACGGTGCCATCCCAATGCTCGCTTGGAAGCTGTTGTTGTAGGCGAACTCCACCAAGGAGAGGTACTTGAACCAACCCTCACCAAAATCCAAAATGCAAGCTCGGAGCATATCCTCAAGAGTCTGGATAACATGCTCTGACTGCCCATCACTCTGAGGGTGGTTAGCTGAGCTGAAGCTGAGCCTCGTTCCCAGTGCCTGCTGCAAACTCCTCCAGAACTGGGAAACGAAGCGAGAATCCCAATCAGAAACGATCGACACTGGCACTCCATGCAGCCTGACGATCTCATCCAAGTAGAGCTGCGCCAGTCGATCTCGGGACCAATGTGAGATTTTGAATTTTAGAAATTTGGAATCTGTGTTCCTCTCCCCTGATACTGTATTTTTGATCTGTATACGTATATATATACGAGTATTTATATATATATATATATATATATATATATATATATATATATATATATATATATATATGTATATAAGTGGTTTTTATTTGTGTTTTAGTATTTTTGAGTTTTGTCGCGGAGAGAGAACGGCTTAACGGCGCGATCCGGAGTCCGATCCTGACGATCCAAAATGGTAGATTCGATGTCTCAGCAGTGCTGAACGCGATAGCGTGATCCGCGTCGACATGCGACGGACGGATTGAGAGATCTTCTATCTTCTTCGCCGAGAGGTCGAATGGTACATTTTTTGTTTCGCGATCTGGACCCTGTTTCTCGCACCGTTTTGCGTGAGGTTGCTTGTGGAGGGGTGTCTGGGCATTTTGTTCTTGCTGTGAGGGACTGAGGGCTGATTTTATGTTTTTGAGGGACTTTTGTGCAATTGTGCATATGTATTTGTGTGTGCTTGTGTGTGTGTGAGTGGAGAGAGAGAGAGAGAGTGGGCCTTCCTCTCCTTCTCCCTCAGCTCCCAGAGATGAGCCCCCTCTCCCCCAGCCCCTCAGCCATCTCCCCTTGCGCCGCCGGCCACCGCCGGCCACCCCCTGGCCGGCGCAAGCCGGGCCAGCCTCACCCTCTCCTTCTCTCTCTTTTCTTCTTCTCCTTCTTCTCCTTCTTCTTCCCTGAGGCGTGCACCCGGGGGGAACCCATGCCTGAGCTTCCCCCGGGGTGGCACGACCGCCGGCGTGGTGCCCCGCCGCCGGGAGCCGCCGCTGGGCTGCTGCAGCCACTGCTAGGGCAGCAGCTGGCCGAGGCCTGTGGGCCCGAGCCGCCGCCGCCTCCCGACCTCTGAAACAGTGAGCGACGCCACCCCCGTGACCTCCGGCACCGCCCCCTGCCTCCTCGGCCGTCGCCGTGCCGCCGGAGCGCCGCCGCATCCGCCGTAAGCTTCGGCTAGGCAGCTAGGGCAGCCGCGGCCGAGCCTGCTCCGCCGCCACCACCCGCCGTCTTTTTTGTCGCGGTCACCGGCAGGACGACGTCCGGCGACCTCCTCTTGTCGGTGCTCGCGTCGCCGCCGGCCGCCATCGCCGTCCGTTGCCGCGTCGCCGTGCCCTAGCCAACCCGAGACCTCGGCTTCTCCCCGCGCCGCCGCCGCCGCTTCCTGCCGCCGGCTGAGGTGAGCCCTCTCTTCCTCACCTCCCCCGCATCCCACCCTGGCCGCCGCTGGCCGTGCATGTCGGCCGGCAGCCGGCCGGAGCTTGTTGCTCCGGCCAGGGTGTGTTTTGGGTGGTTTTTGGCCGTATGCTTGGGTTTGAGCTCCCCGATGCCTCCCGAAGTCCGGGAAGGTGAGCACGATAATCGCGGCAACGCGCTGATCATCATGCTCACCTTAGATTTCATTTTGGTTGAGCCGTTTCGCTGTTCGACCGATGTCGAGCTATGTCGTCGCATGTGCATGCTATTTTTATGGGATTTCTGGGCTTGCGACTGGTCCTGTCACAGTGGGGCTGTGAGCACGGCCTCCGTTACGTCGTTGCCTATCCGCTGGTGCTTGCAGAAGGTCGTGCGGACGTACGGTATGCTCTATCGGCCTAGTTTATTGCTTGTATGTTTGCGAATGTTGCTTGTTTAGGGTTCTTTGTGATTGTGGCAGCGTTGCAACGCTGCGGGCAGCAAGGGCTTGACCCTTGAGACCCTGTGGACTGGTTGTCCAACCCCTTCGCCCTTCGCGGAGATCCGGATTCATTTCCGACGCGTTTTCGATGAAATAGTCGGCGAAACGCGTGTTTCTAGTCGTGCGACTCACTCGCTGTTTTCTTGAGTGACTTGGCTTCGTCGTTTAGCCTCGTTGGCTGTTCCTCATCGCTGTCCCGAAGTTCCGAGGACAGCGGATGAGTGGCGAAGGGTTCCGGTGTCAAATCGGCGCTTTTCGGGAACCCGGGAAGCCATTTCGGGTGCGTTGGTGGTCGTGGCACCCCGAGCTTGTGCTCGCTGTCCCGTCACCTGGTTTTGTGTGTTCGGGGACAGCGAGTGACTTGGCTGGCTGTTTGGTACCCCTCTGGGGCTTAGTGTGGTTCGGGATCGTCCCGGTGGATTTTTCGGGCGATTCGTCGGTTTCGGGTTGTGAGAGCTATGTGTTTAGCGTCGACTTGGTGGACCTTGACCCTGTGAGTCTTTCGTAGGTCCTGTCGCGGTTCTCGAGAGCCGTCGGTGTTAGACTTGATCTTTCGACAGGTGGGTACTTCGATCCGGAGTCGGTTCAGTGGATTACGGTGATACCTTTCTATCCCTTCTCTTGCATTTCAGTTATTAGTTCACTTGACTCCCGTCGACTCTACATATATGTGCTTGGATAGTAGAGTAGTTGTGGTTTGCATGATTCTTGAGACGACCTAGTTGGTCGGTGTTGATCGCCTGTTGTTCCGAGCGATCCTCGTGGTGGTTTATCAGTTGCTTCACGGCTCGTTGCCGTTGTGTGGATTGAGCATTCGCATCGATCGTCACAGCTCTTCTAGCACTTCACGTACACCAGCGGTCTGATCCACCGCCTGGGGGTGTTCTTTTCCGGAAAAGGGTCGCGTGCATCCGACCCGTGAGCCTCTTAGCACGTGCATCTGCGGAGGTTATGTGCCGGTGGTTGAGCAGGTTGTGACAGTATCAGGGATACGTCCCGGTGGCTATGATTGGGTTTACTTTGTGGTTATCTCCATTGATGCATATACTAGTTGCTTACAGTAGTATAGTTGTTTCAGTTGTATGTCAGCCTCATACTTACTTGTGCTACTGTATACCTTATCTATCTTTTGTTGACCCTCGAGCCGGTGTGTACACCTCGCCTTCGTCGGCTTGCGGTACCCACTGGGAGGGGAGACATGTTTACATGTTCTCACCCCCCGCCCTCGTTGTTGTTTTCAGGTGAGCAGGGTGGTGAGAGTCGGGACGCAGCGAGGCACGCCTAGTTAGTGGTACTAGAGGTCCCGACCTGTGAGGCTATCTTCTTCAGATTTGGTTATTACCCTTATCCTCTATCAGTTAGTTATGGAGATGGTTCAGTTACACTGTGGTTGTTTCATCTAGCATGATATGATTTGGTACAGTTATATGTGGGATGATTGTTTTGCATGCCTAGATCTCGTGGTTTTGGTTAGTATCCATGTGAGGATTGCATGCTTAGATTTTTGGATGTCGATGCGTTATTCTATCATTGTAGCTTTCATCGCATGTCTTGGATTTCTACCCCTCGTGGTAGCGTTTTCAAATAAAGGTTTTCGTGTGGGAAACAGTTTTCAAATGAATTTCCGATCGATCGACTTTTGGGTTTTCAAAAGAAAGTTCTCGTGTGGAAAACGGTTTTCAAATGATTCTTGAGTGCTTGATATTAGGGTTTCAAAATAAAGCTTCTGGGTAATGAGCAATTTTCTAGAATGATCTGTTGTTTGTGCATCGCATCATCCTTCGCCTAAGGACTTGCTTAGATTCATACAGGTTTAAGGACTGCTAGCTGTATGAATCTCTTTGAGTTGTTGTGCTGTTGTGATGAATGAATGGTGATTGTGATCCTGTTGTATGTTGTGGACGCCGTGCAAATACAGGGGAGGCTCTGTCCGTGTGTACAGTGGACCCTGCATTTGTGGCGGGTCTGTACGTGGCGCGGGCTAGGCTTTCAAAAAAAAAATTGGCACGTGTTTTCCGCATCTAAAACTAGCCCGGGGCGTGACAACCAAGTCGTGTGTACCGGTAGGAAGTGAGCCGCCTTCGTCAATCGGTCCACAATAACTCAGATCGCATCGTGACCTCGTTGAGAACGAGGCAACCCGATGACGAAATCCATGGTGATCTGCTCCCACTTCCATACAGGTACCTGCAACGGTTGAAGCTTCCCGACTGGTCGCTGATGCGCAGCCTTCACCTGCTGACATATCAAACACTGAGCCACATGCTGAGCCACGTCCATCTTCATGCCAGGCCACCAAAAATTCTGCTTTAAGTCGCGGTACATCTTCGTCCTTCCAGGATGAACGGTGTACGGCGACCGGTGTGCCTCAGTCAAAATCTCTCGCCTCAAATCCTGATCACTGGGCACACTCCTCCGTCCTCGAAAGCGAAGGGAAACATCGGCGTGAAACGTGAAGTCACCATCTCTGCCCTGCTCGGCCTCTGCTCGCACTCTCTGCAAGTGCAGGTCCATCAGCTGTCCAATGAAAATCCGGTCAGACAAGGTGGGTTGCACCACCAAAGTCAACAGCTGTGCGGTAGCTCCAAAATGTAGAATCTCCAACTCTAGTCGATGAAACTCCTCCACCAATCGCTCCTGGTCGGTGATCATGAGAGACAGCTCCGCCGAAGGCTGCTTCCGACTCAAGGCGTCCGCCACAACGTTCGCCTTGCCCGGATGATACTGGATGGAGATGTCGTAATCCTTCAAAAGCTCAAGCCACCGTCTCTGTCTGAGGTTCAGCTCCTTCTGGGTGAAGAGGTACTTCAGACTCTGATGATCCGTGAACATCTCGCAATGCGCTCAGTACAGGTAGTGCCTCCAAAGCTTGAGAGCGAACACCACCGCTGCAAGCTCGAGATCGTGCGTCGGATAGTTCTTCTCGTAGTCCTTCAGCTGGCGCGAAGCATACGCGATGACCTTCTCCTGCTGCATGAGCACGCACCCCAAACCTATCCGAGACGCATCGCAGTAGACCACAAAATCCTCACCAGGCTGCGGCAATGCTAAGATAGGGGCACGCGTCAGTCTGTCCTTCAGCTCCTGGAAGCTCATCTGGCAGGCTGGAGTCCACAGAAACTTCTCACCCTTCCTCGTCAGCTTGCTCAAAGGGGCGGCGATCTTTGAGAAACCCTCAACAAATCGCCGGTAATAGCCAGCCAAGCCGAGGAAGCTCCGGATCTCCGTCACAAAAGTCGGGACAGGCCAGTCCACCACAGAGTCCACCTTTTTTGGGTCCACCGCAATACCAGACTGCGTCACGATGTGACCCAAGAAGGAAACCTCTCGAATCAAAACTCACACTTCTTGAGCTTAGCATAAAGCCTATGCTCTCGAAGCGTAAGTAGGACTCGCCGAAGGTGATCCTCATGCTCCACGTCGCTCCTCGAGTAGATCAGTATGTCGTCAATGAAGACCACGACAAACTGATCCAAGAACTGCCGGAACACCCTGTTCATCAAATCCATGAAAGCTGCCGAGGCGTTTGTCAAACCGAACGACATAACCGTGAACTCGTAATGCTCGTAACGAGTCCGGAAGGCCGTCATCGCAACATCCTCGGCCTTGATCTTCAGCTAAAGATAACCTGGCTGCAAAACAATCTTTGAGAATACCGAGGCTCCCTAAAGCCGGTCGAAGAGATCGTCGATCCGCGGTAGTGGGTACTTGATCTTCACTGTCATCTCTTCGAGCTCGAACTCACGATCAAACCAAGACCGCACGAAAGTCGTGACGAAGACCTTGTACGCAAACACATGCACAGAGCCCTCGGAGCCAACAACCAGGCTCCCGACATCCGATCACCAAGGCACCAAACCCCTGGCAAAAACCGAGATCACCTCACAAAACAAGCCTTTTTAGCTGAGAAGGCACAGCTACAGAGTTAAAAGGCAACCAGACTCAACCCGGAGTCAAACCATTCGCAGTGATGGCAAATCAACTGCGCAAAACCAATCAAGGATTAGCTCAAGGCTCAATACGTGATCAGGGATGACCACAAGACGACCTAGAGATTGTCTTGCAAGAGAAAGCACCGACCCCAACCAGACAGTCCCAAAAGGGATAGGGTATTTATTCTGTCCTAACTTTTGATACTACGTTGCCTGCAGCCAACGCACTTATCAAAAGAAAAACAAAATATCCGAAGATCAAATGCCAACAACAAGTTGGTAACACCACAAAGGTACCAGGCCAACTAAACTCATAAGCTGGACCAAAATCACGAAAGAATCACCGAATTAACGGAAAAGCAAACCGACCCACAAAACAAGGTCTGTCCTGAGCAAACTCCCTAGGAGTCTTCGGCTTCCAACAACAAACCGACGACTACATGCGACGTAGGGTCGCCAACCACACGAACCAAAGCGAAGGAAAAAATAATTTCCAGCGTCGACTAACCAACGTCAAACGCTGTGAGACCTTCAACAACAACCTGGAAGATCTCGCAACAACACGAAAGCCTACAAATACCACCAGAAAACCCATGACACACCAGTTTAGGCGTTAGGATAGCCGCATACGAAGTATGCACCAACAAAAACCTGGCACCAAACAGTGTCCACTCAATCTAGTACACGTCAGTTTGACGCAAGAACTAGCTAAAGGTCAAAAGACCAACACTGACGATTCCACCAGCAAAACGTCAGAGGGGTAGGCTTCACCGCCCTACCCAACAAAATAGAAAGGTAACACCAAAGTTGCGGTCGTCCAAAACCGCTACCAAAACCCTGGGCTACACTCTAGTAGTCCCCACGGAAGTCGCGATCGAAATCGCTCAAAGCACCGTCTTCGTAGAGACGCTCGCAGTGGCTCTCGTGCTCTACACAGAAAGTGGGGCCAGGGCAAGAACAGCCCAAACGACAACACAGATCCACCAAGTGACGTCACCTAGCCCGATAGGGCCACCACCACTTCTAGTAGAAGCATGAGTCTACGAACAAGGGCGGATCGAACCTCTGGAAATCCGCCAATCGCGCTCGGATGCGGCCACCACCCCCAATCATGGGGTCGGCGTCCACACGCGGAACAGCCGACGTAGTCTCTGTCATCGTCGCGGTCGTGGCCACAAACGGCGTGGGTGCCACAGGAGGGTCTGCAGTCATCGGGGCACTCGGGGGAGGAGGAGGAGGGGCTGGAGCGGCAGTCGCCGTAGCCTGCTGCTGCAAAAACTGCCGGAACATGCCGGAGAGGGCCGTCAGCTGACCCCTCACCTCTAGCAACAGGGTACGGTCAACAACATGCTGCTCACCTCCTGCCGGCTCCTCGCTCGAACCAGCCGCAGTAACCCGAGTCTGAACGCCAGCAGACAGCTCCGCAGGCGCACGCCTATCACCACAACCAGGACGGGGAGGTCTACCACGACCACGAGCCATCTGCAAAACACAGAAACCACGCAAGAGAAAGGGGTCGGCAACTCCCACAAAACACAAGCCGAAAACAAACCCCCCGAACTCGCGCACCTATACAACTTAGGTCTTCCTATGGGTCAGCCTAACCAATGATTCAGTTACAAGTTTATGAACGAATGAGTGTTTGTACCCTTTACGCTCTGATACCATCTCAATCTGTCACGCCCCGGGCTAGTTTTAGAAGCGGAAATATGTGCCAAATTTTTTTTGAAAGCCTAGCACGCGTCATGTACAGACCCGCCACAAATACAGGGCCCACTGTCCACACGGATAGAGCCTCCCCTGTATTTGCACGACGTACACAACAAACAAACAGGATCACAACCACCATTCATTCATCACACAAACCACAACATCACAATAAGATTCATATAGCTACCAGTCCTTAAACCTGTATGAATCTAAGCAAGTCCTTAGGCGAAGGATGATGCGATGCACAAACAACAGATCATTCTAGAAAATTGCTCCTTACCCAGAAGCTTTGTTTTGTAACCCTAATCTCAAACATTTAAAGATCCTTTGAAAGCCGTTCTCCACACGAGAACTCTCTTTTGAAATCCAAAAGCCGATCAATCGAAAACGATTTGAAAACTGTTTTCCACACGAAAACCTTTATTTGAAAACCGCTACCACGAGGGGTAGAAATCCAAGATACACCATAATAAGCCATAAATAAACCAGAATAGGGATCCAGTAGGCAAAGTCATCCATAATGTCTAAGCATGCAATAAACACATAGAAACTGAACCAAAACCACGAGGTCCAAACATGCAAGACAAAACAACCAAAGTGTAACTGAACCACATCCACAACTAACTGATAAAGGGATAAAGACGATAACCAATTAGGAGGGAGGAACCTCACAAGTCAGGACCTCTAGTACCACTAACTAAGCGTGCCTCGCTGCGTCCCGACTCCCACCACCCTGCTCACCTGAAAACAACAACGATGGCGGGGGGTGAGAACATGTAAACATGTCTCCCCTCCCAGTGGGTACCGCAAGCCGACGAAGGTGAGGTGTACACACCGGCATGAGGGTCAACAAATAGATAGATAAGGTAAACAGTAGCATAAATAAGTATGAAGCTGACATACAACTAAACAACTATGCTACTATAAGCAAATAGTATATGCATCAACAATGATAACCACAAATGTATGCCCAATCCATAAGCCACCGGGACGGATCCCTGGCACTGTCACAACCTGCTCAACTCTCGGCACAAAACCTACCAGACGCCCAGCATCGAGGCTCACGGGTCGGTCACACACACGACCCTTTTTCGAAAAAGAAGACCAAACGGTGGATCAGACTGTTGGCATACGTGAGGTGCTAGAAGAGCTGTGACGATTGATGCGAATGATCAATCCACAGAACGGCAACGAGCCGTGAAGCAACTGATAAGCCAATATACGAGGATCGCTCGGAACAACAAGCGATCAACACCGACCAACGAGGTCGTCTCAAAAATCATGCAACCAACAACTACTCTACTAAGGTAAGCACACACACAAGTAGAGTCAACAGGAGTCAAGTGAACTAATAACGAAATGCAAGAGAACTAAGGTGAGCATGGTGATCAGCGCGTCGCCGCGATCATCGTGCTCACCTTCCCGAGCTTCGGAAGGCAACAGGGAGCCAGAACCATGCATGCGGCCCAAAACAAGCCAAAACAACACCCTGGCCGGAGCAACTAGCTCCGGCCGGCTGCCGGCCGACATGCACGGCGCACGGCGGCCAGGGTTGGATGTGGGGGTGGTGAGGAAGGGAATGCTCACCTCAACCGGCGGCAGGAAGCGGCGACGGCGGCGCGGGGTGAAGAGGAACTCTCGGGATGGCTAGGGCACGGCGGCGCCGGCAACAAACGGCGGCGCCGGCGGTCGGGACGGCGAGCACCGGCAAGGGGGGGGCCCGCCGGACGTCGGATGGCCGGTGACCGCGACAAAGAAAACCGGCGGCGGCGGCTCGGGTCCAGAAACCTCGGCCCGCAGCTGCCCTAGCAGCAGCTGGCAGCAGCTCGACAGCGCTCGGCGGCGGTTCCCGGCGGCGGGGCAGGTCGCCGACAGTCGTGCCACCTCAGGGGGAGCTCAGGCGTTGGTTCACCCTGGGTGCACACTGCAGGGAAGGAGAAGAAAAAGAAAAAGAAGAAAAAGAAGAAGAAAAGGGAGAGGGAAGGTTGGTCGGGGTTTGCGCCGGCCAGGGGTGGTCGGCGGCGGCCGGCGGCGCTCGGGGAGATGGCAGAGGAGCTGGGGAGAGGGGTGGCTCAGTGCTGGGAGCTGAGGGAAGAGAGAGGAAGTGAGGTGTCCACTCTCTCTCCACTCACACACACACAACACATAACCACACTTGTATAATTGCACAAACACCGAACACAAGAAATAGCCCCTGGGTCCCTCACAGCAGGGACAAAATGCCCAGACACCCCTCCACATTCGAACTCACGCGAAACGATGCGTGAAACAGGGTCCAGATCGCGAAACAATAAATGTACATTTCGACCTCTCAGCGAAGAACATGCGATATCTCTCGATCCGACGTCGCATGTCGGAACGAATCACGCCATCGCGTTCAGCACAGCCGAGACATCGAATCTACCATTTTGGATCGTCAGAAACGGACTCTTAATTGCGCCGTTAAGCCATTCTCTCTCCGCAACCAAAACATAAAACAAAAAAAACCTAAAAATACACTATAAATACAATATATATACATATATATATATACCTACACATGTATATATATACAAATACGGATCAAATACACAGCAAAAGGGGAGAGGATCACAGAATTCAAATTTTACAAACATTTAAAAATTTGAATTATCACATTAAAAAAATAATATTCTTATCCATCTCCAAATCCAATCCCACGAACGATTATGATAATTTTATTAAAAATATCTCAATAACAATGAACAGTTATGATCAATCTGTTAAAAATAGCATTCCTATCCATCTACTTTACATTAAAATTAAAATTTGAGTTTAGTTCATGAATTAAATTTAGTTTTTGATATCAAATTTGAATTAATAATTAAAATATTTCAATTAGTAAATTTTAAATTTTAAAATAAATATGAATTAAATTTTAATATTTTTAGTTTAAAACATATAGACAAACATAATAAAAAAAGAATAAAAGAATATTCCCTACGAACGGTTATGCTCAATTTGTTAAAAAAAAATCAGTTTTTTAAAAAAATATCTCAAATAATAATGAATAGTTATAACCAATTTGCTAAAAATTAGCACTCAATTAAAATTTGAGTTTAGTTCATGGATTAAATTTAGTTTTTGATATCAAATTTGAATTAACAATTAAAATATTTTAATTATAGTAGATCAAAATTAAATTTTAAAGTTGAAAATAAATATGAATTAAATTATCATGTTTTTAGTTTAAAACATATAGACAAACGGAATAAAAAAAGGAATAAATGAATATTTCCTACAAACTGTTTTTCTCAATTTGTTAAAAAATTCAGTTTGTTAAAAAATTATCTCAAATAATAATGAATGGTTATAATCAATTTGCTAAAAATAGCACTCATATCTATCTATAAATTCAATCTTATTTACGGTTATGATCATGATTAAAAATATCCCAAATAAAAATAAAGGGTTAGGATCAATTATTAGAAAATAGCATTCCTATCCATCTATTTTTACATTAAAATTATAATCTAAGATTAAATCACAAATTAAATTTAATCTTTGATATCAAATTCAAATTAATAATTACTTTTTTTTAATTACAGTTGTAGTACACTGAACTTCAGTGTGTCGTACCGAACTTCTACAAATTGTGGAGTTCCTGTGGGAAAGTGGCATGAGAGGCTATGTGAGTGGCTACGGCGAAGTTTGGGGCTTGTACGAGTGTTTTCGGCGCAAACGAGGAGCGAAAACGGACTTCGAAAAGTCAAAACTGCCAAACTTGTGAAGTCTGCAGTGGATTCCGGTATGGATGTGTCCATACCGGTACTGAAGCGATTAGTTACGGTATGGAGTGTGACATACCGGAATGCGAGGGCAGAATCTGGAAATCCAGCTCTCGGGTTTTGCGGAATTCCTCGTGGCATACCGAAACTAACACCCGTATACCGGTACGCCAGAGTGGGTACCGTAATGCAGTGTTGCAAAATGCCAGCTTTGGCTGGCTGTAAGTGTTGATGTGTGAGGGGGGCAAATAGGTCTTTTCACACTCAAGGGGGTGTTAGAAAGGCAGGGACACCCTTCCCTTCTCAGTTTTCTTCCTCCTCTACTTCTCCTCTCCATCTCTCTCACTTTCTCTCTCTAGAGATCTCTCCAAAGCTTGGAGAAAAGAGTGGATTGAGCTTGGAAAAGGTTTCCAAAGTGGAGAAGAGACTTCTTGGTGCAAGTAGGAGCTTGGGGAACTCGTGGCTAAGGTGAGTTCCTCATGATTTTGGTTCAAACCTTGGAATTGATCTAGTATTTTGAGATTTTTAGAAATCCTAGGCAATCTAAACCACAAAACGTGAAGATTGGCCAAGAAATTTTGGGGTTCTACATGCATGCATGTGAAACCTAGGTGAAATGAAAATTTTTGTCATGGGAGGTTCTAAAAATATTTGGACATTCGGGAATTGCAATTGAGCCATAGGAAATCATGTTAGTACAATTGATTTCAAGTATTGAGTTGATTTATGGGTTCGTAATGAGTAACGAACCATTTTCTTGTAGAAGCTTGGGTTGAAGTAAGAACTTTAGGCTTGAAGACTTAGGAGCTCAAAGAATTCAAGAAATTGGAAGCTCTTGAGGTGGGTTTGTGTTTAGCGAAGTGATTAGGTCACTTCCATATCTAGGGTAAATAACCATTTGAAAATAAAATGGTGTGAAAGTGTGTAACACTAGAATTTGCATGTTGGCAAAATAAGAATCATGATAAATTGAGCCATGGGATCATCTTGCATGTTAATGAATTCAAGTATATCCTTATTATCTATACTTGTTATGTGATTGTATGTATAAATTAGAACCTAGTGTTGAGGAACATAGGTTGAAAAGTGCAAATGGAACCTAGTGTCATTGAACATAGGTTGGAACATGAGATTGGAACCTAGTGTCATGGAACCTAGGTTGAGAATGTAAAGTAAACCTAGTGTCATTGAACATAGGTGAGACTTGGTGACTTGAACCTAGGGCCATTGGACGTAGGTTGGCAAGTGTGAAATGTGAACATTGGGGTACGCGACGATTTCGCTATCCCGGGTACGCGACGATTTCGCTACCCGTGCCACGTGATGGCGGTGATGGATTGGGGTACGCGACGATTTCGCTACCCGTGCCACGTGATGGCGGTGATAGAATAGGGTACGCGACGATTTTGCTATCCCGGGTACGCGACGATTTTGCTACCCGTGCCACGTAATGGCGGTGATGGAATGGGGTACGCGACGATTTCGCTATCCCGGGTATGCGACGATTTCGCTACCCGAACAAGGAGATGACAATTTCACTCCTTGGAGGTTGGGACCATGATGGGGATGGCGATTCCATTGCCCGGTGCCCAACACTTGCGGCGATTCCGCTTTGGTTGAGAACCATTATGGTGATGCGGCGACTCCGACACCATAAATAATGACAAGTAGTTGAACTTGGTCAATGTGAGGTATAAGATGAACCTAGGAGAAAATGAAAGTTGACATTTTATTTGGTTGCATCCTTTATGTTTATTTACAAGCATATAAATATTTGTATGCATAGTTATTTGAGATCTAACTTATGCTCATGGTGTTTCTTTGGACCTGGTGGGTCGAGCTTCTCTCTTGGGTGGTCTTACCCACTGGGAACTATGTTTATAGTTCTCACCCCACGTTTTTCAAGTCCTTCCGCGAGTGAGGCGGCGGAGCGAGGCAAGGGTTTGGCTCTGTAGATAGCGGCCCTTCTATTTTGGTGTTATATAGAGTTGTACCCCTAGTTTTGGACAACGATAGCATAGGAGTTTTTATTAAATGTATGCAACTTATAAATTCCATAGTTTTGGAACTTGATGTATGGAATAGGAATAAAAGAAAAAAAAAAAAAAATTGGACATGTATAAATGTGCAAATGTGATGTAATAGAAGTAGAACTTCTTTATGTTGATGCTTTCCTTGTGCAACTCTTGTACTCCGTTCCTAGTTGGAACATCGTGGATATGCTTGTGTTGTGGCGCCTTGGGCGGGTAGAGGAGACTCTATCTGTTCGGCGGGTCTGAGGCATGCGCCCGTGCGGTTTATCCTTTCCACCTAGTTGGTGTTAAAGGCCCGACGGGGCGTGACAGACTAAGGTGGTATCAGAGCGTAGAAACGGTCTAGGTGGACCTAAGAAAATTCTAGGATGGAAAAGACCCTAGGAGTGCAGGCTCGTGAGTGACGAGATCTTTGATTGTGGCGAAAGATAAGTGATTGGGTTATGTCCTTATACCTCTAGTTGGAAGTAAAGGTAGATTAAGTGTGTCTTATTCTTCACCAAGAGAGTTCATGTTGGCGGCCGACAACATGAAACCAAGTGAGGGGAATAAGAGCCCTTGTATGACTTTCGCCTAGATTGGGTTCACGTTTATTTTCGTAAAATGTTACGTTCTAAATGACCTTGAATGTCATGAATTGACCAAGGTCGTTGTGTTTTCAAGAGACAATGGTACGTAGAAGGCCTCCTACGAGGGCTGGGCTCGGAGGATCCGAGCGCGGCTCCCGAACAACTCGGGGAGGGCGAGAACTCGGGTCTTCGGGAGCAGTTGACCGAGTTGATGGGCGTGGTTCAGCGACAGGCCGAAACCATGCAGCGACAGGAGGAGCAAATTAAGAAGCTCCAAGATAAGATGGCGCAGCAAACGACTGCGATTAGGGAGGAGAGATCGGGAGCACCTCCGGCCTCTGCTTCGGCACCGGCCAAGGGAGTGGCACCGGCCGAGGGAGTGGCACCGGTGCCGGCTGTGGCGCCACCGGCACCACCGACTGCGGCCGATGGGTCGGGTGCTCCTATGCCCGATTCTGCGGCGGGGGAGGCGGAGAGAGAGCGCGCACTTGCGGCTCTCGTGATATTCAAGAAGTTCAACCCGCCTATCTTCAACGGGGAGAACGTGGATCCATAGGACGTGGAGACGTGGATCGATGCCATCGAGACGCTCTTCGAGGATCTATATACCTTGGAGAGGGACAAGGTGCACCTCGCCGCTCATTGTTTAGAGCGATCGGCGAAGGTGTGGTGGAAGGGAGTCAAGCGTGATCGACTCTCTAGCCTTCCGCCACCGACTTGGGAGGAACTTCGGGGTATGGTGTTCGCCGCCTACTTCCCCGATAGTCAGAAGAGAAAACTCCAAGAAAAGTTTCGGAAGTTAAAGAAAGGGAACCGCACCGTGCGTGAGTACGAGAGGGAATTCTCGTATATTATTAACTGTGTACCGCACGTTGTTCGCGGAGAATTGGACAAGGTTGATTGCTTCGTGCGCGGGCTTCGACCGGAGATCTTTCGGGCGGTTCACGCCTTCAAGCTAC
Organism: Puya raimondii; assembly: GCA_016920855.1. NCBI lineage: Eukaryota > Viridiplantae > Streptophyta > Magnoliopsida > Poales > Bromeliaceae > Puya > Puya raimondii. Next base: position 92,929,738 of record JABWPP010000049.1, read on the forward strand.
AGACCTTTGCGGAGGTCTTGGACCGTGCCCTCTGGGTGGAGCAGGGGAATGCATGTGCGTGCGAGTGTTGGGCCTGTTTAAAATAGCACAGCCCAACTTGAGCCATCTCTTGACCCAAATCCAAACTATATATATATATATATATATATATATATATATATATATATATATATATATATATATATATATATATATATAATATAATAATAAAAAAATCTTTCAGCTCCTCACCGATTCCGGATATTTCGGGATATCATGATCCCACAGATTTTTTTTAGATCCTCTTCTAATTAAAAAAAAAAAAAAAAATCCTGTGCAATCATCACAAGGATTGTTTGGGTAGATTTGTTGCTCTATAAATAGCTTGAGAGAGGAGCTCCATGGAGAGGGGAGAGGGGCCCGATAGCAACCAAAAAAAAAAGAAAAGAAAAAAAGAAAGAGAGAGAGGGTGAGGGAGAAAAGGAGGGTAGGAGAAGGAGAAGGACCTGTAAGGAAACAAAAAAAAAATTAATTAACAAAAAAAAAATTGATGATGATAAATTAAAAATATATATATATATAGTAGAACGGTGCTCCTCCTCCCTTCTTCTATCGGTCGCTGCCATACTCGCCGCCGCCGCCGCCGCCGACGCCCGAAGTCGCCGACGTCGCCATACTCGCCGACGCCGCCAGACCCGCCGCCGACATCCTCGCCGGCACCGTCCAACGCCGCTACTGCCGCCGTCCTCGTCGACGCCGCCCAAAGCCGCCACCGACGCCGCTCCGAGACGCTGCCTAACCCGTCGCTGTCGTTGTGTCCATCGTCGACGCCGGCCAAACTCGCTATCAGCCGCTGGTCACCCGAGCCTTCACCCCCAGCGAGGTCGGGTGCTGGAATCCTCAACCATTCTTGCTTCGGGAGCAAGAAAGAGCAAAAGTGAAAGTGGTGGATTACTTTCTCAGCATGCTTACATTAAAATGTACCCAATAACATGCCTTTGGTAACGAACTATCACATTTTGTGTTTTAAATAAAAAAATCGGGCATGCTACTTGCTCCATTTCTTATATAAAAATGATTCGGCTGGAACTCAAAAATCATTTATGAATGTCTCGTTTATTTGTTTGTTAGTTGGTTAAGAGTTGTGATCTGCTTAATGTATGCATTTGCTTGTCTTTCCTTTAAATCGAAAACTGCTAAATATTTTGCACTATATTAAAAACGGCTCAAAAAAAAAAATTCTTTCTTTGATTATTTTCATAGTACTACATAATTGTAACTCATCCTATTACACTTATTATAGCTTTCACAATATATATATATATATATAGAGTTAGGCTAGAATACTTGTGGAAGTACCGGGGCTCCGGTACTTCCACGTCGTTTTCGATGTTGGGACTTTCGAATCGACGATCGGCTCCGTTAAACTTGATCTAGAGTATTTGAAGTATCTAGAAAATAAATTTCGCGATTTTTCGATATCATTTGCCTGGTGATCGAAAGGGCTCAAAATCAGCAATTTCAATGGTCGTGGTGAGCCGTTTGCAAGTTTAACGGTGTAGAAATATCCAAATCACGTAAAATTTTGATAGAAAATTCTTTATACTATATAAAACAAGATCAATATCTTTGATCTAAAATTTTAGAGTCATATTATCACATTTTGTGAGATTTTTATTTTCAGCCATTGATTTTGAGCCCTTTCGATCACTAGGTAAATGATATCGAAAAATCGCGAAATTTATTTTCTAGATACTTCAAATACTCTAGATCAAGTTTAACGGAGCCGATCGTCGATTCGGAAGTCCCAACATCGAAAACGACGTGGAAGTACCGGAGCCCCGGTACTTCCACAAGTATTCTAGCCTAACTCTATATATATATATATATACACACACACACACACACACACACACGTATGTGTTAAATAAATATATATGATGAACATGTAGTGGGCACCTATTATAGTTATTATTATTATTATTTAATTAAAAAAAACTATTATTACTATCTAGAAGAGGGTTTTTTTTTTTTTTATTATGACCAGCTTAATCGGAGGTAGCCCGAATGTAATAAGGAGGGCGTAATTAACCGGGTACCTACGGGTACCCGGGAAGCATGAACCTTTTTATTTCTGATAATTATATATTTCTTTTCTCATTGTAAAAGAATATATGATCCCAAAAAAAATATATAAAAACAAAAAAAAAAGCATAAAAAAAGTTGCACCCCTAAATAAATACCTACACTCACCACACCTTTCATTTTACTTTAAATTTTCTCGTTTTCTCCGTTCGTTAATTTTTCCGGGAAAACAGCGAGGAGCGTGTGAGAATCCGAATTTTAGAAATTTGAAATTCTGTGTTCCTCTCCCCCATTACTGTGTTTTTGATCTGTATACGTATATATATAGGTATTTATATATATATATATATGTATATAAGTGTCTTTTAGTGTTTTTTTGTTAGTTTTCGGATTTTCGTCGCGGAGAGTGAACGGCTTAACGGCGCGAACCGGAGTCCGAATCTGACGATCCAAAATGGTAGGTTCGATGTCTCGGCAGTGCTGAATGCGATGGCGTGATCCGTGTCGCCGTGCGACGAGCGGGTTAAAAGTTATCCCAACTTGATCGCCGAGAGGTCGTATGTCACGTTTTTCGGCTTCGCGTTTTAGACCCCGTTTTCGCACCTTTTCGCGCGATTTCGAATCGTGGGGGGGCCTGGGAGGATATTGTTGCTTGTGTGTGAGGGCTTTTGGCTGAGAGGGAGGGGTAGGTGGGGGTTGGTGGATGCATTTAATGGGCAAACCCAACCCCCTCTCTTTACTTATGCTACACTCCACCCCCCCCTCTCACTCCCACACTCTCTCTCACTCTCTCTTCTCCTCAGCCTGGACCAGGGCCCCCTCTCTCCTGCCCCTTAGCCCCCTGCGGAGCTCCTCTGGCCGCCGCCGACCACCCAGCTGGCCGGAGCTCCCCAGCCACCTTCCCTCTCCCTTTTCCTCTTTTCTCCTTCTTCTTCTTCTTCTTCTCCTTCTTCTCTGAGGTGAGCACCCAGGGGGAACCCACGCTTGAGCTCCCCCTGAGGTGGCTGTGCCACTGGTGTCGCCGGAGAGCCGCCGGAGTGCCGTCGGAGCCGCCGCCAGGCTGCTGTGGCCACTGTTTTGGCAGCAGCTGGCCGAGCTGTGTGAGCTCAGGCTGCCGCCGCCTCCCGCCGCTCAGGGGGGGTGAGCATCGTCACCCCGGGGACCTCCGCCGCCGATCCCTGCTGTCCCGGCCGTCGCCGTGCTGCCGGAGCGCCGCCGCAGCCGCCGCAAGCTTCGGCTTGACAGCTTGGGCAGCTGCTGCTGTGCTAGCTCCGCCGCCGCCACCGCCGGTTGTTGCTGTCGCGGCCGCCCCCTACCCGACGTCCGGCGACGCCATCTTGCCGGTGCTCGCCGTCCGGGCCGCCGCCTCCGCCGTTCCTTGCCGGAGTGGGCGTAGCAGAGCCTTCCCGGAGCTAGGGCTCTCCCCTACGCCGCCGCCGCCGCACCCTGTTACCGTCTGAGGTGAGGACTGCCACCCTTGGGTCCTCCGGCGCCGCCCCCTGCCTTCCCGGCCGTCGCCGTGCCGCCGGACAGTCGCCGGAGCCGCCGCGGGCTCAGTGTAGGCAACTTGGGCAGCCGCGGCCTACCTTGCCCCGCCGCCGCCGTCGCCGGGTTATTTTGTCGCGGTCACCGGCCAACCGGTGTCCGGCGACCCCCTCTCGCCGATGCTCGCTTCGCCGCCGGCCATCGCCGCTGTTCCTTGCCGCGCCGACAAGCCCTAGTCAACCCGAGAGCTGCGGAGCTTCCTGCGCCGCCGCCGCCGCTTTCCGCCGCCGGCCAAGGTGAGCCCTCCCTTCCTTGTGACCCTCTCGACCGACAGTGGCCGCCGCCGGCCTTGCCTGCCGGCCGGCAGCCGGCCGGAGCTAGTTGCTCCGGCCGGGGTCTTTGTTTTTGCTGTTGTTTGCCGCGCCGAGGTTTTGGGAGCCCCTGGTGCTTCCCGAGGTCCGGGAAGGTGAACATGAGGATCATGGCATCTCACTGATCATCATGCTCACCTCCATTTTGGTTTTGCTCGAGCCGCTTCGTCGTTCGGCTTTTGTCGTGCCATTTGTATGCTTGTGGCCTTGTTTTTATGTAATTGCTGAGTCCGCGACTTGCCCCAACGCAGTAGGGCTGTGAGCACGGTCACCGTGACATCGTTACCTATCCGCTGGCGCTTGCGGAAGGTCGTGCGGATGTACGGCTTGCTCACACGGCCTTGGTTAAGCTTGCTTTTGTGCGCGCGCCCACTGTTTTTATGGGATTTACCGGCTTGCGACTAGTCCTGTCGCAGCGGGACAATGAGCACGGTCTCCGTGACGTCGATACCTATCCGCTGGTACTTGCGGAAGGTCGAGCGGACGAACGGATTGCTCGAACGGCTTATTTTGGTGTATGTATGTATGTATATGTTGCTTGTTATGGACCTTTGGCATTTGTCGCAGCATAGCGACGCTGTGGGCAGCAAGGGGATGGTCGTGAGGACCCTCTGGACTGGTTGTCCAACCCCCTCGCCCTTCTTATAGTTTCGGATTCATTTCCGACGCGTTTTTTGATGAAATAATCGGCGAAACGCGCGTTTCTAGTGGTGCGACTCGCTCGCTGTTTTCGCGAGCGACTCGGCTTCGTCGTTTAGCCTTGTTGGCTGTTTCTCATCACTGTCCCGAAGTTTCGAGGACAACGGATGAGCGACGAAGGGTTCCGGTGCCATTTCGGCATTTTTCGGGAGCCCGGGAAGCCTTTTCGGGTGCGTTTGTTGTCGTGGCACCCCGAGCTTGTGCTCGCTGTCCCAGCACTTGGTGTTATGTGTTCGGGGACAGCGAGGGACTTGTTCGACTGTTTAGTACCCCTCTGGGGCTTTGTGTGGTTTCGGGATCGTCCCGGTGGGTTTTCCGGGCGATCCGTCGGTTTCGGGATGTGTGCGCTTTGTGTTTAGCGTGGACTTGGTGGACCTTGACCCTGTGAGTCTTTCGTAGGTCCTGTCGCGGTTCCCGAGAGCCGTCGGTGTTAGACTTGATCTTACCTACAGGTGGGTACTTCGATCCGGAGTCGGTTCAGTGGACTACGGTGATACCTTTCTATCCCTTCCTTTGCTTTACAGTTATTAGTTCACTTGACTCCCGTAGACTCTACTTATATGCGTGCTTGGATAGTAGAGTAGTTGTGGCTTGCATGTTCCTTGAGACGACCCAGTCGGTCGGTGGTGATCGCTTGTCATTCTGAGCGATCCTAGTTGTGGCTTGCATGTTCCTTGAGACGACCCAGTTGGTCGGGGTGATCGCCTGTTGTTCCGAGCGATCCTAGTTGTGGTTTATCGGTTGCTTCTCGGCTTGTTGCCGTTCTGTGGATTGAGCATTTGCATCGATCGTCACAGCTCTTCTAGCACTTCACGTACACCGCGGTCTGATCCACCGTTTGGAGGTGTTCTTTTCCGGAAAAGGGTCGTTGAGTTTGTGCCGACCCGTGAGCCTTGATGCAGTGCGTCCAGAAGGTTTATGTGCCTATAGATGAGCAGGTGACAGTGCATGGGATACGTCCCGGTAGTTTCAGATTGGGTTTACTTCGTGGTTTTCCCTTTGATGCATACTAGTTGCTTACAGTAGCATAGTTATTTCAGTTGTATGTTAGCCTCATACTTACTTGTGCTACTGTATACCATATCTATCTTTTGTTGACCCTCGTGCCGGTGTGTACACCTCGCCTTCGTCGGCTTGCGGTACCCACTGGGAGGGGAGACATGCGTGCATGTTCTCACCCCCCACCCCCATTGCAGGTTTCAGGTGAGCAGGGGGTGGTGAGTGTCGGGACGCTGCGAGGCACGCCTAGATAGTAGCTCTAGAGGTTCCGACTCGTGAGGCTACATCCCCAGATTTGGTTATCACCCTACTTTCGCCTATTAGATGTCATTTGTGGTTCAGTTATTCTTTGAGCTTACTCTAGCATGCTTATGTGTTGTGAATTTACTCCTTATGATTATGTGATGATAGCATGCTTGGATTGATTGGTTGTATCCTTGTTTTCCAGTCGTTTCATTTATCGAGCATTTTGGTTTTCTACCCCTCGTGGTAGCGTCGTAAAACAAGGCTTCCGTGTGCGAAACGGTTTTCAAATGGATTTCTGATTGCTCGGTTTTGTGATTTCAAAAAAGAGAGTTCTCGTGTGGAGAACAGTTTTCAAAGGCTTCTTCAATGATTGAGATTAGGGTTTCAAACTAAAGCTTCTGGGTAAGGAGCAGCTTTCTAGAATGATTGTTGTTTGTGCATTGCATCATCCTTTCCTTAAGGATTTGCTTAGATTCATACAGGTTTAAGGACTGTTAGCTGTATGAATCTCTCGTTGTGTTGATGTGCTGTTGGGATGAATGAATGGTGGTTGTGATCCTGTTGTTTGTTGTTGGACGCCGTGCAAATACAGGGGAGGCTCTGTCCGTGTGTACAGTGGACCATGTATTTGTGGCGGGTCTGTACGTGGCGCGGGCTAGGCTTTTCAAAAAAAAAAAATTTAGCACGTTTTTCCGCATCTTGAACTAGCCCGGGGCGTGACAGATTAAGATGGTATCAGAGCGTAAAGGGAACAAACACTCGTTCATTCATCAACTTGTAACTGAACCACTGGTTAGGCTGACCCCTAGGAAGACCTAGGATGTATAGGCGCGCGAGCTCGAGGGGTTTGTTTTCGGCTTGTGCTTTGTGGGAGTTGCCGACCCCTTTTCTCTTGCGCTGGATTCTGCTTTTTGCGGTGGCTTGTGGTCTTGGTAGACCTCCTCGTCCGGATCGTGGTGGTGGGCGTGCGCCTGCGGAGCTGTCTGTTGGTTTTTCTGTTTCGGGCCGTTGTGGCCGGTTCGAGTGAGGAGCTGGCGGGAGGCGGACAGCCTGGTGTAGACCGTGCCCTGTGTGCTTGGGGCCGAGGCGAGTGGTCAGCTGGCGACCCTCTCCGGCATGTTTCGGCTTGTTCCGGTGGTTTTGCAACAGGCCACGGCAGCTGCCGCTCCAGCCCCTCCTACTCCTCCGCCGTGCACCCCGATGACTGCTGACCCTCCTGTGGCACCCACACCGTTGTGCGACGACCGTGACGACGACAGCGACTTCGTCGGCTGTTTCGCGCGCGTGGACGCCGACCCCGCGTTGGGGGTGGTGGTCACATCTGAGCGTGTTGGGGCGGATCTCCTGAGTTTTGATCTGCCCTTGTTCGCAGGTTCGTGCTCCTTCTAGTGGTGGTGGATCTGTTTTGTTGGGCTGTTCTTGCCCTGTCCCTACTTTTCGCGTTGAGCACGAGGGCCTCTGCGAGTGTCTCTACGGAGACGGTGCTTTGAGCTGTTTCGACCGCATTTTGGGTGTTATCCCCTCTGTTTTGTTGGGTAGGGCTGTGGAGCCTACCCCTCTGACGTCTTGCTGGTGGCATCGTCAGTGTTGGTTTTTTCGACCATTGGCTAGTTCTGGCGTCGAACTGACGTGTACTAGACTGAGTGGACACTGTTGAGTGTCGGGTGTTTGTTGGTGCCTACGTGGCTTGCGGCTATCCTAACGCCTAAATTGGTGTCTTATGGGATTCCGGGTGGTATTTGTAGGTTTCCGTGTTGCCGCGAGATCTTCCAGGTTCTTGTTGGAAATCTCACCGCGTCGACGTTGGTTAATCAACGCTGGTTTTGTTCTGCCTCCGGTTTGGTTCGCTTGGTTGACGACCCTTTGTCGCCCGTAGCCGCCGGTTCGTTGTTGGAAGCCGATGACTCCTAGAGAGTTGGCTCAGGGCAGACTTTGTTTTGTGGGTCGGTTTGCTGTTCCCGTTAATTCGGTGACTCGTCTGTGACCTTGGTCCAGCTGTTGAGTGGTTGACCCGGTACCTTCGTGGTGTTGCCGACTGGTTGTTGGCCTTGACCTTGGGATATTTCGTTTTCTTTTGATAAGTACGTTGGCTGCAGACAACGTAGTGTCGAAAGTTAGAACGAAATACCCTATCCCTTTTGGGGACTTTCTGGATTGGGTCGGTGCTTTCCCCTTGCAAGACATTTCTCGCCCTTGTCGTCTTGCGAAAAGCTGTGTGTTGGTCATTCCCGATCTAGTGGTGAGCCTTGAGCTAATCCTGGCGTGGTTTTGCGCAGTTGATTTGCCATCACTGCCGTTGGTTTGACTCCGGTTGAGTCGGGGTGCCCTCTTAGCTCGGTTTCGGGATGACGGGAGCCTGGTTGTGGGCTCCGAGCTGTGTTTGCGTGCAGAGTTTTCGCCGTGTCTTTCGTATAGTTTCGCTTTGGAGCGCGTGTCCGATCTTTGGATCTGAGGTTCGGAATCGTTGGTGCTTGTATCGCTTGTTGCGATTGGCAGCCCTGTACGCCTGAGTGTTGGACTCGCAATGTTTCCGTTGGTTGGATTGGAGTTCTCGCTTCGTCCCCCAGTTCTGGAGAGGCTTGCAGTAGGCACTGGGGACGAGGCTCGACTTTAACTCAGTTCAACCCTCAGAGTGTTGGGTAGTCGGAGCGAGTCTTCTAGACTCTCAAGGTTATGCTCCGGGCATGCGTTTTGGATTTTGGTGAGGGTTGGTTCAGATATCTTCCTTTGGTGGAGTTTGCCTTCTGCGGCAGCTTCCTAGCGAGCATTGGATTGGCACCGTGCGAGGCGTAGTGTGGAAGTCGTTGTCGATCACTGTTCTGTCTGGTTGACGTGGGTGAGCGTCGTGTGTGATCGGCCGACAACGGTTTAGCTGAGGGAGGATCTCAGCTGCGGTGAGGTGCCTGTGAGGTTTTTGGCTCGCATTGTGAAACAGTTGAGGAATCAGAGCTTTCTATTTGTGAGACTGCGTTGGACGAGTCGCGAGGAGCGCGAGACTTCTTGGGAGCTAGAGTCTGCTTCGTGAGAGCGGTATCCGCTGTTGTTCGCGGATAGTGTGTGAGTAAGTTTCGGGGACGAAACTTCTTGTTAGGTGGGAGTGATGTGAGAATCCGAATTTTGGAAATTTGAAATTCTGTGTTCCTCTCCCCCATTACTGTGTTTTTGATCTGTATACGTATATATATAGGTATTTATATATATATATGTATATAAGTGTCTTTTAGTGTTTTTTTGTTAGTTTTCGGATTTTCGTCGCGGAGAGTGAACGGCTTAACGGCGCGAACCGGAGTTCGAATCTGACGATCCAAAATGGTAGGTTCGATGTCTCGGCAGTGCTGAATGCGATGGCGTGATCCGTGTCGCCGTGCGACGAGCGGGTTAAAAGTTATCCCAACTTGATCGCCGAGAGGTCGTATGTCACGTTTTTTTCGGCTTCGCGTTTTAGACCCCGTTTTCGCACCTTTTCGCGCGATTTCGAATCGGGGGGGGGGGCCTGGGAGGATATTGTTGCTTGTGTGTGAGGGCTTTTGGCTGAGAGGGAGGGGTAGGTGGGGGTTGGTGGATGCATTTAATAGGCAAACCCAACCCCCCCTCTCTTTACTTATGCTACACTCCCCCCCCCCCCCCCTCTCACTCCCACACTCTCTCTCTCTCTCTCTTCTCCTCAGCCTGGACCCAGGGCCCCCTCTCTCCTGCCCCTTAGCCCCCTGCGGAGCTCCTCCCGGCCGCCGCCGACCACCCAGCTGGCCGGAGCTCCCCAGCCACCTTCCCTCTCCCTTTCCCTCTTTTCTCCTTCTTCTTCTTCTTCTTCTCCTTCTTCTCTGAGGTGAGCACCCAGGGGGAACCCACGCTTGAGCTCCCCCCCCTGAGGTGGCTGTGCCACTGGTGTCGCCGGAGAGCCGCCGGAGTGCCGTCGGAGCCGCCGCCAGGCTGCTGTGGCCACTGTTTTGGCAGCAGCTGCAGCTGGCCGAGCTGTGTGAGCTCAGGCTGCCGCCGCCTCCCGCCGCTCAGGGGGGTGAGCATCGTCACCCCGGGGACCTCCGCCGCCGATCCCTGCTGTCCCGGCCGTCGCCGTGCTGCCGGAGCGCCGCCGCGCCGCCGCGCGCCGCCGCTTCGGCTTGGGCAGCTTGGGCAGCTGCTGCTGTGCTAGCTCCGCCGCCGCCACCGCGCCGCCGGTTGTTGCTGCTGCAGGCGCGTCGCGGCCGCCCCCCCTACCCGACGTCCGGCGACGCCATCTTGCCGGTGCTCGCCGTCCGGGCCGCCGCCTCCGCCGTTCCTTGCCGGAGTGGGCGTAGCAGAGCCTTCCCGGAGCTAGGGCTCTCCCCTACGCCGCCGCCGCCGCACCCTGTTACCGTCTGAGGTGAGGACTGCCACCCTTGGGTCCTCCGGCGCCGCCCCCCCCCTGCCTTCCCGGCCGCCGTCGCCGTGCCGCCGGACAGTCGCCGGAGCCGCCGCGGGCTCAGTGTAGGCAACTTGGGCAGCCGCGGCCTACCTTGCCCCCGCCGCCGCCGTCGCCGGGTTATTTTTGTCGCGGTCACCGGCCAACCGGTGTCCGGCGACCCCCCCTCTCCGCCGATGCTCGCTTCGCCGCCGGCCATCGCCGCTGTTCCTTGCCGCGCCGACAAGCCCTAGTCAACCCGAGAGCTGCGGAGCTTCCTGCCGCCGCCGCCGCCGCTTTCCGCCGCCGGCCAAGGTGAGCCCTCTCTTCCTTGTGACCCTCTCGACCGACAGTGGCCGCCGCCGGCCTTGCCTGCCGGCCGGCAGCCGGCCGGAGCTAGTTGCTCCGGCCGGGGTCTTTATTTTTGCTGTTGTTGGCCGCGCCGAGGTTTTGGGAGCCCCTGGTGCTTCCCGAGGTCCGGGAAGGTGAACATGAGGATCATGGCATCTCACTGATCATCATGCTCACCTCCATTTTGGTTTTGCTCGAGCCGCTTCGTCGTTCGGCTTTTGTCGTGCCATTTGTATGCTTGTGGCCTTGTTTTTATGTAATTGCTGAGTCCGCGACTTGCCCCAACGCAGTAGGGCTGTGAGCACGGTCACCGTGACATCGTTACCTATCCGCTGGCGCTTGCGGAAGGTCGTGCGGATGTACGGCTTGCTCACACGACCTTGGTTAAGCTTGCTTTTGTGCGCGCGCCCACTGTTTTTATGGGATTTCCCGGCTTGCGACTGGTCCTGTCGCAGCGGGACAATGAGCACGGTCTCCGTGACGTCGATACCTATCCGCTGGTACTTGCGGAAGGTCGAGCGGACGAACGGATTGCTCGAACGGCTTATTTTGGTGTATGTATGTATGTATATGTTGCTTGTTATGGACCTTTGGCATTTGTCGCAGCATAGCGACGCTGTGGGCAGCAAGGGGATGGTCGTGAGGACCCTCTGGACTGGTTGTCCAACCCCCTCGCCCTTCTTATAGTTTCGGATTCATTTCCGACGCGTTTTTTGATGAAATAATCGGCGAAACGCGCGTTTCTAGTGGTGCGACTCGCTCGCTGTTTTCGCGAGCGACTCGGCTTCGTCGTTTAGCCTTGTTGGCTGTTTCTCATCACTGTCCCGAAGTTTCGAGGACAACGGATGAGCGACGAAGGGTTCCGGTGCCATTTCGGCATTTTTCGGGAGCCCGGGAAGCCTTTTCGGGTGCGTTTGTTGTCGTGGCACCCCGAGCTTGTGCTCGCTGTCCCAGCACTTGGTGTTATGTGTTCGGGGACAGCGAGGGACTTTGTTCGACTGTTTAGTACCCCTCTGGGGCTTTGTGTGGTTTCGGGATCGTCCCGGTGGGTTTTCCGGGCGATCCGTCGGTTTCGGGATGTGTGCGCTTTGTGTTTAGCGTGGACTTGGTGGACCTTGACCCTGTGAGTCTTTCGTAGGTCCTGTCGCGGTTCCCGAGAGCCGTCGGTGTTAGACTTGATCTTACCTACAGGTGGGTACTTCGATCCGGAGTCGGTTCAGTGGACTACGGTGATACATTTCTATCCCTTCCTTTGCTTTACAGTTATTAGTTCACTTGACTCCCGTAGACTCTACTTATATGCGTGCTTGGATAGTAGAGTAGTTGTGGCTTGCATGTTCCTTGAGACGACCCAGTCGGTCGGTCGGTGGTGATCGCTTGTCATTCTGAGCGATCCTAGTTGTGGCTTGCATGTTCCTTGAGACGACCCAGTTGGTCGGGGTGATCGCCTGTTGTTCCGAGCGATCCTAGTTGTGGTTTATCGGTTGCTTCTCGGCTTGTTGCCGTTCTGTGGATTGAGCATTTGCATCGATCGTCACAGCTCTTCTAGCACTTCACGTACACCGCGGTCTGATCCACCGTTTGGAGGTGTTCTTTTCCGGAAAAGGGTCGTTGAGTTTGTGCCGACCCGTGAGCCTTGATGCAGTGCGTCCAGAAGGTTTTATGTGCCTATAGATGAGCAGGTGACAGTGCATGGGATACGTCCCGGTAGTTTCAGATTGGGTTTACTTCGTGGTTTTCCCTTTGATGCATACTAGTTGCTTACAGTAGCATAGTTATTTCAGTTGTATGTTAGCCTCATACTTACTTGTGCTACTGTATACCATATCTATCTTTTGTTGACCCTCGTGCCGGTGTGTACACCTCGCCTTCGTCGGCTTGCGGTACCCACTGGGAGGGGAGACATGCGTGCATGTTCTCTCCCCCCCACCCCCATTGCAGGTTTCAGGTGAGCAGGGTGGTGAGTGTCGGGACGCTGCGAGGCACGCCTAGATAGTAGCTCTAGAGGTTCCGACTCGTGAGGCTACATCCCCAGATTTGGTTATCACCCTACTTTCGCCTATTAGATGTCATTTGTGGTTCAGTTATTCTTTGAGCTTACTCTAGCATGCTTATGTGTTGTGAATTTACTCCTTATGATTATGTGATGATAGCATGCTTGGATTGATTGGTTGTATCCTTGTTTTCCAGTCGTTTCATTTATCGAGCATTTTGGTTTTCTACCCCTCGTGGTAGCGTCGTAAAACAAGGCTTCCGTGTGGGAAACGGTTTTCAAATGGATTTCTGATTGCTCGGTTTTGTGATTTCAAAAAAGAGAGTTCTCGTGTGGAGAACAGTTTTCAAAGGCTTCTTCAATGATTGAGATTAGGGTTTCAAACTAAAGCTTCTGGGTAAGGAGCAGCTTTCTAGAATGATTGTTGTTTGTGCATTGCATCATCCTTCGCTTAAGGATTTGCTTAGATTCATACAGGTTTAAGGACTGTTAGCTGTATGAATCTCTCGTTGTGTTGATGTGCTGTTGGGATGAATGAATGGTGGTTGTGATCCTGTTGTTTGTTGTTGGACGCCGTGCAAATACAGGGGAGGCTCTGTCCGTGTGTACAGTGGACCATGTATTTGTGGCGGGTCTGTACGTGGCGCGGGCTAGGCTTTTCAAAAAAAAAAAAATTTAGCACGTTTTTCCGCATCTTGAACTAGCCCGGGGCGTGACAGATTAAGATGGTATCAGAGCGTAAAGGGAACAAACACTCGTTCATTCATCAACTTGTAACTGAACCACTGGTTAGGCTGACCCCTAGGAAGACCTAGGATGTATAGGCGCGCGAGCTCGAGGGGTTTGTTTTCGGCTTGTGCTTTGTGGGAGTTGCCGACCCCTTTTCTCTTGCGCTGGATTCTGCTTTTTGCAGTGGCTTGTGGTCTTGGTAGACCTCCTCGTCCGGATCGTGGTGGTGGGCGTGCGCCTGCGGAGCTGTCTGTTGGTTTTTCTGTTTCGGGCCGTTGTGGCCGGTTCGAGTGAGGAGCTGGCGGGAGGCGGACAGCCTGGTGTAGACCGTGCCCTGTGTGCTTGGGGCCGAGGCGAGTGGTCAGCTGGCGACCCTCTCCGGCATGTTTCGGCTTGTTCCGGTGGTTTTGCAACAGGCCACGGCAGCTGCCGCTCCAGCCCCTCCTACTCCTCCGCCGTGCACCCCGATGACTGCTGACCCTCCTGTGGCACCCACACCGTTGTGCGACGACCGTGACGACGACAGCGACTTCGTCGGCTGTTTCGCGCGTGGACGCCGACCCCGTGTTTGGGGGTGGTGGCCACATCTGAGCGTGTTGGGGCGGATCTCCTGAGTTTTGATCTGCCCTTGTTCGCAGGTTCGTGCTCCTTCTAGTGGTGGTGGATCTGTTTTGTTGGGCTGTTCTTGCCCTGTCCCTACTTTTCGCGTTGAGCACGAGGGCCTCTGCGAGTGTCTCTACGGAGACGGTGCTTTGAGCTGTTTCGACCGCATTTTGGGTGTTATCCCCTCTGTTTTGTTGGGTAGGGCTGTGGAGCCTACCCCTCTGACGTCTTGCTGGTGGCATCGTCAGTGTTGGGTTTTTTCGACCATTGGCTAGTTCTGGCGTCGAACTGACGTGTACTAGACTGAGTGGACACTGTTGAGTGTCGGGTGTTTGTTGGTGCCTACGTGGCTTGCGGCTATCCTAACGCCTAAATTGGTGTCTTATGGGATTCCGGGTGGTATTTGTAGGTTTCCGTGTTGCCGCGAGATCTTCCAGGTTCTTGTTGGAAATCTCACCGCGTCGACGTTGGTTAATCAACGCTGGTTTTGTTCTGCCTCCGGTTTGGTTCGCTTGGTTGACGACCCTTTGTCGCCCGTAGCCGCCGGTTCGTTGTTGGAAGCCGATGACTCCTAGAGAGTTGGCTCAGGGCAGACTTTGTTTTGTGGGTCGGTTTGCTGTTCCCGTTAATTCGGTGACTCGTCTGTGACCTTGGTCCAGCTGTTGAGTGGTTGACCCGGTACCTTCGTGGTGTTGCCGACTGGTTGTTGGCCTTGACCTTGGGATATTTCGTTTTCTTTTGATAAGTACGTTGGCTGCAGACAACGTAGTGTCGAAAGTTAGAACGAAATACCCTATCCCTTTTGGGGACTTTCTGGATTGGGTCGGTGCTTTCCCCTTGCAAGACATTTCTCGCCCTTGTCGTCTTGCGGAAAGCTGTGTGTTGGTCATTTCCGATCTAGTGGTGAGCCTTGAGCTAATCCTGGCGTGGTTTTGCGCAGTTGATTTGCCATCACTGCCGTTGGTTTGACTCCGGTTGAGTCGGGGTGCCCTCTTAGCTCGGTTTCGGGATGACGGGATCCTGGTTGTGGGCTCCGAGCTGTGTTTGCGTGCAGAGTTTTCGCCGTGTCTTTCGTATAGTTTCGCTTTGGAGCGCGTGTCCGATCTTTGGATCTGAGGTTCGGAATCGTTGGTGCTTGTATCGCTTGTTGCGATTGGCAGCCCTGTACGCCTGAGTGTTGGACTCGCAAGGTTTCCGTTGGTTGGATTGGAGTTCTCGCTTCGTCCCCCAGTTCTGGAGAGGCTTGCAGTAGGCACTGGGGACGAGGCTCGACTTTAACTCAGTTCAACCCTCAGAGTGTTGGGTAGTCGGAGCGAGTCTTCTAGACTCTCAAGGTTATGCTCCGGGCATGCGTTTTGGATTTTGGTGAGGGTTGGTTCAGATATCTTCCTTTGGTGGAGTTTGCCTTCTGCGGCAGCTTCCTAGCGAGCATTGGATTGGCACCGTGCGAGGCGTAGTGTGGAAGTCGTTGTCGATCACTGTTCTGTCTGGTTGACGTGGGTGAGCGTCGTGTGATCGGCCGACAACGGTTTAGCTGAGGGAGGATCTCAGCTGCGGTGAGGTGCCTGTGAGGTTTTTGGCTCGCATTGTGAAACAGTTGAGGAATCAGAGCTTTCTATTTGTGAGACTGCGTTGGACGAGTCGCGAGGAGCGCGAGACTTCTTGGGAGCTAGAGTCTGCTTCGTGAGAGCGGTATCCGCTGTTGTTCGCGGATAGTGTGTGAGTAAGTTTCGGGGACGAAACTTCTTGTTAGGTGGGAGTGATGTGAGAATCCGAATTTTGGAAATTTGAAATTCTGTGTTCCTCTCCCCCATTACTGTGTTTTTGATCTGTATACGTATATATATAGGTATTTATATATATATATGTATATAAGTGTCTTTTAGTGTTTTTTTTTTGTTAGTTTTCGGATTTTCGTCGCGGAGAGTGAACGGCTTAACGGCGCGAACCGGAGTTCGAATCTGACGTGACGATCCAAAATGGTAGGTTCGATGTCTCGGCAGTGCTGAATGCGATGGCGTGATCCGTGTCGCCGTGCGACGAGCGGGTTAAAAGTTATCCCAACTTGATCGCCGAGAGGTCGTATGTCACGTTTTTCGGCTTCGCGTTTTAGACCCCGTTTTCGCACCTTTTCGCGCGATTTCGAATCGTGGGGGGGCCTGGGAGGATATTGTTGCTTGTGTGTGAGGGCTTTTGGCTGAGAGGGAGGGGTAGGTGGGGGTTGGTGGATGCATTTAATAGGCAAACCCAACCCCCTCTCTTTACTTATGCTACACTCCACCCCCCCCCTCTCACTCCCACACTCTCTCACTCTCTCTTCTCCTCAGCCTGGACCAGGGCCCCCTCTCTCCTGCCCCTTAGCCCCCTGCGGAGCTCCTCCGGCCGCCGCCGACCACCCAGCTGGCCGGAGCTCCCCAGCCACCTTCCCTCTCCCTTTGCCTCTTTTCTCCTTCTTCTTCTTCTTCTCCTTCTTCTCTGAGGTGAGCACCCAGGGGGAACCCACGCTTGAGCTCCCCCTGAGGTGGCTGTGCCACTGGTGTCGCCGGAGAGCCGCCGGAGTGCCGTCGGAGCCGCCGCCAGGCTGCTGTGGCCACTGTTTTGGCAGCAGCTGGCCGAGCTGTGTGAGCTCAGGCTGCCGCCGCCTCCCGCCGCTCAGGGGGGTGAGCATCGTCACCCCGGGGACCTCCGCCGCCGATCCCTGCTGTCCCGGCCGTCGCCGTGCTGCCGGAGCGCCGCCGCAGCCGCCGCAAGCTTCGGCTTGACAGCTTGGGCAGCTGCTGCTGTGCTAGCTCCGCCGCCGCAACCGCCGGTTGTTGCTGTCGCGGCCGCCCCCTACCCGACGTCCGGCGACGCCATCTTGCCGGTGCTCGCCGTCCGGGCCGCCGCCTCCGCCGTTCCTTGCCGGAGTGGGCGTAGCAGAGCCTTCCCGGAGTAGGGCTCTTTCCTGCGCCGCCGCCGCCGCCGCACCCTGTTACCGTCTGAGGTGAGGACTGCCACCCTTGGGTCCTCCGGCGCCGCCCCCTGCCTTCCCCCGGCCGTCGCCGTGCCGCCGGACAGTCGCCGGAGCCGCCGCGGGCTCAGTGTAGGCAACTTGGGCAGCCGCGGCCTACCTTGCCCCCCGCCGCCGCCGTCGCCGGGTTATTTTGTCGCGGTCACCGGCCAACCGGTGTCCGGCGACCCCCTCTCGCCGATGCTCGCTTCGCCGCCGGCCATCGCCGCTGTTCCTTGCCGCGCCGACAAGCCCTAGTCAACCCGAGAGCTGCGGAGCTTCCTGCGCTGCCGCCGCCGCTTTCCGCCGCCGGCCAAGGTGAGCCCTCCCTTCCTTGTGACCCTCTCGACCGACAGTGGCCGCCGCCGGCCTTGCCTGCCGGCCGGCAGCCGGCCGGAGCTAGTTGCTCCGGCCGGGGTCTTTATTTTTGCTGTTGTTGGCCGCGCCGAGGTTTTGGGAGCCCCTGGTGCTTCCCGAGGTCCGGGAAGGTGAACATGAGGATCATGGCATCTCACTGATCATCATGCTCACCTCCATTTTGGTTTTGCTCGAGCCGCTTCGTCGTTCGGCTTTTGTCGTGCCATTTGTATGCTTGTGGCCTTGTTTTTATGTAATTGCTGAGTCCGCGACTTGCCCCCCCAACGCAGTAGGGCTGTGAGCACGGTCACCGTGACATCGTTACCTATCCGCTGGCGCTTGCGGAAGGTCGTGCGGATGTACGGCTTGCTCACACGGCCTTGGTTAAGCTTGCTTTTGTGCGCGCGCCCACTGTTTTTATGGGATTTCCCGGCTTGCGACTGGTCCTGTCACAGCGGGACAATGAGCACGGTCTCCGTGACGTCGATACCTATCCGCTGGTACTTGCGGAAGGTCGAGCGGACGAACGGATTGCTCGAACGGCTTATTTTGGTGTATGTATGTATGTATATGTTGCTTGTTATGGACCTTTGGCATTTGTCGCAGCATAGCGACGCTGTGGGCAGCAAGGGGATGGTCGTGAGGACCCTCTGGACTGGTTGTCCAACCCCCTCGCCCTTCTTATAGTTTCGGATTCATTTCCGACGCGTTTTTTGATGAAATAATCGGCGAAACGCGCGTTTCTAGTGGTGCGACTCGCTCGCTGTTTTCGCGAGCGACTCGGCTTCGTCGTTTAGCCTTGTTGGCTGTTCCTCATCACTGTCCCGAAGTTTCGAGGACAACGGATGAGCGACGAAGGGTTCCGGTGCCCTTTCGGCATTTTTCGGGAGCCCGGGAAGCCTTTTCGGGTGCGTTTGTTGTCGTGGCACCCCGAGCTTGTGCTCGCTGTCCCAGCACTTGGTGTTATGTGTTCGGGGACAGCGAGGGACTTGTTCGACTGTTTAGTACCCCTCTGGGGCTTTGTGTGGTTTCGGGATCGTCCCGGTGGGTTTTCCGGGCGATCCGTCGGTTTCGGGATGTGTGCGCTTTGTGTTTAGCGTGGACTTGGTGGACCTTGACCCTGTGAGTCTTTCGTAGGTCCTGTCGCGGTTCCCGAGAGCCGTCGGTGTTAGACTTGATCTTACCTACAGGTGGGTACTTCGATCCGGAGTCGGTTCAGTGGACTACGGTGATACATTTCTATCCCTTCCTTTGCTTTACAGTTATTAGTTCACTTGACTCCCGTAGACTCTACTTATATGCGTGCTTGGATAGTAGAGTAGTTGTGGCTTGCATGTTCCTTGAGACGACCCAGTCGGTCGGTGGTGATCGCTTGTCATTCTGAGCGATCCTAGTTGTGGCTTGCATGTTCCTTGAGACGACCCAGTTGGTCGGGGTGATCGCCTGTTGTTCCGAGCGATCCTAGTTGTGGTTTATCGGTTGCTTCTCGGCTTGTTGCCGTTCTGTGGATTGAGCATTTGCATCGATCGTCACAGCTCTTCTAGCACTTCACGTACACCGCGGTCTGATCCACCGTTTGGAGGTGTTCTTTTCCGGAAAAGGGTCGTTGAGTTTGTGCCGACCCGTGAGCCTTGATGCAGTGCGTCCAGAAGGTTTATGTGCCTATAGATGAGCAGGTGACAGTGCATGGGATACGTCCCGGTAGTTTCAGATTGGGTTTACTTCGTGGTTTTCCCTTTGATGCATACTAGTTGCTTACAGTAGCATAGTTATTTCAGTTGTATGTTAGCCTCATACTTACTTGTGCTACTGTATACCATATCTATCTTTTGTTGACCCTCGTGCCGGTGTGTACACCTCGCCTTCGTCGGCTTGCGGTACCCACTGGGAGGGGAGACATGCGTGCATGTTCTCACCCCCCACCCCCATTGCAGGTTTCAGGTGAGCAGGGTGGTGAGTGTCGGGACGCTGCGAGGCACGCCTAGATAGTAGCTCTAGAGGTTCCGACTCGTGAGGCTACATCCCCAGATTTGGTTATCACCCTACTTTCGCCTATTAGATGTCATTTGTGGTTCAGTTATTCTTTGAGCTTACTCTAGCATGCTTATGTGTTGTGAATTTACTCCTTATGATTATGTGATGATAGCATGCTTGGATTGATTGGTTGTATCCTTGTTTTCCAGTCGTTTCATTTATCGAGCATTTTGGTTTTCTACCCCTCGTGGTAGCGTCGTAAAACAAGGCTTCCGTGTGGGAAACGGTTTTCAAATGGATTTCTGATTGCTCGGTTTTGTGATTTCAAAAAAGAGAGTTCTCGTGTGGAGAACAGTTTTCAAAGGCTTCTTCAATGATTGAGATTAGGGTTTCAAACTAAAGCTTCTGGGTAAGGAGCAGCTTTCTAGAATGATTGTTGCTTGTGCATTGCATCATCCTTCGCTTAAGGATTTGCTTAGATTCATACAGGTTTAAGGACTGTTAGCTGTATGAATCTCTCGTTGTGTTGATGTGCTGTTGGGATGAATGAATGGTGGTTGTGATCCTGTTGTTTGTTGTTGGACGCCGTGCAAATACAGGGGAGGCTATGTCCGTGTGTACAGTGGACCCTGTATTTGTGGCGGGTCTGTACGTGGCGCGGGCTAGGCTTTTCAAAAAAAAAATTTAGCACATTTTTCCGCATCTTGAACTAGCCCGGGGCGTGACAGAGCGCGAATCTTGGGAAAGAGAGAAGGAAAAGGATAAGGAAAAAGGAAAGAAACGTCCGGCGGGTGGCTCGGGTGGTCAGTCTAACTCTAAGCGACCCCCGAAGCACTCGCAGTCACAGAATCAATCTCGAGGGTCTCACCAGAATCGACCCTTGAGCCGGTGCCCAATTTGTAGCGACCCCCACAACCCTCAACAGTGTGATTACCGTGAGGGCCGGTGCTACAAATGCGGATAGCCGGGACACATGCGGTTTAATTGCCCGATGGATGATGGCCGGGCACCATCGTCGGCATCGGCATTCGCATTGCCGAGACAGCTTGCGGGCATCCCACCCGCGGCGATGTCGGCAGGTCGTACACCGCCACCGAGACCAGTTGAGGGCCAGCGGCCGGCGCCCAGTGGACGGGTATTCGCCTCGCAGGTGGAGGAGCCTTCTGCCCCGGAGGATGTCGTGGCAGGTATTGTGTTGATTAATGGCATTCGATGTAAAGCTTTGTTTGATACCGGAGCATCGCATTCATTCATTGCTCGATCATTTGCTACTGCACATGGAATAAAAATTATAGAAGCCACGCATGCAAGAACTGTGCAAGTGCCAGAACACACCTTTTGTGTACATCCAGCGTGTGTAAATTGTCCAGTGAGGATTGAAAACTAGATCATGCCAGCTGATTTGCTGGTGTTGAATCGAATGATTGAATATGACTTAATCCTAGGAATGGATTGGCTCTCGAGATATCACGCTACTATTGATTGTGAGAGTCGGATAGTGAGGTTTAGAGAACCCGGGCACAAGGAGTTTGTGTACCGTAGGTGCAAGAGTTCGCTCTTCGCATCGATGGTGTCCACGTCGCAAGCAAGAAAGCTCATTGCTAGTGGTTGCATTGCTTATTTAGCGACGGTTGTGGATGACCGAAAGGAGGTGTTGGGACTCGAGGACATTCCTGTAGTCCAAGAGTTCCCAAATGTATTTCCGGCGGAGTTACCCGGAATGCCACCTGATCGGGAAATAGAATTCGTGATCGATTTGCTCCCGGGTACGGCGCCGATTTCTAAGGCCCCGTACAGGATGGCACCCGTGGAGCTAAAGGAATTGAAAGCACAACTACAAGACTTTTTGGACAAGGGTTTTGTAAAGCCAAGTGTGTCACCTTGGGGAGCCCATGTTCTATTTGTGCGAAAGAAGGACGGTTCATGTCACGCCCCGGGCTAGTTTTAGAAGCGAAAGTACGTGCCAATTTTTTTTTTAAAGCCTAGCCCGCACCACGTACAGACTCGCCACAAATATAGGGCCCAATATCCACACGGACAGAGACTCCCCTGTATTTGCACGACGTACACAACAAACAAACAGGATCACAACCACCATTCATTCATCACACAAACCACAACATCACAATAAGATTCATACAGCTACCAATCCTTAAACCTGTATGAATCTAAACAAGTCCTTAGGCGAAGGATGATGCGATGCACAAACAACAGATCATTCTAGAAAACTGTTCCTTACCCAGAAGCTTTATTTTGAAACACTAATCTCAAATATTTAAAGATCCTTTGAAAACCGTTCTCCACACGAGAACGCTCTTTTGAAATCCAAAAGCCGATCAATCGAAAACGATTTGAAAACTGTTTCCCACACGGAAACCTTTATTTGAAAACTGCTACCACGAGGGGTAGAAATCCAAGATATACCATAATAAGCCATAAATAAACCAGAATAGGGATCCAGTAGGCAAAGTCATCTATAATGTCTAAGCATGCAATCAACACATAGAAACTGAACCAAAACCACGAGGTCCAAACATGCAAGACAAAATAACCAAAGTATAACTGAACCACATCCACAACTAACTGATAAAGGGATAAAGGCGATAACCAATCAGAAGGGAGGAACCTCACAAGTCAGGACCTCTAGTACCACTAACTAAGCGTGCCTCGCTGCGTCCCGACTCCCACCACCCTGCTAACCTGAAAACAACAACGATGGCGGGGGGTGAGAACATGTAAACATGTCTCCCCTCCCAGTGGTACCGCAAGCCGACGAAGGTGAGGTGTACACACCGGCACGATGGTCAACAAATAGATAGATAAGGTAAACAGTAGCATAAATAAGTATGAGGCTGACATACAACTGAACAACTATGCTACTGTAAGCAAATAGTATATGCATCAACAATGATAACCACAAATGTATACCCAATCCATAAGCCACCGGGACGGATCCCTGGCACTGTCACAACCTGCTCAACTCTCGGCACAAAACCTACCAGACGCCCAGCGTCGAGGCTCACGGGTCGGTCACACACATGACCCTTTTTTCAGAAAAGAAGACCAAACGGTGGATCAGACCGTTGGCATTCGTGAGGTGCTAGAAGAGCTGTGACGATCGATGCGAATGCTCAATCCACAGAACGGCAACGAGCCGTGAAGCAACTGATAAGCCAATATACGAGGATCGCTCGGAACAACAGGCGATCAACACCGACCAACGAGGTCGTCTCAAAAATCATGCAACCAACAACTACTCTACTAAGGTAAGCACACACACAAGTAGAGTCAACAGGAGTCAAGTGAACTAATAACGAAATGCAAGAGAAGTGATAGAAAGGTATCACCGTAGTCCACTGAACCGACTCCGGATCGAAGTACCCACCTGTCGAAACGATAGAGCCTAACACCGACGGCTCTTGGGAACCATGACAGGACCTACGAAAGACTCACAGGGTCAAGGTCCACCAAGTCGACACTAAACACATAGCGCTCACAACCCGAAACCGACGGATCGTCCGAAAACCCACCGGGACGATCCCGAAACCACACCAAGCCCCACAGGGGTACCAACAACCAAACCAGGTCCTCGCTGTCCCCAGACACACCAAAACAAGGTGACAGGACAGGGAGCACAAGCTCGGGGTGCCACGAACACAAACGCACCCGAAACGGCTTTCCGGGATCCCGAAAAATGCCGATTTGGCACCGGAACCCTTCGTCACTCATCCGCTGTCCTCGAAACTTCGAGACAGTGATGAGGAACAGCCAACGAGGCTAAACGACGAAGCCAAGTCACTCACGAAACCAGCAAGTGAGTCACACGACTAAAACATGTGTTTCGTCGACTATTTCGTCGGAAAACGCATCGGAAATCAATCCGGATCTCCGTGAAGGGTGAAGGGGTTGGACAACCAGTCCACAGGGCTTCACGGGTCATGCCCTTGCTGCCCGCAGCATCGCAACGCTGCCACAATCACCAAAGTTCCATAACAAGCAACATTCACACATAAATAAGCATAAAGAAGGCCGTTTGAGTACTCCGTTCGTTCGCACGACCTTCCGCAAGCACCAGCGGATAGGTAACGACGTAACGAAGGCTGTGCTCATAGCCCCACTGCGACAGGACCAGTCGCTTGCTCAAACAACCCATAAAAATAGTGCCATTCATGCGATAATAAGACCGACAAGGGCCAAACAGCGAAACGGCGTGCCAAAACAGAAAACTAAGGTGGGCATGGTGATCAGCGCGTCGCCGCGATCATCGTGCTCATCTTCCCAAGCTTCGGGAGGCAACAGGGAGGCCAACACCATGCATGCGGCCAAAACAAAGCCAAAAAGCACCATGGCCGGAGCAACTTGCTCCGGCCGGCTGCCGACCGGCATGCAGCGCGCGCGGCGGCCAAGGTTGGACGCGGGGGAGGTGAGGAAGGGGAAGCTCACCTCAACCGGCTGCAGGAAGCGGCGGCGGCGGCGTGGGGAGAACACCTGCTCTCGGGTGGCTAGGGCACGGCGGTGCCGGCAACAAACGGCGACGGCGAGCACCGGCAAGAGAAGGTCGCCGGACGTCGGGTGGGAGGTGACCGCGACAAGAAAGGCCAGCGGCACAAGGCGCTCGGCCGCGGCTGCCCTAGCAGCCCAAGCTGAAACTGTGGCGGCTGCGGCGGCGCACCGGCGGCACGGGGGCGGCCGGGGAGGAAGGCGACGGCGCCGGAGGTCCTCCCGGAGCTGGCCGGAGGGTGCTGCGCCGGCTGGAGGCGGCGGTAGCTTGGGTCCAACACCCTCGGCCCGCAGCAGCACTAGCAGCAGCTAGCTGCGGCTCGGCGGCGCTCGACGGCGGCTCCCGGCAGCTGTGCCACCTCAGGGTGACCTAGGGCGTGGGTTGACCCTTGGTGCACACTGCAGGGAAGGAGAGAAGGAAGAAGAAGAAGAAAAGGAGGGAAAAAGCAAGGAGAGGAGTTGCCGGAGCTCCTTGCCGGCCGTGAAGGTCGGCGGCGATCGGCAGCGCTCAGGGGGAAGGCAGGGGAGCTGAGGCAGAGGGTGGCACCCTGATGGGAGCTGAGGGAGAAGAGAAGCACAATGAACTCTCTCTCTCTCCACTAACACACACACACACATATACACTTGCACAAATGCAAAAAGTCCCCTTGCAGCATGGGAAATTAGTCCCAAGTCCCTCACAGCATGCATAAAATGCACAGACACCCCTCCACTCTCGATCTCACGCAAAACGGTGCGTGGAACAGGGTCCAATTCGCGAAATGATCAAAAATATAAAACGACCTCTCAGCGAAGATCTCACGATATCTCACGATCCGACCATCGCATGTCAGAACGGATTGTGCCATTGCGTTCAGCACTGCCGAGACATCGAATCTACCATTTTGGATCGTCAGAAACGGACTCCGAATAGCGACACAATCCATCCTCTCTCCTCCAACACTAACTCAAAACCATAAAAATACATATAAATACATATATATACGTATATATATATACACCAATACATACATATATACATATACAAATACAAATGCAAGGTAGAGGGAGAGAAAACACAGAATTCAAATTTCAAAAATTTGAATTCTCACATCACTCCCACCATACAAGAAGTTTCGTCCTCGAAACTTACTCACACACCATCCGCAAACAATTGCGGCAACCTCTCTCGCAAAGCAGACTCCAGCTCCCAAGCAGTCTCACGCTCCACGTGACTCGTCCACTGAACCTTCACATACGGAATGCTCCGGTTCCACAACTGCTTCACCTCGCGGGCCAAAATCCTCAAAGGCACCTCGTCGTAGCTGAGATCCTCCCTCAGCTGAACCGTCGTCGGGCTGATCACGTGAGAAGGGTCGGGGATGTACTTCCGAAGCATGGACACGTGGAAGACATTGTGCACCCGAGCAAGACTAGGAGGAAGAGCTAACCGATAAGCCACCGGACCCACACGCTCAAGGATCTCGAACGGTCCCACGAATCATGGACTAAGCTTCCTCCGCAATCCGAACCGCTTGATCCCTCGAGACGGCGACACCCTGAGCAGCACATGCTCACCGACCTGAAACACTAGGTCACGTCGTCGCTGGTCCGCGTAGCTTTTCTGCCGGCTCTGCGCAGTCAGCAGCCGCTGACTCGCACTGCGAGTCCTGGCCTCTGCGTCCTCCAACAAGTCAGGCCCGATCACTCGATGCTCACCCACGTCATCCCAACAGATCGGAGATCGACAACGACTTCCAAACAAAGCCTCGTACGGGGCCATCCCAAAGCTCGCCTGGAAGCTGATGCTCAGCCTTCACCTGTTGACAAACCAGACACTGAGCCACATGCTGAGCCACGTCCATCTTCATGTCAGGCCACCAGAAACTCTGCTTCAGGTCGCGGTACATCTTCGTCCCCCCCGGATGAACGGTGTACGACGACCGGTGTGCCTCAGTCAAGATCTCTCGCCTCAAATCCCAATCACTGGGCACACACCTCCGTCCTCGAAAGCGAAGGGAACCATCAGCGTGAATCGTGAAGTCACCATCTCTGCCCTGCTCGGCCTCTGCTCGCACTCTCTGCAAGTGCGGGTCCATCAGCTGTCCACTGGAAATCCGGTCAGACAAGGTGGGCTGCACCACCAAAGTCAACAGCTGTGCGGTAGCTCCATAAGGTAGGATCTCCAACTCAAGTCGACGAAACTCCTCCACCAAGCGTTCCTGGTCGGTGATCATGAGAGATAGCTCCGCCGAAGGCTGCCTCCGACTCAAGGCGTCCGCCACAACATTCGCCTTGCCTGAAAGATACTGGATGGAGATGTCGTAATCCTTCAAAAGCTCAAGCCACCGTCTCTGTCTGAAGTTCAGCTCCTTCTGGGTGAAGAGGTACTTCAGACTCTGATGATCCGTGAACATCTCGCAATGCGCTCCGTACAGGTAGTGTCTCCAAAGCTTGAGAGCGAACACCACTGCTGCTAGCTCGAGATCGTGTGTCGGATAGTTCTTTTCGTAGTCCTTCAACTGGCGCGAAGCATACGCGATGACCTTCTCCTGCTGCACGCACCCCAATCCTATCTGAGACGCATCGCAGTAGACCACAAAATCCTCACCAGGCTGCGGCAATGATAAGATAGGGGCACGAGCCAGTCTGTCCTTCAGCTCCTGGAAGCTCGTCTGACAAGCAGGAGTCCACAGAAACTTCTCGCCCTTTCTCGTCAGCTTGCTCAAAGGGGCGGCGATCTTTGAGAAACCCTCAACAAATCGCCGGTAATAACCCGCCAAGCCGAGGAAGCTCTAGATCTCCGTCACAGAAGTCGGAACAGGCCAATCCACCACAGAGTCCACCTTCCTTGGGTCCACCACAATACCAGACTGCGTCACGATGTGACCCAAGAAGGAAACTTCCCGAAGCCAGAACTCACACTACTTGAGCTTAGCATAAAGCCTATGCTCTCGAAGCGTAAGAAGGACTCGCCGAAGATGATCCTCATGCTCCACGTCGCTCCTCGAATAGATCAGTATGTCGTCAAAGAAGACCACGACAAATTGATCCAAGAACTGCCGGAAAACCTGTTCATCAAATCCATAAAAGCTGCCGGGGCGTTCGTCAAACCGAACGGCATAACCGTGAACTCGTAATGCCCGAAACGAGTCCGGAAGGCCGTCTTCGCAACGTCAACGGCCTTGATCTTGAGCTGATGATAACCTGACTGCAAATCAATCTTCGAGAATACCGAGGCTCCCTGAAACTGGTCGAAGAGATCATCGATCCGCGGTAGAGGGTACTTGATCTTCACCGTCACCTCGTTGAGCTCGAACTCACATTCAAACCAAGACTGCACGGAAGCCGTGACGAAAACCTTGTACGCAAACACACGCACAGAGACCTCGGAGCCAACAACCAAGCTCCCGACATTCGACCACCAAGACACCAAATCTCCTGGCAAAACCGAGATCACCACACAAAACAAGCCTTTTTAGCTGAGAAGGCACAGCTACAGAGTTAAAAGGCAACCAGACTCAACCCGGAGTCAAACCATCCGCAGTGATGGCAAATCAACTGCGCAAAACCAATCAAGGATTAGCTCAAGGCTCAATACGTGATCAGGGATGACCACCACATAGCTTTCCCACAAGACGACCTAGAGATTGTCTTGCAAGAGAAAGCACCGACCCCAACCAGACAGTCCCAAAAGGGATAGGGTATTTATTCTGTCCTAACTTTTGACACTACGTTGCCTGCAGCCAACGCACTTATCAAAAGAAAAACGAAATATTCGAAGATCAAATGCCAACAACAAGTTGGCAACACCACAAATGTACCAGGCCAACTAAACTCATAAGCTGGACCAAAATCACGAAAGAATCACCGAATTAACGGAAAAGCAAACCGACCCACAAAACAAGGTCTGCCCTGAGCAAACTCCCTAGGAGTCTTCGGCTTCCAACAACAAACCGACGACTACATGCGACGTAGGGTCGCCAACCACACGAACCAAAGCGAAGGAAAAAATAATTTCCAGCGTCGACTAACCAACGTCAAACGCTGTGAGACCTTCAACAACAACCTGGAAGATCTCGTAACAACACGAAAGCCTACAAATACCACCAGAAAACCCATGACACACCAGTTTAGGCGTTAGGATAGCCGCATACGAAGTATGCACCAACAAAAACCTGGCACCAAACAGTGTCCACTCAGTCTAGTACACGTCAGTTTGACGCAAGAACTAGTTAAAGGTCAAAAGACCAACACTGACGATTCCACCAGCAAAACGTCAGAGGGGTAGGCTTCACCACCCTACCCAACAAAACAGAAAGGTAACACCAAAGTTGCGGTCGTCCAAAACCGCTACCAAAACCCTGGGCTACACTCTAGTAGTACCCACGGAAGTCGCGATCGAAATCGCTCAAAGCACCGTCTTCGTAGAGACGCTCGCAGTGGCTCTCGTGCTCTACACAAAAAGTGGGGCCAGGGCAAGAACAGCCCAAACGATAACACAGATCCACCAAGTGACGTCACCTAGCCCGATAGGGCCACCACCACTTCTAGTAGAAGCACGAGTCTACGAACAAGGGCGGATCGAACCTCTGGAAATCCGCCAATCGCGCTCGGATGCGGCCACCACCCCCAATCACGGGGTCGGCGTCCACACGCGGAACAGCCGACGTAGTCTCTGTCATCGTCGCGGTCGTGGCCACAAACGGCGTGGGTGCCACAGGAGGGTCTGCAGTTATCGAGGCACTCGGCGGAGGAGGAGGAGGGGCTGGAGCGGCAGTCGCCGTAGCCTGCTGCTGCAAAAACTGCCGGAACATGCCGGAGAGGGCCGTCAGCTGACCCCTCACCTCTAGCAACAGGGTACGGTCAACAGCATGCTGCTCACCTCCTGCCGGATCCTCGCTCGAACCAGCCGCAGTAACCCGAGTCTGAACGCCAGCAGACAGCTCCGCAGGCGCACGCCTATCACCACAACCAGGACGGGAAGGTCTACCACGACCACGAGCCATCTGCAAAACACAGAAACCGCGCAAGAGAAAGGGGTCGGCAACTCCCACAAAACACAAGCCGAAAACAAACCCCCCAAACTCGCGCACCTATACAACTTAGGTCTTCCTATGGGTCAGCCTAACCAATGGTTCAGTTACAAGTTTATGAACGAATGAGTGTTTGTACCCTTTACGCTCTGATACCATCTCAATCTGTCACGCCCTGGGCTAGTTTTAGAAGCGGAAATATGTGCCAATTTTTTTTGAAAGCCTAGCACGCGCCACGTACAGACCCGCCACAAATACAGGGCCCACTGTCCACACGGATAGAGCCTCCCCTGTATTTGCACGGCGTACACAACAAACAAACAGGATCACAACCACCATTCATTCATCACACAAACCACAACATCACAATAAGATTCATATAGCTACTAGTCCTTAAACCTGTATAAATCTAAGCAAGTCCTTAGGCGAAGGATGATGCGATGCACAAACAACATATCATTCTAGAAAACTTCTCCTTACTCAGAAGCTTTATTTTGTAACCCTAATCTCAAACATTTAAAGATCCTTTGAAAGTCGTTCTCCACACGAGAACTCTCTTTTGAAATCCAAAAGCCGATCAATCGAAAACGATTTGAAAACTGTTTCCCACACGGAAACCTTTATTTGAAAACCGCTACCACGAGGGGTAGAAATCCAAGATACACCATAATAAGCCATAAATAAACCAGAATAGGGATCCAGTAGGCAAAGGCATCCATAATGTCTAAGCATGCAATCAACACATAGAAACTGAACCAAAACCACGAGGTCCAAACATGCAAGACAAAACAACCAAAGTGTAACTGAACCACATCCACAACTAACTGATAAAGGGATAAAGACGATAACCAATCAGGAGGGAGGAACCTCACAAGTCAGGACCTCTAGTACCACTAACTATGCGTGCCTCGCTGCGTCCCGACTCCCACCACCCTGCTCACCTGAAAACAACAACGATGGCGGGGGGTGAGAACATGTAAACATGTCTCCCCTCCCAGTGGGTACCGCAAGCCGACGAAGGCGAGGTGTACACACCGGCATGAGGGTCAACAAATAGATAGATAAGGTAAACAGTAGCATAAATAAGTATGAGGCTGACATACAACTAAACAACTATGCTACTGTAAGCAAATAGCATATGCATCAACAATGATAACCACAAATGTATGCCCAATCCATAAGCCACCGGGACGGATCCCTGGCACTGTCACAACCTGCTCAACTCTCGGCACAAAACCTACCAGACGCCCAGCATCGAGGCTCACTGGTCGGTCACACACACGACCCTTTTTCGGAAAAGAAAACCAAACGGTGGATCAGACTGTTGGCATACGTGAGGTGCTAGAAGAGCTGTGACGATTGATGTGAATGATCAATCCACAGAACGGCAACGAGCCGTGAAGCAACTGATAAGCCAATATACGAGGATCGCTCGGAACAACAGGCGATCAACACCGACCAACGAGGTCGTCTCAAAAATCATGCAACCAACAACTACTCTACTAAGGTAAGCACACACACAAGTAGAGTCAACAGGAGTCAAGTGAACTAATAACGAAATGCAAGAGAAGGGATAGAAAGGTATCACCGTAGTCCACTGAACCGACTCCGGTTCGAAGTACCCACCTGTCGAAACGATAGAGCCTAACACCGACGGCTCTCGGGAACCACGACAGGACCTACGAAAGACTCACAGGGTCAAGGTCCACCAAGTCAACACTAAACACATAGCGCTCACAACCCGAAACCGACGGATCGTCCGGAAACCCACCAGGACGATCCCGAAACCACACCAAGCCCCACAGGGGTACCAACAACCAAACCAGGTCCTCCGCTGTCCCCAGACACACCAAAACAAGGTGACAGGACAGCGAGCACAAGCTCGGGGTGCCACGAACACAAACGCACCCGAAACGGCTTTCCGTGTTCCCGAAAAATGCCGATTTGGCACCGGAACCCTTCGTCACTCATCCGCTGTCCTCGAAACTTCGGGACAGCGATGAGGAACAGCCAACGAGGCTAAACAACAAAGCCAAGTCACTCGCAAAACCAGCAAGTGAGTCACATGACTAAAACACGCGTTTCGTCGACTATTTCGTCGGAAAACGCATCAAAAATCAATCCGGATCTCCGCGAAGGGCGAAGGGGTTGGACAACCAGTCCACAGCGCTTCAAGGGTCATGCCCTTGCTGCCCGCAGCATCACAATGCTGCCACAATCACCAAAGTCCCATAACAAGCAACATTCACACATAAATAAGCATAAAGAAGG
Source organism: Puya raimondii (assembly GCA_016920855.1). Classification (NCBI taxonomy): domain Eukaryota; kingdom Viridiplantae; phylum Streptophyta; class Magnoliopsida; order Poales; family Bromeliaceae; genus Puya; species Puya raimondii. Next base: position 92,960,762 of record JABWPP010000049.1, read on the forward strand.
CCGTTTGAGCACTCTGTTCGTCCACACGACCTTCCGCAAGCACCAGCGGATAGGTAATGACGTAACGGAGGCTGTGCTCACAGCCCCACTGTGATAGGACCAGTCGCTGGCTCAAACAACCCATAAAAATAGTGCCATTCATGCGATAATAAGGCCGACAATGGCCAAACAGCGAAACGGCGCGCCAAAACAGAAAACTAAGGTGAGCATGGTGATCAGCGCGTAGCCGCGATCATCGTGCTCACCTTCCCAAGCTTCGGGAGGGAACAGGGATGCCAACACCATGCATGCGGCCAAAACAAAGCCAAAAAGCACCCTGGCCGGAGCAGCTTGCTCCGGCCGGCTGCCGGCCGGCATGCAGCGTGCGCGGCGGCCAAGGTTGGACGCGGGGGAAGTGAGGAAGGGGAAGCTCACCTCAACCGGCGGCAGGAAGCGGCGGCGGCGGCGCGGGGAGAACACCTGCTCTTGGGTGGCTAGGGCATGGCGGCGCCGGCAACAAACGGTGACGGCGGCCGGCGGCGCCGGCAACAAACGGTGACGGCGGCCGGCGGCGACGCGAACACCGGCAAGAGAAGGTCGCCGGATGTCCGGTGGGAGGTGACCGCGACAAGAAAGGCCGCCGCCGGCGGCGGCGCAAGGCGCTCGGCCGCAACTGCCCTAGCAGCCCAAGCTGAAACCGCGGCGGCTGCGGCGGCGCACCGGCGGCACGGGGGCGGCCGGGGAGGAAGGCTACGGCGCCGGAGGTCCTCTCGGAGCTGGCCGGAGGGTGCTACGCCAGCTGGAGGCGGCGGCGGCTCGGGTCCAACACCCTCGGCCCGCAGCAGCACTAGCAGCAGCTAGCTGCGGCTCGGCGGCGCTCGGCGGCGGCTCCCGGCGGTGGGGCAGGTCGCCGGCAGCTGTGCCACCTCAGGGTGACCTAGGGCGTGGGTTGACCCTGGGTGCACACTGCAGGGAAGGAGAGAAGGAAGAAAAAGAAGAAAATTAGGGAAAAAGCAAGGAGAGGAGTTGCCGGAGCTCCCCGCCGGCCGGGGAGGTCGACGGCGGTCTACTTTAGCGAAATGTCGAATACTTGAACACATGCATGCAATTTAGCTTCTATCTGATTTAGCTTCGGGGATTTGAACCAAGAACATGAGATTTAGCATCCGGACGATGAAACATGAACCTCTCTATTGTGACTCGTATTTCGCATTGGAGCATAATACATGAATCTGTCTTTCCTGCATCTTTGTATATTGAACATGCTATGAATATATGATAGAGGTCTAGGCTTTGTGAGACCTTGGATGATCGCTCCTTTGGATATTTTATGGCCGAGAATTCATGAGATATGTATAGATGGATGTTTGGAAATTCAATGATTAAGTAGAGACCATTGGGTCGATCCTTCCGACTCTTGACCATCCTGTTGTCACATAGAGTTGTCCTCATGATTGTTAGCCATACCATATGTTAGGCATTCTTCCATAGGACGTGGGAGGCCAGTTGTCATTGTATATATCTTGACTAGTTACTTCTTGCCCCTTTGTCTTGAACGTGTCATTGCATTAAGGATATTAGAGTGAGGTCTTGCGATCTTTTAAGTTCTTACGATCTTGTGAAATATGATGTTGACCTTTTGTTTACTTCATGATTACTCTGAGGATATCGGATTGGCATTGTGATATTGTTGTCTATGATTTCGACCATAGCCTGCAAGGCCACTCTGAGCTTGACTGTATATGTACGATGGATATGTATTATGATACTCGGTTGGGGTCGCTCCCTTTCGAGTGCCACTCCGGAGGTTGGGCTATGAGACATGATTATGGCATGGGCCAGACAGTATATTATGGCATGGGCCAGACAGTATTTTATGGCATGGGCCAGACAGTAGTCTGCGTGGTAGCGGACCACTATAGGTGGGTGCTGGACACGAGGCAGCGCAGGCTTGACCCGACTTATGAGTCGGTCGTTGCGATTGGGTATTTTTATAGTTTTTGTTGTAGTCGTTGTACTGATGCATACACCATTCAGCCTTTTCCCTTTTCTCTCACTACCCGTACAGGGGCATGATAGTATAGCAAGTACAGAGACCTGTTTATGGTACATGTAGTTATTTATTTTCTGTTATCTGGCATCTCTCTATGCAGGTCCTAGCCAAACAGTCATTTACTGTACTTTACTTTTAGCTGTTCAGATCATTTACTTGTTTAGGTTATCGCCAATTTTTCCTTCGGTTACTCTTTTACTGCAGCTTTTACTGTTCCTTATTAGTCTGGCCTCCAGTAGACCTAGTGGGAAGGTCGTGGTTATCGCCGACCGTACCCACTGGGAACTACTGTTCAATAGTTCTCACACCCTGTTGTGGTTTCTCTTTTTCAGGGGTTCATGCACTGACGGTTGATCGTGGTGAGGAGGATCGTATATTAGATAGCATCCTCTACTAACATATCGGTACATTAGAAGACCACCAAATAGGGTGCTACTTTGTACTACATTTATGTATTGGCAAGGGCTAGGCCCCTTTTTCCTTGTATTTTGTTTTAAGGTTGAGTTTTTATTTGATGTAGTACATGATGTATAGCAGTGTGGCTTATAGAGAGTGCTCTAATACATGTCATTAGTTATTTCTGTGATGTAGATCTTGGCTAGATGATTTTCTTAAAACACCTGGTAATTGTTGCTTTTATTTTTGTGGCCGCTTCGTTCGGACAGGGAAAACTCTGTCCGTTCGGCGGGTCTGTTAACGTCCTCGTGGGCTTCCGCTGCGGTCTCAGGGCGTGACAACCTTGCCTCACACCCCTTTTTGTTTTAATCCAGTTGGTGGCAGTCCCATTAACCAACACAGCCACCTTGGCATTACAAATACACTCACCCACCCAGCGGCACCATTTGGCATTGAAACAACCCCATAATTCCTTAATCTTCAAGAGGAATGTCCAATTGACCCTGTCATAAGCCTTTCGAAGTCCACCTTAACCGCAACTCCCTCAACGTTTTCTTTACAACCCCATGCAACTAGTTCACTTGCTGCGACAAAGGCGTCGGATAGCAGTCTCCCTTTAAGAAAAGCAGATTGGGAAGAGAAAATTAACTCTTGCATCACCCCCTCTAGCCTATTAGCTAAAACTTTAGATATTATCTTTTGTATTCATCATTGGCTCGCACCGCACCTTCTTTTTTGCGAATCAGTCAGATATAGGAAAAATCAATAGGACGTGCGGAAATTCGTTCATCATAAAGTTCAAGAAAAATATTAAACACATCTTCCTTGATAGTGTCCCAAAAGGTCTGATAAAAACTAATTGGAAAACCATCAGGCCCTGGCGCTTTATCACCTCCTTTGAAACACGGCCAATTTAATCTCCTCCAAGTTAAAAGGGGTAATTAGTTGTTCCGGGTTCGAGACTCGTCTAGTATGAAAAAGTTCGCTCCAATCTCTATTGACAGCCGCTTCGTAGTTCACAGGTGCAAACAGCTCTTTGTAGAACCTCCAGAAATACTGCTTCTTCTCCTCTTCATTAAACACTTTTATCCCATTATCCTCCACCACCCCAATCTCGTTAGAGCGCCTTCTGTTATTGGCTATCGCATGGAAGAACTTTGTATTACCATCTCCTTCCCGAAGCCAACGATGCTTGGCCCGGATTTTCCATAGAATCTCTTCATCCTCAAGTATATCTGAAAGTCGAACTTTGAGGTTCTCCCTTCTATCCAGTAACTCCTTTTACAATATTTTATCTATACAAAAATTAGGGCTCTTATTAGAAGTATAAGACGGATAAAAAACTAATAAATTTATGTGTATGAACAAACAAATAAATTAATACTCTAAAGGACTAATATAAAGAGTTGAGTTCTTATATTTTTAAAAACACAAGAGCTCAACATGCTTGTGACCTTTTAGCCGTCGGATCGCCTTTCGTGAACACTTGCTGAGGATCATACACTCCTTTTGGGATGTATGTGTAGTATTGCTCAATAAAATATAGATGGGTAGGTGCAACATAAAACACGTTGCTACTAACCAAGAATATACAGGTCATTTTCCCTCAAAAAAATAAAAAATGAATAGTGATCATTAATGATTTTTTTAATTGCTATACCACTGACCTAACTTTAACGAAGAGTATATTGATGTTGGAAGCGTGATTTTCTCTGATACCAATTGTTGAAACCGGTATTTGTGTTGATATCGATTACGTAACACAGGATCTAAAATAGAACAAAATAATATGAAGAAGAGATATTGGAGGAGGAAGAAGATAACTAAACTGATACTTTATTAATAAAAAGTATTTAATTACACCCTCAATGACACCCTCGGCCTTATGCAGCCATATCTACTGTGGCTTATTCATCTAATTAGCCCATACCTAACTATATACAGCTATCAAGTCATAACAGATGATAACTCCAATTTTTACTTTGGATAATTACAAATCCTACTCTAATTACATAAACTTTAAATATAATCAATATATAATTTGGATATACTCTATCTCTAACTAAATTTTAAATTAAGTTTGGATTATTATTCAAACATCCTCTCTTAATCCAAACTTTATCTTCGAGTTGCAAATTTCGTGAAACGCGCACTTTGATTTTGCAATCTCTGTTGCTATTGTTGTCGTCGTATTCGAGTTGTCCAGCATGACGCCGGTCCAATGATGTTGCCATGTGCGGAATCTCTGTCACCTGTAGTCGTGATTATCCAAATCATCCTTAAAGATCTGTGGGTTCCTGCAAATATCTAGATCCGATATTTTGGGTTTGCTGGTTTCAATGTGTACGTCTTGCATCATGCCAAAACTCTATATTTTTAATTCTATATTTTCGTATGCCTTTATCTTTTCTTCATCCACATTCTGATATATAAATTTTTTTTCTGTAACATTGGAAAAAGAGTCAACTTCCTCTTTGACTTGATGCGTAATTACTTCATCGACAGAAAATTCTTTGACTACATCATTATTGTGAACTTTCGTCGATTTGAGTTGTACTGTTTTGATCATCAGCATATTCTTTATGAATCTGATCTTCTTCATGATTTTGATCAGATTTTTTTTTTCCAAATTTCTTTGCAAATTGAGGCTTCTCTATCTTCGTCGTTGGGTTGAATTTCTTCTTCTTCTTGAATTTTATTCTCTTCTTGCAGATCTTCACCTCCAATTTTCGCTAGCATTCTCCACGTTTCTCGTGCCGTCTTTGTCGTTGAAATATTCTCAACCAATAACAGATCCACTGCCTGAAAAATATATGATAGAACTTCTCTGTCTCTCTTTATAAATTCTTCTTTACCAAATTCTTTTTCATAATTTCTATTCTCCACTACATCCCACAAATCTTGAAATTCTAAAAAAACATCGAATGACGATTTTCCATCGTTTAAAGTTCGTTCCATCGAACTTTGGTAATTAGGTCGAATAAACCAATCTAAATAAAACTTGAAAATCCGAAAAATAAGTTTCAGGCTTGTACCTTTCTGTTTGGATGACGTCCTTATTTCATCGAGATCTCGCCATGTTTTTCGTACTTCGGCTTACTTGCCTAGCCCTGCCGACTATCTGGTCAAGTCCTTTTGATCTCTTCACGGGCTCTCCTCGCTCTCTTTTCGTCAAGAGTCACAACCACCTTCTCTTGTGTGTTGTGTGGAGGCCAACTTCTTCGAAGCGATTCCTTGCTTCGGTTTCACCTGAACGTCACTTTCATCGATCTGCTACGAGTCGCTTGACTTTGACATAGCTATCTGGTACGTTAGTTTTATGTTCTTTTCAAATCTCTTGTCGTCCGGTACTTTCTGGCTCTGATACCACTCGTTGGAAGCGTGATTTTCTCTGATACCAATTGTTGGAACCGGTATTTGTGCTGATATCGATTATGTAACACAAGATCTAAAATAGAACAAAATAATATGGAGAAGAGATATTGGAGGAGGAAGAAGATAACTAAACTGATACTTTATTAATAAAAAGTATTTAATTATACCCTCGACGACACCCTCAGCCTTATGCGGCCATATCTACTGTGGCTTATTCATCTAATTAGCCCATGCCTAACTATATATAGCTATCAAGTCATAACAAATGATAACTCCAACTTTTACTTTGGATAATTACAAATTCTACTCTAATTACATAAACTTTAAATATAATCGATATATAATTTTGATATACTCTATCTCTAACTAAATTTTAAATTAAGTTTGGATTATTATTCCAGCAATTGATAGACATACTATAAGAAAAAGATTTGTTAATTCATTCATACAAACTAAATTAATTTCCAAAAAAAAGTATATGGATAGAAGTAATATAAATTTTTTTTTTGTTGTTCATTCATAGGAGACAAAATTAAGGAAAGTGCTATATGTACCTTTCAAAGTGAAATATAAATGTTACACTGATATATTTTAGGATTAATATTTTCACACCAGCTATAGATCTTGGATAAGTAACCAAAGTAATATATAAATTTATCAACAAATCAATAATCTATAAAATTACCTCATGAAACCAAAGAGTTTTAACAGCCCGAAACCCCATAGTCTGTTTTAAATTAAAATGCACTTAATGATTTTAAGGGGAAAAAAAAATATACATAAAACTATCTAAACGTAGGAGGCACAGAAACCTGTTGACTCTTGTATATGTATTTGGCTGATGAATGAACAACAACAGTTAAACACTCCCATCTCTCCTACCCTTCCTTGCTTCTTTTGGGTAGGAACTTCGCTCATCTCATTTCTTTATACAGAAAATTTTAATAAGGAGCGATTATTATGCGCTTCATTCAATTTGTATATTTAGTTTTGAATTTAATATCTAGCTATTAAAAGCATGGTATCATTATTGAGATGGAAATTGATAGTTAAATATAAAAGGAATACTGCCGCAGGTTTCCGAAATCTTGTCCTTGTAAAGTAACTTATTTGTATCCAACCAATATTATAGGGATTTGCCTACATGTCAATACTCGTCGTCGCGGACCATCTCTTTGGTGATCCGAAACATATCCCTAAAAAACAAAATAAGATCTTGAGCTCATAATGAAATTGTTGCCCTTTGTGATGTAATGGCGCAAATCAGTTCTCTTTCTTTAGGTGGCAGTTAATAACCTATGCTGGCTGAATCCCAAACCAATTAGCAACTCTGTATATATAGTAGCTGTTGTTAGTCAACTGTATAAATGCAATATGTTCCCCCCCTCTCCCCAGATCTCGCTGCTTTACTAGCCTCCCATGGCCATGAACATGAAGGGAATATGGAGGCTACTGTTCTTACTCTTTCTTGGGCAGTTGATTTCTCTATTCCTTGCAGCATCTAGTTTCACCTCTTCTTTGATAGCAAATCTTGGTAATTACCAATTACTACTACGACATTCTCATCCTTTAAACTCCAATCGAAAGATCTAACAACAGCTTGATGGATAGTAATTGTTTGTCATCTGAAGGTGCTGATGCTCCTCTAGCTCAATCTTTCTTCACATACCTCTCTCTTGCACTCGTCTATGGATCTATCCTCCTTTATCGCCGGCAGAAGCTACAAGTATGCATCCCCCCCCCCAAACCTCTGTTTATCACTCTATGCACTTCGTTTTTTTCTAATGGATTGTGTGCGTAATATCTAAGCATGGGTTCAATGGCAGGTCCCCTGGTATTGGTACGTTGGCTTGGCAATTGTTGACGTACAGGGAAACTTCCTCGGTAAATATGTTCACCTGTAATTTCTCGTAGATCTTATTAGCTATCAGAAAATCATGACATTTCTCATTGGGTTAGTTTCGCACTTACCATGATTTTCTTCGAATCAATGAACCTTCTTCCTATGCATGATAAAGCTATTTCAGATCACATTGTGTTCTCTTTTTCTATCTATTTTTTCTGCGTTATCTACTAATAAAATAATACCGATGTGATTACGCACGCAGTTGTTAAGGCATACCAGTATTCATCAATCACCAGCGTGACATTGCTAGATTGTTGGACTATACCGTGGGTCATAATCCTGACCTGGATGGCAATGGGGACGAGGTATTCCCTGGGGCAGTTTGTCGGTGCCGGCACTTGTGTGGCGGGCCTTGTTTTAGTGCTCTTCTCAGATGCAGGGGCCTCCGGAGATGGTAATTTTTCCACCTACATCAGAATTCTAATTCTTATGAAGCTTCAGGATAGTAGATGGATAAGATCATTATCCACTTTATATAGAATAGGATGTTGGGTTTTTTCTTTTCTTTTTTCTTCCATTCTTTAGCGAGGATGGTTACAGCAAACTTATGTCATGAAATTTGCCAAAAGCAAACATGATTATTCTTCGAGCAAATTTGTAAACCTTTTTTCCTTTCTGAGGCATCATTAACTTGAAAAGCGCCTATTTAGCATGGCCATAGTTTCTGCAAAAGTACTGATTAAGTAGAGTTGTACCATAAAACACTAACAAGTTTGTCACCACAATTTTCCAAAAGCATTCCTTCTCCCGACAAATGTTTTCTAACAACTGTCCGCTACAGCAAAAGCAAAAACTTTTTGGGGCATAAAAATTCATTTTAGCTTCTTATCTCAACAAAAAGCTCTAGCCGTCTACTGCTTCTCAAAGTAGAGAAGTCATCCCGGAATCTTGACCGAATAAGAAGAAGTTAGCAATGGCAGAATGCACGCAGAAAAATTAAAAAAAAAAATTAGTGACAAATTGAGTTGTCCATGCAGGTGGAAAGAAACCTCTGCTAGGGGATGCACTTGTTATTGCAGGGACATTATGTTATGCATTCAGCAATGTTGGAGAGGTAAATAGAACCCTTGAAATATGCTACAGTATGTTCGATTTCCATGGGAACCAATATTTAGCATTTGTGTTATCCATTTCAATGTTCAAATCCTTCTTTTACTGATTATGCAGGAATTCTGCGTAAAAAAGAAAGATCGAGTTGAAGTCATCGCAATGCTTGGGGTTTTCGGTTTGTTGATCTCCGCAACTGAGATGTATCCCTCGAGTAATTTCAAATGATTTGTATGCTTGCTCATATCAGTTGTTCTTAATAATGATATAATTTTTATTTAATCTTTCCTTTCTTATTCTTTTCGTAGATTTACTGTTTCGTGCTATATATATCGTGAGAAATAGTATATCTGTTTATGAATTTGATATTTGAGTAATAATTCCATTAACTCTCTTAGAGCTATATTTGAAAGAAAAGATCTCCAAGAGGTGAAGTGGTCGCCCACAATGGTACGTGTTTTTCAGATATCTCTCCTTTGCACTTCCTCTTCTCTCTTTTTTTTTATTCTTTATTTTTTCCTTTTGAAAGGTTATATAAGGAGTAGTCCTTGTGTAAGTTATAGTAATATAATTGAGGGTTAGAGGAAGTATGACGTAAAATACAAAGCAAGGAAGAGATTGAAGCAAAAAAGGATGATGTCCTCTCTAGACTCCATTCCAGCAAAATTAGATACTGGATGTAAATACTCGGCAGTCGTGTAACTCTTTTTAGGTCGAACAACATAACATCAAATTCTCATTGCTAACCAGTCAATGATGCCCATGGAAATTTCTAGTTGCACACCATCTCATTTGCACAAGCTCACCTCAATAATCCGTTATTTGTCTCAAAAGGCGATTATTTTGCGAAGATAGACATTATTAGAAAACATAGTCTACAGTTGTACATTTTTATTGAATTAAAGAAGGCATAATGTTGTGGAAACAAGGCATAATCTCGTGAAGTTTCTTGAGATTCCATTCCTGGCGTAACTTGTAAGATTCTAATTCCGGCTTAAAACATTTTTGTCATCTTTATTAGATCAGCATAGGTTTTCCTACTAAATTCATCAGTTGGATACTTGTTACTGTAGTATTGAAAATAAATATTAAATACACTATTGACTAGTTAGTATTAGAGAAGGAGATCCTCAATTTCAACTTTTCCTAGGCTGCTAATTTTATTTAATTTTCTGCTAATTTTATTTAATTTTCCCCTATTTAATTCTAGTCCCTGTCGAGGGCCAACGAAAGGATTTTTTTTTTTTTTTTGAGAGAGAGGGGTAAAAATCTACCCTCTTCGTTCATATTTTAGAAATAAACTAATCTAGAAATGTGAAGCAACTAAACTTCGAACTTGGGACCTCGGATACTAATCGTCAAGCCTTTAGCCTGCTGCAGTAGGTATAGTTGGTGCTAATGAAATATTGTTAACATCAAAGGTTAGGGGAAAGTGTTGACTATAAATTTTAAAAACACTTGTTCTCCGATAGCTTAAACTTTCATTCATAAGTAGCCTGTTTGCTTTTTAATTCTCAGATCTTTTCTTTTCTTTCTTGGCTTTGCAGATATCGCTATTTGCAGGTTTTGCTGCAGCATCATTTCTTTTCTATAGTGCCGTTCCTTTTCTCCTAAAGGTTAAATTCCTAACACAATTTCTACACTGATAACAATGTTTAGTAAGCCACTGCAATAATGAATTTGCCGCATGTTACGATATATTTAGTATATGTTACGATATATTTAGTATCTTATGGTATATTAGGATACTGTATATTATTATCATATATAGAGTAGGATTATATGGTATGTAATCCTAGTTGTAGTATTACTATAGTAGGCAATGTTACTATAGTAGACCTATCTCTTGTACTATATATTTTCATCAATTCAACCCAAGAGGGTATGCTCTTTTGCCCTTCTTTCATGGTATCAGAGCGGGAACCCTAATTTAGGGATATTGATCCACAGCTATCATCCACAACAAGTCTCACCTTCTTCCATAGGTGTTCTTTTCCTTTTGGTGTTCTATCTCCTCTTATCATTGGACTTCTATCTCTCCGCTACAGTACTGCTACAATATCTGCGCTACAGTATTACTACAGTACTCGCGCTACAGTACTGCTACAGTCGCGCGCTACAGTACTGCTACAGTACGCGCGCTACAGTCGCGCGCTACAGTACGCGCGCTACAGTAATTTCAGCCTCTTTGTGATTCCTCTTTGCTCTTCGGGTGCCGCTCGGACTATCCTCGTACCGCTCGCTGGTTGATCGTGTCGCTCGGTCCTTTCCCTGGTGCGGCCGTTCTTATTTGGTGCTAAGTGGTTCCTCTCTTGTGCGCTGGGTACAACTAGTTTGGTAGAAACCAGGTTCTTCCTTTTTCTCATCCGCTACATTCCGATTTATCTTTCTTTCATATCTAGTGGTGGATCCTTCTCTTTTGGTAGCAAATATGTCTTCTTCTACTTCAAATTTGCCAGTTGTTAACATGTTAAACTCTCGTTTCATGATTCAGAATCTCAATCTGCTTTTCCTTTTCATATTGTTCATTCTGATGTTTGGCAATCACCTGTTCCCTCTGTTTCTGGCTACAAATATTATGTTATTTTTATTGATGATTACTCTCGGTTTTCTTGACTTTACCTTTTAAAATTTAAACATGAAGTTTTTGACAAATTTTTCGAGTTTAAGACAATGGTTGAAAACATATTTTATAGTTCAATCAAAATTTTTCAATCTGACAATGGTACTGAATTTGTAAATGACAAATTTTCTACTCTTTGTTCACAAAATGGAATTATTCATAGATTCTCTTGTCCTTATACGCCTCAACAAAATGGCCTTGCTGAGAGGAAGCATAGGCATTTATCTAACATTGTTAGGAGCCTGCTGTTTCAAGCTTGCTTACCTCCTCGATTCTGGGCTGAGGCCATTCAAACTGCCGTCTTTCTTGTGAATCGAATTCCTTCTCTTACTGTTTTGAAAGGACAATCGCCATATGAAATTCTGCATGGTTGTGTTTCCCCTGACTTGCAACTTGTTAGAGTTTTTGGATGTTTGTGTTATCCCGATGTTCAGGACATTGCAGCTCACAAGCTCTCTCCCCGTTCTCTTCCTTGTGTCTTTTTGGGACTTTCTGACAAACATAAAGGTTTTCGCTGTCTTTATCCAAGCACTGGTAAAATTTTTATTTCTCGCCATGTTACTTTTGTTGAACATGTTTTTCCTTACTCTTGTCTTTCTAAATTATCTTCTTCTCCTTCCTCTTCTATTTCAAACTTTCAAATGTTTCAAAATTTTCTTTCTAATCCTCCCCTACTGGGTGAGAGTCCATCCACTATTGATGCAATCTCTGGCCTCTCCTTCACACGCCCCTCTACTGACGTTGGTTCACATACGCTTGTTTCACCGTCTGAGCAATTATCAGTTTTTCCTTCCACTGTGAATCATGATGCCCCACAGGTTAGTAATGAGAATGCTGCCGCTCCTGCTGGCCAAACTGAACTTCGGGTCTATACCAGACGACACACCAGCCGGCCTGCTGCTGCTTCACCTTCACCTATTGATCTGGCGCCTTCCACCTCTGATCATCTACCTTCCCCTCCGCCTGCTGCAGTCTCCCCTCCTTCTCATTCTCCTTCTGAGCCTCCGTTGCCTGCCAGAACACACTCTATGCTCACTCGATCCATGGCTAAGGGTTCCGCTGCGTCTTCCTCCTTCCTCGCTTCTGCACGTTCTATTCTTCCTGCTGAGCCTACCTCTTTTCATGAAGCTTCTCAGGATGCAGGTTGGCGTGCTGCCATGGCTGAAGAATTTGATGCATTACTGACCAATGCTACTTGGGATCTTGTTCCTCCTCCCTCTTCTGTTAATCTTATTGGCTGCAAGTGGGTATATAAAGTGAAGCAGAAGGCGGATGGTTCCCTTGAGCGTCTCAAGGCTCGGCTTGTGGCTCAGGGTTACAAACAACAACAAGGTATTGATTTTGATGAGACCTTTTCTCCGGTTGTCAAGTCGACCACTATTCGAACTGTTATTTCAGTGGCTTTCTCCTCTGGGTGGTCTCTTCGACAACTTGATGTAAAGAACGCCTTTCTTCATGGTACTCTCTCTGAAGAAGTTTATATGAAGCAACCGCCTGGTTTTGTGCATCCTTCTCTTCCTCATCACGTTTGCCGTCTCCGAAAAGCGATCTATGGTCTCAAACAGGCACCTCGGGCTTGGTTTCAGCGGTTTACTTCTTTTCTTTTTGAACTTGGTTTTGTTGGCAGTACTGCTGATCCCTCGATGTTTGTTTGTCATTCCTCTTCTGGCACTCTTGTTCTTCTATTATATGTTGATGATATTATTGTCACCGGAAGCTCCTCCTCTCTTTTAGAGGCTCTTATTGTCACCTTACAACGAGAATTTGCTATGAAAGATCTCGGGCCGCTACATTATTTCTTGGGCATTGAGGTTAATCGTTCGTCTTCTGGTCTTCATTTGACTCAGCAGAAATATGCGCATCAACTACTTCAGCGCCATGGCTTTCTTGATAGTAAGCCCGTCTCTAGTCCTCTCTCTCCGACTTCTCGTCTCTCTTCTCATGAGGGGCGCCTTCTTGAGGATCCCTACATTTATCGTCAGATCGTTGGTGCTCTCCAGTATCTCACCTTCACAAGACCAGATATCTCGTATGCCGTCAACTCTGTTGCCCAGTATTTACATGCACCTCGTGAACCCCACATGCAAGCGGTCAAGCGCATTCTGCGTTATATTCGCGGGACGCTGTCTTATGGCATTCCTATCTCCCGCTGTATCAATCCTTCTCTCGTGGCATTCGCAGATGCTGATTGGGCTGGTTGTCCCGATACCCGTCGCTCTACTTCAGGATATTGTATATTTCTAGGGCCCAATCTTATCTCCTGGTCCGCTAAGAAACAGCCCACTATTTCTCGTTCCAGTTCTGAAGCCGAGTATCGTGCTGTGGCTTACGCGCTTGCTGAGACAGTATGGATCCGACGTTTACTTCGTGACCTTGGTGTGTTCTTATGGCGCTCCATCAGCATCTATTGTGATAATCTCAGCACGACTTATCTTGCGGCCAATCCTGTTCTCCATGCTCGAACGAAGCACATTGAGCTTGACCATCAGTTCTTGCGCGAAAAAGTCCAGTCTGGTGATTTAGAATTGGTTCACATCTCTTCTGATAAGCAACTTGCTGATATTTTCACAAAGCCTTTGTCACCTTCTCGATTTTCGGCTTTGCGGCTCAATCTTCGCATCCGGCCAGTGGATGCTTAGCTTGCGGGGGGATGTTACGATATATTTAGTATATGTTACGATATATTTAGTATCTTATGGTATATTAGGATACTGTATATTATTATCATATATAGAGTAGGATTATATGGTATGTAATCCTAGTTGTAGTATTACTATAGTAGGCAATGTTACTATAGTAGACCTATCTCTTGTACTATATATTTTCATCAATTCAACCCAAGAGGGTATGCTCTTTTGCCCTTCTTTCACCGCATATAAGTGAGTTGTAAATGAAAAGCATATAAATCAAATTAAATTGTACTAGCAAAATGAAAACTCAAGCACATTTCTGATGCAGATGAGTGGAGCCACTTTGTTCAATCTCTCCCTTCTAACGTCCGACATGTGGGCAGTGCTCATCCGCATCTTCTTTTACCGTCAACAGGTGAAATTTCTGTCTCAGAGATTCAAACTATGCATTAATAGTGTGACATTGTTGTGCCTCAATGAGTTTAAAATTCATTACAGGTGCATTGGTTATACTTTCTCGCATTTGGTGTTGTTGCCATTGGGCTGATTGTCTATTCAGTAAAGTAAGTGCCACACAAATACTTTCATTTCCTATTGCACAAGTGTCATATGAAAAATAAAATATAGCTGTTTTACAAGTATATCAAATTTAATGAGCATCAATGTTCTTGCTATCTACAGCGAGGCCGGGATAAAAGGTGCAAAAGATGATGAATGTGAGGAAGTAACCGTCCAATACGAACAACTCACTGAAGAAAATTCAACAACACCGCTATTGTGAGAAGTGGAACACTATATCAACTCTATTCATATTCGATGCTGATGTTGAAGTTTACAATGCGATGTAACAAGTTCAGCCAAGAAGCTAAAAATTGTTGATGAAAATTCAAATGTGCAAAAAATTGATTAGAAATTAAATCCAAAAATTATCTATTCATTGATTGCTAAATCATACAAATATCCATTACCAAGTTCACGAGGTTTTCAAGCAAATTGGCGATTCTACAGAACTAAAAAGGAAAAAAAAAAAGATATCCATGAAATCTGAATGATGCATGTGCGAAACCAGTTTGAGGTTCTTGTAGCTTCGAACAACCAACTAGACACATTTGCTATGCCAACTATGTATGCATTCCCTGCACCTTGCTGTTGGAAGATGATAATTCTTCATACTTGACGTCGGCGCCAGCATTTAATTCTTCTGTATTTTGAATTTCCTGTGTGTTTGCATTGGCAACGCAGCACCTTCTATAGTTGAACTGGTTGAGTTCGTTGGAGCAGCAAGATCCACAAATTTAGGCAAATCATCTTTCTCGTCTAAAATTACACCATTCACGAGATCTTCGACTTTATGCTTCACTAGGCAGGCGCTACTTGGCCGCAAAACATTACCATGACAAAGATTTATTCGTGAATATCCATCAGCCCCAACTTTCACTACATTATTTTCGAGGCACCAGTTTAGCACCTCGAGATTCAAATCTAGACCCACTGCTGTTCTCCTTGGGTCAATCTGTAACCATTCAACACTGCAAAAAATACAAGAAAATAAGCTTATCCCTACGAACTTATTCAATATATTCGAAAGGAAGAAAAGCATGTTAAGGAATACTAATCATCCTTATATTTACCAAGGTTCTGAAAACCGAATCATACCAGCCGGTTAAACGATGTTTACTGCAAATTGGTGCGATGGCTGGTTCGGTCCAGGAATTAAGGGAGAAACCGGATTGAACCGGCCTTAACCACATGAATTGGCTGGTTAACTATGAAAACACCAAATCGGCCGTTTCAAATCCGGTTCGAATAAACAAGCAAATTTCGTTATTTCAATATTTACGGTATGAAGGGAGAATTTGAGCCTACAGTTGGTTAGGCATCCATTGACTCTAACCGCGAAGTCAAATCAACAGGGATGAAAAAATATGCAAAAATGTTACAATTCAAGTAGTTAAATGAGTTAAATTTTTTAAAAAAAAACATATATATATAATTATTTTCTTATATTAATATATTTTTACAATTTGACCCCAGATCAACTCTGGTTGAACCTCTGACCCTCAAAACTATTCCCTTTTCGGTTCGATGATTGGTTTGGTTTTCAAAACATTGATATTTACCTAAGACCAACTGTCTAATCATTAGATGAGAAAATAGGCCACAGACAACTTTCATTTGCCATGCAGAGAGCACTAAGTTATAACATGAGTCACATGATTCCTTTTAGTAGCTATTAGGTTGAGTTTGAAATACATTTTCCTTTTATACGTTGAATTCTCCCTTAAACTATATTGTGCCACAAAGAAAAATAACCTTATACTCTAAAACATTGGTAGAAAGTGGTAAAGTTTTTTATATATATATATATATTAAAGCACTAAAACGTCAATCGATCAAGTTGAGAGCATATTTGACTTCAATCGATTGAGCATCAAAAACTTAGATAGCATCCTGCAGATTGCAAATGCCAAAAGGTGGAAGGAAACTGCTCTCGAGAAAACAGACCATTCCTACTTGCACATGATTCATCCATCAAATGTTCACATAATACAATTGAAAAATAGGACAATCTGGATTTAAAAGGATAGTTACAAGATTAGGATTGGAAAAGACAATGCGAAGAGAAGGTCAGAATGAAACACGACTCCATGAAAATGGAAAGCACAGTCAGCCAGGAACAAAGAGAATGTCATTGCTCGATTGAGAGCAGATCGGTGTAGAATGCAGAGGCTCTAATTAAGCTGCCTCGCTTTGCTCTAGCGCCCCGCACCAACACTGCCTCATGTGCTGCCACGAACGGCCCGACCTGTAGCGTTCCAAAAAAATATTAAAATATTATCTTTTTCGGAATGATTATAGTTCGTGAATTAATCGACACGTCGGAAAAGTATCGGGACGAATCGGATTTGATTTGAACGTGAAATTGATGTCACAATTAACTTTGAAATATCACTTAACTTTCAGCTGGGTGCAGTCTTGGGTTAAGTTGTGCCATTGGCGCATCCAACTAAGCCCAACCACCCCAAATTGGAAATTTGGACTATTGTGCTTGGCTGAAACCAGCACCCACACTCCTCCTCCATGCAGCCTACACTTACTCTCGTCTCCATTCTCATTCTTCTTCTCCTCCATCACTTCTCCTCCCTGCTGTGGACATCCCTGCGCAAGAATTGCAGGCTGCTGTCAGCAACAATGCAAAATCAGCAGCAAGTTGAGGAAGACCTGAGCTTTAATTAGTGCTGCAAGTAGGTGAACTTCTTATTCTTCTTCTTCACCTTCTTCTCCTTTTCTTTCTTTTCCTCTGGTTCCTCTCCCTCTCCCTCTCCCTCTCCTTGCGCATCAATGCCAACTGCTGCTGCTGCTGCTGCTGCCGCCAGCAAGTGAAATGCAATCAGCAGCAGCAGCAGGTATGGATTGTGGTGGCAATTGCAGCAGGGAAGTGGATTAATGGGATTTTGTAGTTGGCTCCCTCTTCTCCTCATCCTTCATCTTTGCACCATCTTCTCAGCTGCATCCAGAGGAGAAGCCCCAGCTGAGCCTAATCCTCAGCTGCGGCAGCTAGGCTGCCAGCAGCCTTGCTGCAGTCTGGCAGCAGGACCAGCAGGAGAGAGAGAAGCAATTGGATGAATTTTCATACTCCAATTTCGAAATTGAAGGCATTCATTTGTGTATGGGGATGTTGGGATGCAGTCTATACCTTCCTTGAGCTGTAATTTCAAGTTAATAACTCTAATTTTGAAGTTGATCAAAGATGGTGTTGAAATTCTGATTTTCTGGACTGATTTGGGCCAATTTTGGATTTTGATAAAGTCCATTTGAATATCTGTAGGAGCTAAGCTTTGGAAGGGATGGGAGTGATCTTAACTTCATCCTCTTGTGATGGAACCTTGTTTGGAGCGATTTGGAGGTAAATTAATGGAGAAATTCAGTTTTCATTGGGGTTAAAAACCGAAAAACAGTTTTTGTGTTGAAGCTGAATACTTGAGCTTTATTTTATCTCTGTGATAGAATTTTGTTGTGAATTATTGACTTTTCTTATAGTTTAGAAACCAAAGATCACCCTTGGATTTCTCCCTACCTTTTTCTTGCCGTGGTCCTCCTTGTGGATCAAGAAATTGCAATTTAAGCTGCAGTTTCAGCAGCAGCTGCAGCAGTTGCATTACCAGCGGTAGCAGCTGGGCTTGAAGATGAAATTGATGAATTTTGATGCTTCCAGCTGTGACATTGGAGCATCCTCATGAATCATCTGGTTGTGTGGAGTAGGGAGAGCAAGTTATTTAGCTGAATTGGCGAGGAATTGAGCTTCAATTAAGGTAAATTTGGTTGTAATGCTGATTTTGGATGTTGAAGCTTCATTTTTGGGAGTTTTGATTCCAACTTTCTTGTGTGTGAATTTTAGGAGATTCTAGCTGATCCGCACCTAAATTGTAGCTGATTCAAAGTTGCTTCCAGCTGAATTGTAAGGTACATTGGCCCATGGTTAAGTAAATTTAATTCTGACGTCGAAATTACATGTATTATTGACTTTCGTTAGAATTCTTATTCGGTTTTTGATTCCGTTAAATCTAGCAGAGATTTTTAGGATTTGTCATCGCTTTCCTTTTAATTGGAGCTGGGGAAAGGTGCTCGTGGAGTTTCAGTTTGATCCGTGGTCGGATTAGCGCTCCAGGTGGGTTTAAGTTTACTGAATTCGACGGATTTCTCACTAAGTCACTAAATTTCACCATGTATACCTTATGCTTATCTAAGTTGAATGTGTTAACTTAGAAAAATACTACATTGACATGAAGAATGTTGTAATCTAAACCTCGAGCATGCTAAACCTATTCTTAGTGATTTTAGAAGCTGAATTAGAACTCAAAACTAGGAGAAAACCGTCGTTAAAGAATTAACTTCGTTAACTGTTTTTGCTCTTTTATCCCCTTAGTTAGAGGGTGGTGAGTGTTTGGATTAGTGTAGGATAGATTTACGCTCGTGCTGAAGGGCCGAGTGGATTTTTACAGCAATTGCTAGACTGAACAGTATAGTAGTGTGTCGTCTGGGTCGACGGTGGTCCCAGATCTTCAGTTTTTGCATCAGATTGTGTCTGGGGCACGTGAGTCACAGCTTTGAGATCTAATTGATCATTGCATTGACTACAGCCTGCATGAGCCAAATTTGAGCTCAACAGAGTACGCAGTTTCCTCGACGGGGTCGCACCCCTCAAGTGCCACTCCGGAGTTTGGCCTTTAGTGCATTATGTCGCAGCAGCCCTTTTTGGGCGTCCTACCTTGGTTCGGCCACCCCCGAGGGTGGTGCGTAGTAGTAGGTTGGCACAAGCTGGAATGGCCTTATGGCGGTCCCTTTGGATTGAGTTAGTGGTTGTCAGCTCGATAGATAGTTGATGCATACATTATAGTGATATTATGACTTGAGCATTAGTAGTGTAGTAGCATTGTAGCTGTAGATTTCTTCCAGCTTTACTACTTTTGCTCCTTTATTTACCCAGCTTTTTTTTTAGTTTCGTAGACTTAGTGGGTAGGCCGTTGGCGTTGGTGACGGTACCCACTGAGGACTACTTGTTTATAGTAGTTCTCACGCCCATTGTTACTTCTCTTTCTTGCAGAGCCATCTGTTCCTATTGCTGCCACTGATCGAGATAAGGAAGTCGCGAGTTAGATTCCTACCCTTCGGTGAGTTGTGCAAGAGTGGAGTACCATTTTGAGACAGCTTTTGTGTATAATCATTTTACATATAATTGTGTATATGTTCTTATATTTCAGAGTTGTGTGAGGTGTTTATATACTCCATGGATCTTATGTATGTACAATGGACTATGTTCTAGTTTTAACAGTTTTTTATAGCTCTGTTACATGTTTGTAATAGCTCTTGTATTCTTTACAGGTCTTCTATCGCTTCGTGTACACAGGGCTTCCTGTGTATGCGGCGGATCTGTTGGCAAGTCCGGGTTAGGCTGAACCCCGGGGCGTGACAGATTAAATTGGTATCAGAGCTTAGGGATAGGTCGTCGGGACTTAGGAAACCCTAGGCTTTTGGCATACCTTAAGAAGGCTAAACGTAAGAGACGTGGTTTACCGTGAAAGTCGGCAATTGAATTGTTATAAACTCTCCCGGGAGTGTGGAGAGTGATCGAAAGAGATGCGTCTTTTCCTGCCAGATGGTTATGTCGACTGTAGATGACATAATATTTGTAAGAAATTAACCGGCACAAAAGAAAAAACGCAGCGGAAAATAATTTTGCATTTTTTAAATTTTTTTGAAGCCAAATACATATCACATATGAAAAACTAGAAAACCAATAAATCAATCCAGTGCCGGTGGATCATTCTTATGTTACTATGCAAAAATTTAATCTAAACAAAACTCTTTCTATTTAGAGATCTTACCGTGAACCAGTTAAGGTCTCTTGATCTACTATACAGTTGAAACTGAATATGACGAACTGAGGTTCCGATGTAGCCGCGCACGTGCCCGACCTCTACGCGTATCCACACGGAATCGGCGCATACCCGATCGATCTTTGTTTCACGAACAGGATGAGTCACGGACCATCTGGATGGTGCTAGCAATTCCTTCATGATCCACTAGTCGATGAAGAATAGAGAAGTTGATCAGAGAGAAACACGCGCGCGGGAGAGAAATCGGAGAGAGATTGATCTCTATATGTATATACATCAAAAGCCATTATGCATCTAATTAATTAAGGTGCCTCCAATCCGTACGGCACTTTGTGCCGTACAACTCAACTTTTTCTTTTTTTTAATTTCACACCCTTTGTATACATATAAATTTATATATGTATATATAGAATCCTATTTCATAAAATCTTATCTAATAAGATTTGCTCTCTCCAATATAATTAAATATTCATACTTATCCAACTAAATCAAATCTAATTAAAATCTTATCTCATAAGATATTATGAATATTTAATTATTCTCTAATCCAATTAGAGATAAATATTAATCTCTCCATATTTAATTAGATCTTATCTAATTTTATTCTTATCCAATAAGATTACTTACTAAATATTTAAATCTTATTTAAATATCTTTTATAATTAAATATTATCCACTAATCCAATTAGTGATAAATTTAAATCTCGCGCATAATTCTCAGATTGATTCTGAGATCCTAATCTAATTAGGACTATCAGTAATAACTGAGTTGAATAATTAAATTTAATTTAATTAAGCAGCTTCCTCTTATCTTCATCGCTTACACTAACCTCTTTAGGGAACGACTCTTATCCATACGATTCGGATGCACATAATTCCTAATGTGTGTGACCGCATGTTCATTACCATTCGGCAGTGGAGTTCAACATCAAACTCTTTGATATTTAATTAGAACTCTTCTTATCGATAAATAAGAACAATTCAACTCGAATAATTCATATTCTCTCACCGTCCGTGAGTGACACCTAGCAGTATATCACGGCAATCCAGAATGGTGATGAAGAATGAACCTTTCTGCTTACAGTTGCCGCGTGATTAATTTCTTCCAACATGCAATGTCCTCATCGAACTAAGATCATGATTACTCGCCAAACCTTATCATTCGACCATATGACTAGAATATCTGAAATCAACTCAATATGGGCACACAGTAGAAAACTCTTTCCACATACCATGTACCCTGGCCAGGGGTTTTTCGAGTCGAGTCCGATACACAGCATATGACGTTCTCCCTCATTATTGAGAGTGTTGGATTCCTTATTGCGCATTCACATACCTCCCCACATAAATCACTACAGTCAATCAGTACCGAACATAAACCCGTGTCTAGAGTCTAAGTATTAGTACTGTCAAACGGTAATAACCTATACGTGAAGCAACTATGATGCCTCAGGTCTAAGGAGTACTTCACACAATTGTAGCAATGAACTTGTCACTAGCAAGTATGGAACCATGTGACTATTCAACTAAATGGTCACACTCATTGTACTTGTTCTCTAACAAGCACCTATATGCTTGTTCTAGTGTCCATACACTAGTGACTTGAGATTCGTCACCTCAATTAGAAACATGGCATACATCGGCCTATCCGGAATATCACCGTCCCTGTAATATTCCTCTGGCTAAGAGCATTTAAAGAGTCTCGTACAAAAAAGTACATATCTCAAATTCCTAACTCTTAGGAATATGTCTTCTCAAACAAAGACCCTATGGACGATCACGTCAATATTGTACTGCTATACAATAGACATAAATAGGATATCTACCCTCATGTTATGAATTATAAATGATTACTACATAAATACCCTTAAGCTAGTGTCACCGGATTGACTTTTGGGCATATAACTAACAATATTGTGAGGGAAAAGAGATGTCTTTCTAGACTATCGCTTGATTGGGTCGAGAGTTGTTTTGCAGTGTGTGACTGATATGTGGTTTATTGCAGGTGGTCAAGATGCCTCCTAGATGCCGAGATCGACCACCTACGCAGGCTAACCCCGCGCCACCCGATGTGCTAGAGCAGGCGGGATCGAGTGTGCCACCAGATCTAAGAGCGCAGTTTGCAACTGCATTTATTTTGCCAAACTTCGAAGTCCGGACTCTCTAAGAAAGTCCAGACATCCTCTACATAACAATAGAAAGTCCCTTCAGGATTCAGACTACTCTACGAGGGTCTGGACCTCAGCAAAAACTCTTTAGAACCATATGTTCGGGATCTGGACCTTAGAGGGAAGTACTGACTCTAAAGTATAAATTTTGATTACAATAGTTCGGGATTCAGACTTTCCTTCAGGATCCGGATCTTGACAATATAAAACATTAGTTTTATGATTTAATCCAATTTTATCAATTCTAAATTCCTTCTATAGATATTAATATAATATTAAATCTTCATTAACACTGCAAAAACTTGTGGAGAGTTGTGAGCTTGAAGAATAAGTCTTCAAGTCTTCAAATTACATCTTTTCTCTATGAACCCTTCAAGACTCCCACTCAACTTCACAAAATCCACTAACTTTGAAATCCGTAATAATCTCCCCTTTTGGCGATTCTGTGACAAAACTAAAAAAATAAAAGAGAACACTCACAACAGTAATCTTATAAAAATAAAAATAAATTGAGTTCATTACAATTACCAAACAACAAACTTCTCACATGATTATTCTAAAGAAATGTAAAATTATAGATAAAAACTCCTAGAACAGACTCTATGACGTAGACAAAAGTAAGAGTCTTGAAAGTCTTGTACTCCCTGCAAAATAAAACAATCTCCAACAAAATAATAAAGAATTATGAATCCAAGATTGTTAGTAAAATGGTTACTACTAGTTAATTTAGCAAGTTAGGTTATGTTATTGTTAGTTTAGCAAGTCAAGTTATGTTATCATCCTCCCCATTTTTGTCAAGAAATTCTAAAAAAATGATAGGAGGATACAACTATAGCAGAGAATTACAGTACTAAACATAAGGCTACAAGCAACAGAAGTATCATTTCTGATACCGAGCAAAGAAAAATACAAGTTTGCTCACTTTTTGCTCATAGTATAATTTTCAAAATGTGTTTTGTCGAAGTATTGTGTGAGAGTGCAATAAATCTGTCTGGAGCGTCAATTTTGGTGGCTTCCTGAATGAATGGAGTGATACAATTCTGCTTCGAAATGAAGGTGATGTATGTCCTGTTGTGTTCAGTAAAGATTGATGCCATAGCTATGCACATAGATGTATCTGTAAATCAAATATCGGTACGTGAAGACCACCATTGTAGGATAATCTATATACATTGCATGTAATAACAAGAAGATGCATGGGTATGGGGTTATTTGATGTCACTGAGCTTATCTTTCGAAGGCGAAGTAATAACCATTGTAGCAAAGAGAAGCTTTGTTGTTTTGAACAAAAGTTTAGTTACTAGATATCAGTTACACTAGGAGTTTGATAAACCATTTGGCCTTTGATTATAGTCTTTTGTGATGTTGTCTTATTGTTTAGCTTATTGGCAAGTACAATTTTCAGTAGCTCGGGCATTCTCTTCAACTCTTGACTATTCTCCATCAGTGTTTCTTGTTACAGCTAAAATGGCTTAAACATATCATTTTGTTAGGAGAGATCGCCGTCTAAAGCACAGAAAGCAGAGGCTTGTTTGTTTCTGTGGATCTCGAAGGTTGAATTCATAATTTTGAGAAAGTTATCGTTGGCGGTGTTAATTTGTTTAGACACTGAAATCAGGAGATCGTCTGAACTACCACTCACAAATACACGAAGATCGTTCTTGCAACTTTGATGGTGTGGGAGAGAAATCGATTTTTTGAAACTCATAGGCTTCTCGCTCTCCGACTTTGTGATTCCACGCAGCCCCTCCACTTCGATTTCAGTTAAAGAACACAAAGTAGAATCTTAGAGAAGTGTCGAGAGGCTTACATGCCATACGCAAGGATTTAAGGGACTACTATGCAAAAATCTCCCGCCCGCGAAAAGAAAAGGGAAAATGCTACCCGGGCCGCACCAGCGGAACCGGTTACCTGGCCCGGACTAGTCGGATCGAATTAATGGGCCAATCCGGCCCGGTACGGGCCATTAATACGAAACGGCCACCTCTATCCGCTTCGTCGCTGCTCTCTCTCCAGTGAGCGAGAGCGTTCCATCTCCACTGAGCTGCTCTAATGGCGAACCCGAACACCGTACTCCATTCCTATTCATTTTCCTCTCAAATCCCACCTCCGTACGTAGTCTTCTAATAGTTTCCTCCTCTTCCAATGGAGCTTGCCTCTTCGAGCTCCCTCTTCTTCCCACCTCTCCGCCTCCGCCTCCGCCTCCGCCTCCGCCCCGCCCCATCACGAAGAAACCTCTCGCCCAATCCCTCCTCTTCCTCCTGCATCGTCTCTCGCACCTCGAACCCCTCCGACGGTTCCGATGAGAATGGGCCCAAAAGAGCTACTATAAGGCTCCTCCAATTTTCCGTAACCCTAACGGTGATCTCCGCCTCGCTCCCTCGATCCCCGGCGCTCGCCAAGGTGTCGGAGAAGAAGCGCCCGCCGAAGCGCGCGGCGGAGGCCCTCTCCGCCGAGGAGCTTCGGTCGTGGACCCGCGGCCTCCCCACCGTTGGCGACCGGATCCCCTACACCGAGGTTTTGAGCCTTAGGGCGGAGGGGAAGCTCAAGCACATCATCAAGCTCCCTTCGGCAAGCTTGCGGCGGCGGCCCGACCCGGTGCTTGTTGTTTTGGACGATTCTAGGGTTTTGAGAACGGTCCTCCCCACGATCGAGAGAGATGAGAGGTTTTGGGAGAGGTGGGATCAATTGCAGCTTAATTCCCTTTGCATCAATGCTTACACTCCGCCGGTTCAGAAACCGGATGTTCCCGCGCCTTACTTGGGCTGGTTGGCGAGGATTCCGATGCAGTTATTGTCGTTGGTGAAGCCTAAGCCGAAGTCGAAGCGGGTGCTGGAGCTCGAGAAGGCGAGGAAGGAGCTTGCGGAGAGGAGGCGAGCTGAGCTTGCTAGGGTTAGGCAGGAGAGGGAAGCCATGGAGAAGGCTCTCAAAGCTCAGAAGAAGGCTGATGAGCGGAAGCGGAGGCTCGAAATGAGGAAGGCTAATTATGAGCAGTCACTCCGGCAAGCGAGAAGGAACTACCAGCAGATGGCCAACATGTGGGCTGACATGGCCAGGGACAAAAACGTCGCGACCGCCATTGGGGTTTTGATCTTCTACGTCTTTTACCGGACGGTCGTGCTTAACTATAGGAAGCAGCAGAAGGATTACGAAGATAGACTGAAAATTGAGAAGGCGGACGCAGAGGAGAGGAAAAAGATGAGGCAGTTGGAGAGGGAAATGGCGGGGCTAGAAGGGACCGGGGATGACGAGGACGAGGAGAAAGGAAGCGAGCAGAATCCTTACCTTAAGATGGCGATGAAATTCATGCAGTCGGGTGCTCGGGTGCGGCGGGCGCACAGCAAGAGGCTGCCGCAGTACATGGAGAGGGGTGTTGATGTCAAGTTCAGTGATGTGGCTGGTCTAGGGAATATAAGGCTTGAGCTTGAGGAGATTGTTAAGTTTTTCACATTAGGGGAGATGTATCGGCGGCGAGGAGTGAAGATTCCTGGTCAGTGTCTCATACAAAATAAGATCTATGATTTGCTTCTTCGAACTACTTAGTATTTAGCTTAAAGAATAAACAAGTTTGGTTATTTGATGATTACCATTAAGTTTTAGTTGATGCAGTGCACACAATTATTTTCTTATAGTTTAGTTGCTTAGAAGTTTTGATAAAAAATGTAGAGAGGTGCTCTGCTATGAGTTTCATCATGAATGCTTGGCTTGTAGTTTATACTACCTGCGTAAGGTCTCTCCTCTTTTCTTTTACCAAAAACTTTATCATAATTCTCCATTATGTCTAAATGCATACGCCAAATTAATTGTTTGTTCAGGTGGCATACTTTTATGCGGGCCTCCTGGAGTAGGAAAAACCTTATTAGCGAAAGCTGTTGCTGGCGAAGCAGGTGTAAACTTCTTCTCAATTTCAGCTTCACAATTTGTGGAAATATATGTTGGTGTAGGTGCATCTCGTGTTCGTGCACTTTATCAAGAGGCAAAAGAGAACGTAAGACTTGTCTAATTGCACTTTCGCCCATATATTTTACCTTTTTTTGTTATTCTACTTAGAAAATTCCTGTTCTTTCCAACACTCTCTTAATATAGGATATGCATTTTTCATGAATATCATGGTTGACATGGTAGATGCGCAATATCATTTGTTTCACTAGCTAGTTGTGCAAACTTAGTGAAGTGCTATCTCTGATTCTCTATGTATCACAGGCCCCTTCAGTTGTCTTCATCGATGAGTTAGATGCTGTTGGAAGAGAACGTGGTCTGATTAAAGGTTCCGGCGGACAGGAACGAGATGCCACCCTTAATCAGGTAAAAAGTCAACGCACAATGCGTTATTATCTATTTAACAGTAGTTGTTGCTCTCTTAAATATTCAATTATGTTTGACATTTTGCTACATGGGCTCACTGAAGCTCCTTGTATGCTTGGATGGGTTTGAAGGAAGAGGAGAAGTCATCACCATCGCTGCAACCAATAGGCCAGATATTCTTGATCCAGCACTTGTGAGGCCTGGGCGATTCGACAGGAAAATATTTATTCCAAAGCCAAGCCTCATAGGTCGAGTTGAGATTCTCAAGGTAGTGATTTATAATTGTTTTTTTTATTAGTTAGAAATGCTCTTTGTGAACTGTAGGTACATGTACTTCACTTGGAAGCCAGAAAATTGAAAAGTAACACTTTGTACATTGTTAAACACGTATAGAATATTGTTTCTTTATTATGTCTTCCGTGCGAACCATGTTCTTCAAAGCTCAAATTACTGTTATTCCACTGCACGCAGCTTAAAATTGAACTTATTGGTGGCTGTAACTTTTCATACCCTTCACATAAGAAGATTAGGAGAATTAATTAACTATTCATGCTCTGTTTTAATTCTACTAAACTATACATGAATGGTTTTA
Source organism: Puya raimondii (assembly GCA_016920855.1). Classification (NCBI taxonomy): domain Eukaryota; kingdom Viridiplantae; phylum Streptophyta; class Magnoliopsida; order Poales; family Bromeliaceae; genus Puya; species Puya raimondii. The sequence goes on from JABWPP010000049.1 coordinate 92,988,234, forward strand.
TTGTTACAATTTTCAAGCATGCTGACATTATATGAGTGTTTCGGACCTAATAATCCTTTACAAATTGCTATGAATAGGTCCATGCTCGGAAAAAGCCAATGGCTGATGATGTAGATTATATGGCTGTTGCTAGTATGACCGAAGGAATGGTTGGTGCTGAATTAGCAAATATAGTAGAGATTGCTGCCATAAATATGATGCGAGATGGCAGATCTGAGGTATGCTTCATCTCCTCTTCTCTCCCTGCCTAACGATTTCCTCTGATTCGCTATAAACAGGAAGCGGTCATTGAAAAAAGAAAATCTTATAACTAAGGCTGATCATGGCCTATTTCTATGTACAGAAGTTGTATAATAAATACTTGATTTTGGTACAGATAACAACTGATGACTTGTTGCAAGCAGCACAAATAGAGGAGAGGGGAATGCTGGATAAGAAGGATAGGAGTTTGGATATGTGGAAACGACTAGCTCTTAACGAGGCAGCTATGGCTGTTGTCGCTGTGAACTTTCCCGATCTAAAGAATATTGAGTTTGTATTGTCTGGCACTCTGCTCTAGTTTTATTGAAGCTAATTTACTTCTTACTTGCCATCTTTAGTGTAACAATGTGCTGCTTGACGTATGTTATGACCTGGCTTCGTCAGCTGTGTTGATTTTTTTCTTATATCATAAGAATATCGAGAGTTATCATCTGCCCCGCTATTTTACTCTGTGTATAATTATCTGCAAAATGGTAATTAGATTTTTGGTATGCACATTAGCTACCTGCAGTATGATCAACTCAAAGTCTTGCATATTTATCTCTTCTGTGAACGAATGATGTTATTAATGCTGCATCAAAGTAAATTGATCATGTAGGCAAGTTGAAAGATTCCACCCTCTGATAGAGGCATAATAGATAGTTGTCTTTCGTAGTAGAAAAAACTTAGCACTAAGCATCTAGCTATACTTGATTTATTATATCACTCTGTAACATGCGCTATGGGGAATTTGTGAATGGAATTTATTATAATTTATAAAGGTGAAAATGTGGCAGTGAGAAGTTGAGAAATTAATGATTTACATATTCTCTTTTAAAATTTTAGATATTGGAAGATGACATTCTACTACGAACATTTTTCTGTTGTTCTTTTATACTTCTATTTTGGCTTATTATTCTTGTATCTTGCTGCCACAGTGCTTGTTATTATTGTTACGGTTTCCTTATGCAGTATGAGGTATGATATGTTAACAGTTTGGTTACTTCTGTCTAGGTAACAATTGCACCTCGAGCTGGCAGAGAATTGGGATATGTGCGAGTGAAAATGGATCATATGAAGTTTACAGAAGGAATGCTTAGGTAGTTATGATTTTGAATTAAATATTTGTCAATTTTGAGCTCAAAAGATATCGAAATGAATTTCTGCCTGATCACCCATATTTTGGATGTAATATTTGATTAGTCTAGTTTGTTTATGTTGCACTTGTCCGACGAATGAATTTTGAATTCTTACGCTCTCCTTTCAATTTTCCAGTCGACAATCACTTCTTGATCACATTACTGTTCAAATTGCTCCACGTGCTGCTGATGAAATTTGGTATGGTGAGAGTCAGGTAAGTAATGCTGACATTTGTACTTTTTCTCCCTTGCTTGGCTTCTTTCATCTGTCCTTTGCTTTCTCTCTGTGGTTGGTTCTACTGCTGTTGCCTATACAATTATGTGAAGTAGGAAAGATACTCAGCTTTGCTTTTTGGCGTGATGTGGTTTTAATGAACAGCGATATACATGTAAAACCTCACTTATGACATGGAATTTGTTGCAGTTGAGTACAATTTGGGCAGAGACAGCGGATAATGCCAGGTCAGCTGCACGGAGCTTCATTCTTGGTGGCCTATCTGAGAAGTATTATGGTTTATCTGATTTCTGGGTTGCAGATCATATTAATGTATGTTAAGGAAATTATCTTCTGCAATATCCACCTCTCTCATCTGTACCGTTCATGACATTGTTTATTCTTTCAGGAAATTGATTTGGAGGCTCACCGGATTCTAAATAATTGCTATGAGCGAGCAAAAGAGGTATTTGTTTATGCCATATATATCTAAATGTCCCTTTTCCTTCCTAGCTTACGCCATTTGATATGGCCAGACTCAATATCTTGAGTTATTTCTTTCAGATTCTACAGCGGAACCGAAAGCTCATGGATTTTGTGGTTGATCACTTAGTCGAGAAGAAAAGTCTAACCAAGAAAGAATTCTTCCAGTTGGTTGGAGAACACGGTCATCTTGAGCTGATGCCACAAAATATCATCAATATTAGGAATACCAAACGGATGCAATTTCAAGAAATAATGATGGCTCAGAAGGGTTCAGGTCTAGAGAGCTGTACATGACATACCAAGCAAACATTCTGTAGGTATGCTTTATTATAATCTTCATGCTCTAAACTGTCTATTTTTGTTCAGGTTGTGCATTACAATGCAAAATAAGTCTCCTCCACAATTCTGTTTTGGTTGAGACCAAGTGAAACATTCATAGTCTTTGCAAAAATTGAAATATTTATATTTCTTAAGATGATGCACAATCTCACTCACTGAAAATTCCATTTATCATGAATCGATCTGCAAAGATATTAGTTGCTTTTACTATGTAGCACTGAATCGATTAGCTCTCCTTTCCTACAAATTATTTTGTATCTGAGAATTTTCATGTGGCCTGAGCTTTTCATTTTGCTGGACTCCGCTTAGTCAGATTACTGTTCTAATTGACATGGAGATTTGCTGGAGTTGATATCACATGCCTGTATTTTCCTTTGGAGTGTTGTATATGAACCTCTTCTGATCTATCACTAGAGGACTTTCAAAATCTTTGTGAGGTATGCAGTATGTCTTTGCTTTCAACTTCTTTTGTACCATAATTGTTGTCTTCTAAGTTCTATCGAGATACTTATATTCTCGAGTATTGAGATCATGCAGGTAAATGGTTTCCATGCAGCTAAGTTGGCATTATATTCTTTGACATTGACGGTAGAAACTAAAGTGGCCCCATAGAGGCTAATTCGAAGGTTCTCATTGAATGGCTACTTGAAGAGGTGTTTTCGAGATCACACTGGCATACTCAGCAGTTGGTTGGTATTCGTGCACAAAAAAACTTATCCCAAAACACTGCTCTTTCCTTGGCGGGAGTGGCTGATCAATTGTAAACTCGAGAATTCGCATTAAAGCTTTGCGCTAGTATCAACTGCTGTACGACAAGTTTGTTGTTTTCAGAGATCATAATGAGATAGTAGGGATTTTATCCATTTTGGGCAGCTTTTGGTGCATTTTTTTCCTGTTCTGTTCTTACAGGTGTTTAAACAAACGTAATTTTCTCTCTTGTGTGGTTTAATTCTGGTGAGAGTTGAGTTGATGGTACAAGTTGTGTGTCAAGTGACTATAAAGGTTAATCGTATACACATGTTCCTGTGTATACACATGTTCCTGCCACCTCAGCAGATAGTGTGCAGAAATCAGCCATTTCTTGGGAGTCGCATTAGATTTGACTGTTGGGGACTGCACCAACATCGTGCTTTCACCGCCGTTCACCGGCGTCCGCCTTTCGTTCGTTGTTCTCCGCCGTTGAACACGATTCACCGACCTTTCCCCTTCATCTATGTGCTGGTTGACGACCGCTCCACCCACATCCTCGTCTCCCCCACCTTCCCTGTCATTCTGTTGCTCAACGCCGTCTAGACCCCTGTTTGGACCAGCACCGTCATTCCGTCCCCCAGGAGGTGGTGGAGGACCCACATCCTCGTCTCCCCCACCTTCCTTGTCATTCTGTTGCTCAACGCCGTTTAGACCCCTGTTTGGACCAGCACCGTCATTCCGTCCCCCAGGAGGTGGTGGAGGAGGATCTTCTGGGTCATTAACCCCCTCCCTCTCTCAACTATTCAGATGCACAGGAATATTAAAGCTGTCATCTCTCATGTAGATACTTAAGTTTTGAGGAATATTTCTCAAGTCGTCGACGCCCACTTGACACCGAAAGGCCCTCAGATCCATCATGGATTTGGACGTATTATCCGCTCTCAAGAACATTCCGAAGCCACTAACAAGTGCCGCCACCCGCGCGATCGTCCAACATTCAAAAGGTAAATTAAGTAGTCTCATCCAGGCAGTGAAAGCAATCCTGTGCGGCATTGCATTTCTTTATGGTCCCCAAGAATGGCAACGAAGCTAGAAGCCTTCCAATGTGATAATTTTCCTCCTAACGAGGGTCTCCGCCGACACCCATTCTGGAAGGAAGATCGCATAGTCCCTATCTCTGTACTTCGCAACAAAAAAATCTGTAGGGTACCCGCCAAAACGATTTGCTAAAGCGTTAGCGATCGTTTGCTGCGGGCACGCAGTAGCCTTACTAAAGGCCACCATGGGTCTTCTCAGGATGTTGATGGGTTTGTTTCGATGAACCACCGGATGGAGACATCATCAGTGAGCATGGTCGACTTCGAGGGACCGGAGAATAGTATCACTCTGCATTCAAGATGCAACGTGGGGAAGAAAAGGATGCGACACGAGGTGCCGACGGGGGATGGAAGGCCTACTCCGTTAAGGATAAGCGCGAGAGTCGCAAAAAACGCCGCGGGCACAATCCTGAGCAAGGCTATGCTCCGCAACGCCACTTTAAGAGAAGGAGATGGGGTTTGTGATGCGAAAGCGGTCCTCAAATTCAGCAATCAAAAGTTGGTGAAGAAGAGCAACCTGTGTGGGGTGCAGCTGCAGGATGTGGATGTGCATTGCTTCAGGAAGTTTTTGAAGAAATGCATCTGAGGCTGTTTCTCTCTCTCTTTGATCTTTTTTGGTTTGTTGTTTTGGGCCTTGTCGGTTAGTTGGGATTTTTTTGGTTATGGTTAGAATTTACAGTTGGAATGTAAGAGACCTGAATGACCTCTCTAAATGAAATGCTGTTAGATGTGTGGTGTCTAGGTTTAGGAATGCTGTGTTGTGTTTTCAGGAAACTAAACTTGGTTCTGTGTCGCTCTCTTTTCTGCGTAGTGTCTGTGGTTCTTTCTTTAACAAGTGTCATTTTGTTGAGGCCAATGGCACTTCTGGAGCTTTGTTAACATGTTGGAGCTCACGCATGTACACTTGTAGTAAAGTGATCGTGAGAAAGTTCTCTCTGACTCTTAAACTTTCTCATTTAAAAAGTGGTTTGTGTTTCTACATCACGAATGTATACGGGCCCCCCTCTTGGGATTGTAAAGAAGCATTCTGCTCGGAACTGGCCCTTCTCAAAAGTACCTGTAAAAGGTGCTGGGTCATCTGTGGGGATTTTAATTTAACCAGAAACCAAGAGGAACGGCGAGGGAGAAAATGGAGCAACAAGCTGATGGGAATATTCAATGATCTCGTACGCGAACTAGAGTTGATAGACATGCCAATGCAAAATCAAGCTTTTACATGGTCTAGCATGCAAAAAACTCCTAATCTAGCTAAACTGGATCATTTCTTGATCTCAAAAGAGTAGGACCAGGCATATCCACTTTCTAAAGTATCTGCACTCCCCAGAATCACATCAGATCATTGTCCAATCTTATTTTCTACACGAGGCAAGATTAGAAGCAAATTATTTCACTTTGAGGAGGTATGGTTAAACTGTGAAGACTTTTGCACGAAAATCCCAATGTGGTGGCAATAAGTTAGTGGCAAAGATACGGCAATCTTAACATTTACTGCTAAATTGAGACATTGTCGTATTCAAATTAAAGAATGGTGCTCTACAAACTTCCATAGCATTAGAAAAGTAAAAGAAGAGTTAATGCACGAGATTCAGTTACTGGATAGGATGGAGGAGATGCAGGACTTGTCACATGATTTAACACAAAAAAAAAGAGGAACTCAAGCTAAGACTCTATTAGATACTTGATGACGAAGAACAATTGTGGAAGTCCCGGGCTAAAGAACGCTGGCTGAAGGAAGGTGATGGCAACACAAATTTTTTTCATGCAATGGCTAATAATAGAAGACGTTCTAATGCGACAGGTGTGATTGAAGATAACAGCTGAAAGTTCTAGAACAATGAGGAAAAGAAACAGTACTTCTGGAGCTATGTTACACAACTTTTTGCATCGAAAGAGTAGAATCAGGTAGAGTGTGGGGATTGGAGCGGGCTATTTCTAATAAAAAGAATCACATCTGCAAATCAGCTCACCACACCTTTTGAGATAGAAGAGATTAAGAAAGCAGCTTTTCAGCTTGGTAGAGATAAGGCGCCTGGCCCAGACAGGTTCCCTATGAGTTTCTATCAGACTTTTTGGGAAGTTCTGCAGTTTGACACTTGGAATATTTTTGAAGAGCTATATGAAGGGAAGCTGTTCACAGGCCCCGTTGACTATACCTATATTACCCTCGTGCCTAAGAAAGAGGGAGCTGAGTGAGCAAATGATTATTGTCCAATTAGTCTCCTTAATGGAATATAGAAATTAATCTCCAAGGTCCTAGCAAACAGATTGGATAGGTTCATAAATGAAATTATCTCCCCATCCCAATCGGCTTTTTGAAAGGAAGACTGTTGGCAGACTCTTTTGTTACAGCTGCTGAACTAGTTGCTTGGGGCTACAAGGAAGTGATTAAGGTGGTCGGGATAAAGGTGGACTTTGAGAAGGCTTATGACAAAGTCAGCTGGAACTTTTTATCAAAATTATGGACTGGTGGGGCTTTGGGGATAAGTGGCATGGATGGGTAGAGCAATGCTTATGCAATTCCAAGGTAGCAGTGCTAGTAAATGGAGAGGCAACGAAGTGGATTAAAACAAAAAGACGAGTACGTCAGGGGGATCCACTGTCCCCTTTCCTTTTCTTATTGGTGGCTGAATGCCTAACTAGAATGACGGACAAGGCAGCTAGATCAAATCTTATCAAGGGGCTGGGACCGACTGAAAATAGCTTGGTGTCGCTTATTCAATATGGAGATAATACAATCTTTTTTTGCGAGGCTAAACAAAATTTTTTGAGAAACTTAAAATTTATGTGGACTATTTTTGAGTGGGCCTCTTGAGGCTATTCTATATGAGAGGACGCGAGAATAAAGCTAGCAAACTAGTGCACATCCTAGCCTTTAAAGTGGGGGAGTTCCCTACTAAGTATTTAGGGTTGCCACAGTCAAGTAGGACTCTAAGGAAGGAAGATTGGTTGGGAGTTATTGACAAAATACAAAGAAGAATTGACGGGTGGCAAGCTAAGTTACTCCCGCGCGGAGGTAGATTAACGTTTGTCAATGCAGTTCTTGCCAACCTGCCAATTCATTTTCTCTCTATCTACAAGGTGCCAAAATGGGTCATTAGACGTATTGAGGCGCTAAGAAGGGACTTCTTCTGGAAAGGTGGGTAGGACACTACAGGAGGATCATACATGGTAGCTTGGAGAGGTGTGTGTAAGCGCGAGAACGAAGGAGGACTTGGGGTGAAGGACTTAAATGCCATGAATGATGCCCTTATCACAAAGTGGTGGTGGCGATTTTTCACGAGGCCGGACGTACAGTGGAGAAAGCTGGTTAAAGCCTTATACTACTATAGAAGTAAACCCTTGAGGGAAGGTAAGTCCTTTAAACCGGCCTCACAATGGTGGAAAGATGTGCTTAAGCTTAGGGATGCCTTCATTTGTGGAGCTTGCTTCTCTTTAGGGGATGGCCGGCAAATTGACTTTTGGTCGGATAGGTGGCGCGGCGAAACCTCATTATGCTCTCTAGTGCCTGAAGTTTATGATAAAGTGGAGCTTAAGAATGTTACTGTAAAGGAATGCTATGCCAGCAAAGGATAGAGATGGAGAAATTTTTTAAGGGGGATTAATTCAGCGAGCCAGGATAGTAACCTGGCGAGCCAGGAAAGTAACCTGGCGGTACAGGAACTCAAGCGTAGGCTTGCGGTGGTAAGAACTGTTGACAAACCAGATGAGATATTATGGCGATGGAATAAGGGGCACAAGTTCAAGGTCGAATCCATGTATAGGATGCTTAGCAACGGGGGTGTTAGAGATACATCTTCGCCTAAGATCTGGGGGTTGAAAATACCACTGAAAGTGAAGATCTTTATTTGGTTAGTACTTAAAAAAAGAACCCCTACAGTAGACAATCTACTTAGAGAGGATGGATGGGGGACCAGGCCTGTGTGTTATGTGCTAACGCTTGCGAGACAGTAGACCATCTTTTCACCAGATGTGTGTATAGCAGGTTTTTACTAGTATCGATACTTGAAGAGCCACAAGAACTCATGGCTTATGACGATGTGCACATACTCTGGATGAAGCTGGTAGAGGGGGGGAACTCTCCGACTTATGCGATGAACTTGAGCACTCTCACGGCAATCTGGTGGATAATCTGGCTGGAAAGAAACAATATAATTTTTAAAAGGCATAGCTCAGACCCTGTGGCAGTCATCACGAAGATCAAGTACCTTGGGAGATACTGGGGAATGTTTTGCTATCACCCTACTTAACTTTTATCTTTATTATTATTATTATTATTATTATTATTATTATTATTATTATTATTATTATTATTTTCGCCTTTTCTTTTGCTCTTCTAGAGGCCTAGTTGCCTCACATATGTAGCTAAGTTCATTTTTATTAATGAATGAAGCAGGCAGCGTGCTACCTTATTCTCAAAAAAAAAGTTAATCGTATATTGTTATTTGATTAGTTAATCGATTAGTTAATCGTCAATATTCTGTGAAGATCAAATCTGAGATTTTAATATTCTCTCAACTCCTAACAATATAAAACATCACGATAGTCAAATATATATATATATATATATATATATATATATATATATATATATATAGAATGAGGCTACTATACTATCTATAGTACCGGGGCTCCGGTACTATAGTTGCTTTTTCGATCTTAGGGTGTTCAAATCAACGATCCACACCGTTGAAACTGATCTAGGGTATGTGAAGTTTTTAGGAATAAAATTTTAGTTTTTTTCGATATCGTTTACTTAGTAAATAAATCATGTCAAAATGAACGGTGAAAATTGAATAATCCTTAAAATTTGAGTATAGGAGTTTCGAATTCAAGATCAAAGATGTTGACTTTCATCTATGTAGTTTAAAGTATTTTCTATCAAAATTTGAATAAATTTAGATTCTTCTCCACCGTTAAACTACAAACTCGCCATAATAACCATTGAAATTTGACAATTTTGAAACGGTTTGATCACAAAGTAAACTATGTCGAAAAATTATAAAATTTTATTTCTAAGAACTTCAAATATCCTAGATCAGTTTCAACGGTGTGGATCGTTGATTTGAACACCCTAAGATCGAAAAAGCGACTATAGTACCGGAGCCCCGGTACTATAGATAGTATAGGAGACTAACTCTATATATATATATATATATATATATATATATATATATATATATATATATATATATATATATATATATATATATATATATTTCTTTATGAGTATTTTGTGTAGTCCCCTCCTTCCTCTGGGCGGCTTGTTTATCAAATAAATAAATTATAATTAATAAAATTTTAGTTCATGCCTATATATAACAAGATAAAGTATTCATCATACATATTAGTATATAGATAAATCGGCAGGTCCTTGTCCGTAGTTTTGTAAATTCATCTTGAATTTTATGCTTAGGTGCTATTTGGTTCCTTAAAAAAATGTGAAAAAAAAAATTTCAAGAAATTTTTTTTTATAAATTTTTTTTCCTAATTTTTTGTCCGTTTGGTTTGAAGAAAAATAAATATTTTTGAATTTTTTTTCATATTTTATGAAAAATTAGTATTTTGATTTTTTTGATTTTTTTTAGAAAAACAAAATACTAATTTTTCTTAAAATACTAAAAAATTCCATAAAAGTTTACTTTTTCACAATCAAATGGACAAAAAACAAAAAAAAAATTATGAAATTTTTTTTCTTAAACTATTTTTTTCATATTTTTTTGAGAGACCAAACAATCCCTTATTATTTGCAAATATTTATGACAGGTTTTAGTTTTTAGTTCGGATTAAGAAAAGAAAAAGAACATCTTTAGTGAAACCAGTGGACCTCGTGTCGGGGTGGGCAACGTGATTGGTCCATTTTTCGTCACTTAACCAATCATAGTCCTCCTTGATGACACATTGGATTAGACGGACAGTCATTTTCGGTCAAAATGACGCGTCCCGGAATAGTCCTCTTAGTTAAAAAGGGAGTTTCTAGTCCACTAGCCCTCTTAAAAAAAAATATTCAAAAATTAGATCGCGCAAATTTTTATTTCTAAAAATAGACTTTGACTAGACAGATGGCTGCAAGGTAGGCAGGGTAACAAGTAAAGGCGGTGAACCATTCACCGTATTTATAAAAGCGGTGAATGATTCAGCGCCTTACAAAAATTTTAATACTCCCATAAAGACAGTGAATCATTCATCGCTTTTCGAAAGGTGGTGAATAGTTCACCACCTTTTAACATTTAGACAAACAGCATTAGGAGGAAAGCTCTGGACTGAAGGAAACCATTAAAAGCGGAGAATGGTTCACTTCTTTTAAAGACGGTAAACCATTCATCGCCTATAAAAGCGGTGAACCATTCACTCCTTTTAGTGGTTTCCTATTCCCAAATTTTAGTGATTTTTTTGAATAACTTATATTTATACAATAGCAATTTTTTCAGGCATTTCAATCACAATAACAAAAACTTAAATTAAACTAAACCAACTTATTGAGCACATTAACATGATTAAAAATAATATAAGAAACTGAAAATTGCATGTACAAGAGCTCAAAAATATCAAATATATATCAAAATACAAAATAGTCCTAACAAAATTAACTCCTCCCCATGCCCGTTCCACGCCCTCGTCCTCTACCACGTCCACGTTATCGACCTCGTCCTTGAATATGCACATCATCCTCTATCCTAGGGTGTACAGACTCAATGTCATGTATCTGATCAATACGCTCGATGGAGGTGCCCTCGACAACCGGCTTCGTCCCCTAGGTGTCAACTACCGATGGCAGTATCCTCTTTTGCGTCTTAACTATAGGCTCAGTAGAAATATAATCCTGCCACCGTCGCCTACGTCAATATATAATATCAACCTTGCGAACTGTGATGCCCCAACTTTCCAGGGGGGTCACCCATCCTAGGACTACTCCCGTCCTAGCACGCTTAACTCTCTCAACCTCTTGGGTCTAGCCACCACCCAAAATGCTTAAGCCGGGTTGAGAGTTTAGCCCTATTATATATCATATATAGGACTAATTGGGGTCTCACACGAACCTCCGATATGGATAGTACGTCGGATAGAGGGATCGGCGCGAATGAAACATCAAACTGATGTACCTCCGATGTAGATGGGATATCACATGGAGGGATCGACATCAACGCATAAGGGACCGATGCTCACGGAATATTGAAATAAAGGACTTCCGATGTCGAGGGGACGTCAGATGGAGAATCGGGCCAGACGCAAATGAAAAATCATATGCGGGCATGGAGATAGAGGGAACATCTATATGCCCTGACACTAGTAACGTGGGAAGTCTATTTAATACATTTTCGAGGTCCCACTTTACACGTACTAGAGCCTCCATCATTTTAGACGGCTCTAGAGGATCATCCATCAAATGTCCAATGCTCCTAATAGCATGCCGCATAGCATCCACCTGTACAAAAATATATATTTATATATAATGAGTACTTTATATAAAAGTAAAATAAAATAATAAAAATCTTATCAATATTCGCTCGACATTCCCACTTGGCAGAAAAGTGAGTGAAGGTTGCTGTACAAGACGAGAAATCCACCTCCATGTGATTTTTCAGTACCATTGCATGTACACGGAGGTGACTCATATTGGATCAGGATCGACGAAAAGACTTTACTCTGCATTATTTTCCAGACGTTCAGGCCATCGTTGAATATATGAAGCATGAAAACTTGTCCAGTCCTCGTCTGATCTACTCCGAGATGTGATCCACTGTACAGCATCCACGGGCTCTGGTATATACTGTAATAATCCAAGAATACCCTATCAGGTACATGTAGCTCCACTATGTGGTAGCATATCAAGTATGTCCTCGAACGCTAGACAGCAGAGCCCTCGACACAAAAAGCAAGAGGACCAATCAAAATATCCTCTGTGTAAGGCATCCAAATAACCTGTATAAGTGTATAAAATTCAACCAATGTAAAATTTTAAATTGTATCTATGTGTATGTACTTCAAAAAACTTGTACGTACTTGAGACTCCCTCTACTGATCTAGCTCATCGCGAAAAAATTCGATGTCAATCACTCTGATATTTCCACGAAATCGTAATCCCGTGTTCCACCTGCAAGAAGTAATCGATAACATATTCTATCATATTACGAAACATCGATAAAACAAGATATTGTAAAAATATCCTATCATATTTAAACACATAACATATCGACAACAGAGTGGGCAATCGTGAAGATTCGGTGGAGCTTCAACTCCATCGGGACGACCAATGTGTATATGGTCGCACACCGAAATCTAAGAATAAAAAATAGATGATTAAAACACTAATAAAAGACATGGTAAGTTAACTTATTAATAATGTGATAACTAGTGATTTTACCTGTAATAATGTACCAAAAGCGCAACACTCGACCTTTCCTTTCATAAAAGCATTCCCCATGCTCGATAGAGGTGGGTCAAGGTAGCTGCGCCCCAAGCGAGACCGCTGCACAAGTCGAAATCCTCAAGTAATGGTAGCCACTTGAGATGAATTTGGTATCTAGTGGGGTTCGAAAACAAATTGCATCCAATTTGAAAAAAGATGTACGTTCATGCAGCAGCTACAATAACGGGATATGGTGGTAATACTGAAATAACCAGTCTAGGCGGATTTGACTGGCGGCGATATCCTCTGGCACTATCCTTAGAAGCCCCTCACATATATGTAGCCAATAACACGATGCACATCCCGTCACAGGCTCTCCACTGACTCGAAGTCTAGCAATAATAGCCACGTCACGTAGCATAACTATCATCTCTTCATGACGTAAATGAAATGTCTGCGTCTCGTGCCTCCATCGCTCCGTCAACAACCCTAAAAAGGCCTGATCAAGCTGGACACACCTTAGCCGCGAGACATAAAAAATTCGACCTGTCGTAGGTGGTCTACCACTCCCGGATACTCGACTGTCCATGTGTTTAGTTTACAGCCATACTCCATAAATTGAACTGGTGCGTACCCCTATATAATAAATATATTATATTTAAACTTTATATAAATACATAGTATATAATTCATCAAGATAACTGTGCACGTATAACTGAAGTTACCTCTTCCCGTAAGAAGCTCGAACAGTGCCTCGCCTGATCTAATAGAACTGAGGGATCAATTGGCCCTGGATTCTCGCGATCGTCCATCTGACAAATAAAGCATACATATTATTAACCATTAGTTTAAATGTTAAAAGATAAATCTGAAAAAAAAAATATTGTACATAGGCAAACATAAGTTAACAATCTAAAGCTCTACGTCTACGGCCTTCGGTTGTTCTATCTTGATTACTTGGACATGTAGTCCAAGTAATAAGCTACTTACTGAAGATAGCTTTTCAACCCTTAGAAGAGAATAAAGTATGCTTGATTTGAGTTCTTAGTTTTTCTAATTCTCTTAAATAAATGCTTGTTAATGTGTGTTGTGATTGTATCTATGTGTTTGCCTGAATTTGAGCTTAATTTTGCATTTTTTGAATTATTTTTGGGTTTCTGACTATTTCTGTGAGGGTGTGGGTGCCCTAAATGCCCTGCGGACGCCTGCAATGTCGAAAAGGGACTTCAACTGTGCTAGATAATCTTTCCGAACGTTGAAATATTTCGTATCCCCTGTTCCGGACGCCCGAATCATCCGGACGCGCGCTCAACCCGAGAGCAGCTGAAGTTCAGTGCTTAATGTTTCGGGTGCCTGAACTGTCCTTGGAATGTGCAAAAACTTTTTGGCTGGTGAGCGGGTGTTCAAAAACAATTTTGGATCCTCAACCCGAGAGCATAGATTTTCAGAGCGACGAGTTCCGGGCGCCCAAAATGCCCTGTAGCGCTCAAAACCTTTCGGGCCTACACTGGGACGCCCGAAACACTTTCCGAATGTTATTAGTGCAGAATCTTCTAGGTTCGAGGTTCCGGGCGCCTGAGAAATCTTGATCGGGTGCCCGAAACTCGATCTATTTATATGGGTCCAGATTTTTTTTTTCCCTATTCTTTTTCTTTCTTTTTCTCTTCTTCTTCTTCTTCTTCTTCTTCCTCCAACCGTCCTCAACCCGCGCCGCACCTGAGCTCGGATCACTGCGTGAGCATCCGAAATCTTAGGATCCCTCCTCCTTTCTTCTCTAAGTGTGGTAAATTCTTAATTTTCTTCATTATCTTCATCTTCTTTTTCCTCTTTTTCAATTTTCTTTCTCTAAATATCCTAGCTTTGTGATCTCTTTCTGGAATCATTTTTCTTCAAATCTTTTTGTACTTTTGGTGTTTTTGCTTCCTTCTCCACCGAGATCTACTAATTTTCCCATCCTGTGTCTTTTTACTTGATTTTTAGACAATCCTAGGTAGTTTCTCTCTCTAAATTAACCCAATCATGCCTAGAACAAAGAATGCAACCCCTAGTGGTTGTAGAACTCGTAGAAACTCCTCTCCTCCTTCAAATGACAATTTTGATGCATTTAACTTTGTATCCCCGGAAGCACAAGACAAATATGAATTGTCGATCTATACAACCTTGTCGCTGAGTTAATTTTTTCAACTTTGATTGTGATGATCTCATTTCTAGACTCATCCAAGTAGGTTGGGATTTATTGTTCAAAATAGTCAACCGTTTACCCTGAACTTGTTAAAATATTTTATGCAAATGCTTCCTACAATTTATATCATTCTACTATTTCCTCCCGCATTCAGGGCCAGATTTTGCGATTACTCATATATTACTTAACACCGTCCTTAACATTCCTCATGAAGGTGTTAAGTACTACCTTACTAACATTTGGAATATTCCTAACTTCACCGAGACGGAAGTTAGGAATCGCCTTCTTTGTGCGCGATCTATTTCTAGAGAAAATAGCTCTAAACTCTCTTTCTATTTTCGCCTTGCCCATTTCCTCCTTAATAAGTTAGTTTTTTCTCATGAAGTTCACCACACTACTGTCCAAAAGATGGATCTTTTTCTTCTTCACCATCTCAAAGAGGGGATCCAAGTGAATCTAGCTCTATTATAATTTGCCACATGGTGGCAGCGGCCGCACATACCTCTCGCTCTCTTCCATATGGATCATTGCTCACCGTCATCTTCCAACACTTCAACATTCCATTAGAAAATGAGCGGCCAAAGAGAATAGTACCCTTATCGACACTACCACCTTCACAAGTCTCGGATTCGACAATGATGACGAGGAAGAAATTGGCGGCAAACAAGAAGAGGCTAGACACGAGCAAGAACAACAAGAAGCTCTTATTCCTTCTCCTCCACATGTTTCTCCACCTACGATCCTTCTCCCGAGCAAATAGGCATCTATCAACAATTTGATAGATTGGAAACTCAAGTCTTTCAAAGACTAGATAGAATAGACGAAAGACTTGATAGAATGGATGAAAGATTTGATAGGATGGACAAAAGATTCGATATGATGGAGAACCGATGAAATGCACTTTTTAGACCTTCAAATGCATTCTATGCCACTTATGGACCTCGCGATAATCAACCATCTTCATCCACCACACCGCCATCAAAACGGGACAAGACGAGGATAATCAAGAGGGCGATGATGAGGATTAGGACTTAGTTTTCTTCTTTCCTTTTAGACTAGAATTATGGCCTAGTGGCCTTCTTGGTTGTTTTTATGTTTTTTCTTTAAGCTTTCTCTTTGTCACTTTAAATGATTGATTATTGTTTATATTTCTTTCCCTTTATGCTTAATTTTAGTCACTTTCTTTTTTATGATAACAAAGGGGGAGTAAAATATGTGATATATGCTTGAATTGCTTGATATATTTGATAGTATGTGATATATGCTTAATTATGCTTGAATTGCTTGATAATATGTGATATATGCTTGATTATGCTTGGTTGTTCATTCATGCATGCTTTAAAATTAGTGTGATTATTATTTTGATATCACGTAGGCTTTGAATTTAAAATTGTTGATGAATTTGATAAGTTGTTGAAACAATGCATAATCTTAGGGGAGCCTTTTTTTTATAATGCTTATATTTTTTTCCCCTTTCTCTCCCATGCAATTTTATTTAATATTTGCTGAATTATTATATCACATTATTTGTTATCATCTAAAAGGAGGAGATTGTTGGCCTAGTGGCATCAATCTATAAATAAATTTTGATGATTGCAAACAATAGTGAAATTTGAACTAACATTTTTTCTTGAGTTTTGTATTTAGATCTTCCAAATTTGAAAGAACTCAGGAGCGCAAATTGTAAGGAAAAGAGCTTCATGATTTGAAGCTATCTATGCTTCCAAGGTAAAAAAGACTATATCTCTTCTTTTAGAGCTTATGTGATATACTGGACCTTAACAAATAGGCAAGATTGCAGTATGAATTTTTAGTTGAGTTGGAGACGTTTTAGCGTGAAATAGACGCAAAAACAAACTCAAATCTCAAGATTTATTTTGTAGGGACTAAAGTTAAAATATGTGCTTTTTGAGGGACCTAGTGGCATTTTTGTTATTTTATGAATGGAGGCCACGTAGTCTCTCCATGCATGCTTAGCCTTATCTTCTAAACTCTCAGAGAAAAAGAGAGAGAGAGTGAGCACGATCAAAGGAAGAAAAAAAAAGGAGCTTGGTTTCGTTCTAGCGAGCGAACGAGTCGAGCGCGCGCACGTGTATTTTTTCAGTGTTTCGACGTCAGGGTTAGTATCATAATATTATTATTTTTAGTTTAGACTCTTTTGAGAGATTTTTGTAAAAATTGAGAGTTAGAAACTGATTTTTAGGAGCTGATTTTCTATGATTTCCACGAAGGATTTTTTGAGCCACTTTGCGGTGTTGTGGTTGCCGTTCATTCTAGAAGAGCAGTAGCGGATCATCTCCTTATCCCAACTATCATTTTTCTCCTTGGAATTTGCGATATAGGTGAGTTCCGTGTTGTCAAAATTGGAGGACTAATTTCTATGTCCATATTATATTATTTAGCCTGTGAGAGGAACTGTTGACATAGTTGAGATAATAGTGATATTTTGACACCTACTAGTAGAGTATATTGAGATTTGTATATATGTGATATTTTTCTAAAGGTCAATAGACAGCTCCAGACAGTGTGAGATTATAACTATATTTGGGACACTATGATAGTATTATCATGATCCGTTTGATCATCACATTTGACCACAGCCTGCATGCTATTTTGAGCTTGACAGTGATACTATACTCGGTTGGGGTAGCGCCCAGCGAGCACCACTCCGGAGGTTGGGCTATGAGATATTATTATAGCATGAGCCAGACAGTAGTCTGTGTGGTAGCGGACCACTATAGGTGGGTGCTGAACACGAGGCGGCGCAGGCTAGACCTGACTGTTGAGTCGGTCACTATGATTGGGTATTATTGCAGTATTTTATTTAGTATCTAATTGATGCATGATATATATAATTTATAGTTTTCAATTAGAGGCATGATAGTAGTGAGGATCAAAATGGCAACCTAAGAGGGGGGTGAATTAGGTTTCTAAAATAAAATGTTAAATAATCAAGTAATTTAAAAACTCGAAACAAATAAAGTGAGAGAAAGTGAGGAGTTAGAGAAATGCAAACTCAAGAAGCACATAATCGATTTGTTTCGAGGTTCGGCACTTTGCCTACGTCCCCGCCAACTTCTCAACACAAGAGAACGTTGGATCTCCACTAAACGATGCTTTTGCGGGCAAGCACCAAGCCTTCACACCAACACCTTCTTCTCTCAAGAAGGTTACACTTTCAAGCTTCAACTCTTTTCTTTTCTCTCTTTTACAAGATGATATCTCACTATCAATTACACTCAAGTTTAGAGAGAGGATTGAGGACTAAGAGTATTAAAAATACTGAAGTATATAAGCTCAATTGGACTTCGAAAATCCCTGCTGAGAAGGGCCTCAAGACCATCTATTTATAGCCTCAACGGCTCCAGATCGTTGCACTTTCGGGCACCCTAAACATGACTTTCGGGCGCCCAGATGTTGAGCACGCGCACTGCGCAACCAGTGGCCTGTCAGACCCGTGCGCCGCTTTTCTGGATCCGTACATTCGGGCCTCCAGAAATTGTGGGCGCCCAGATCACGCGCGACAGTTTTTCTGACCTAGCCAGACCACGCGCGCCGCTTTTCTGGATCCGTACATTCGGGGCTCCAGAAACTTGTGGGCGCCCAAAACATGTGCGTCGGTTTTCCTGACACTGTCAGACCACGCGCGCCATTTTCTCTGAGCAGAACTTTTGGGCCTCCAGATGTTTGTGGGCGCCCAGAACATGCGCGTCGACTTTTCTGACACTGTCAGACCAAGCGCGCCGAAGTTGCTGATCAGGAACATTTGGGCCTCCAGAAGTCAACTTGTGGGCGCCCACTTTCTCAGGCACGCGTGCCGCCTGCGCAGCGTCGCTGTCAGAACTTTCGGACTGTTGCGCCGTACTGTCCGGAACACGCAACCTGTCAAGTCAAACATTCGGACGCCCTAAACGTACAATTCGGGCGCCCAGATCATGTATAGACAATTCTGGACCACCCAAACAGCAAACCGTCTGGATCCAAAATCAACCAAGATTCGGATCCACTTTTAGGGCGCCCAGATCAGAGTCCAAAATACAAACTTGACAGAAAATAGTTTTTGAGAAGTTTTTGAATATTGTTTGAAGTCCCATGTGCTTTAGATGATAAAAAAAGTAAGTTAAAATATAGCTCGACATTTCTTACTCTAATCTTTAAAGCACAATGTTAAAAGGTGGAGTAGAGAGATATTTTATCTGCTTGACAAGGTAGCTTCAAGTGGTGAAGCTTAGTGCTAGAGGATTGCCCATCTTGAGTCCATTTGAAGATAGAGAAGTCTAAACACAAAACTCAAGATAAAAGATTAGTTCAATTATTTGTTATCATTAAAATCTAAAGAGTGATTAGGGCCACTAGGCCAACAATCTCCCCCTTTTTGATGATGACAAATAATGTGATATAAGATTCAAATAAGTAGAGAGCAATAAGAATAGAATACTCCCCCTAAATATATGCATATCTTTGACAATTAATTTTTGGCATATATCATAGCATATATCACAATCATAAGTAAAAAATAACCAATTAAGCATATATCAAAGCACCATAACATAAGCATATCGTAAATTAGTACCAAAATAAAGCATATCACATATCACAAGTTCTCCCCCTTTGTCATCACAAAAAAAAACATAATGGAGACTAAGAAGCAAAAAACATAAACGAAAGCATAAAATAGTAACAAAAAAAAGCTAGTCATCATCGTCATCCTCTTGATCATCGTCCTCTTGACCCATAGGAGAGACCGGCGGAGGCACGGTGGAGGTGGAAGGTCGATCACCATAAGGCCCATATGCGGCATAGAAGGCACTAGAAGGTCCAAAGATAGAGTCCATGTAATCCTTTATGCCGAAAACTTTCGTCTTGATTTCATGCATGCGTTCATCCATCCTATCAAGCCTTTGAAAGACTTGATTTTGAAAATCCATAGGAGGAGGATCATGAGTCGGAGGAACATAGGGCGGTGGCTCAACCGGTGGAGAGGGCTCATGTGGAGGCGGCTCATAGTGCATAGGCTCATCCTCGGTGTCGTCGCCATCGTTGTCATCAACTTGATCAATCACATGCTTTCTCACCCAATTTCCATAACGATTTTTCTTAAATCCAAGGGTTGAGAAGGTATCCGTACTGATGGCGGAGGGGAATTTCATCGGCCGTTCATCATGAAGATCAAATGCAATAAAGTGAAGGACGGCGGAGAGCAAAGAGCCATACGGAAGCGAGCGCGAGGTATGAGATGCGGCGGTAGCCATGTGGCGAATAATAATGTACCCCAAATTGATCCGAATTCCCTCAAAGAGATGATAAAGGAGAAAAAGATCCATCTTTTGAACGGCGGTTTGGTGACCGTCTCGGGGAAGAATTAACTTAGTGAGAAGAAAATGGGCGAGGCGGTGTGGAAAAGAAAGGTGAGAGCTATCTTCCCTAGAAGTAGAATGCTCACAAAGAAAGCGAGTGCGAAGTTGAGCCTCGGTGAATGAGCGAAAGTTCCAAACATTGGTTTGGTAGTAGCGAATGCCGTCAAAAGGAATGCTTAAGACGGTGTGAAGAAGGGTAGGTGTAATGGAAAAATCACGTCCTCGGATACGGAAAGTGATAGTAACATAATCGGGATTATAGGAAGCATTTGCATAGAAGATCCTAATTAGGTCGGGATAAAAATGTTGATGATTTTGAACAAATTGATCCCAACCTACTTGGGTGAGCCTATCTAAGAGTTCATAGCAATCAAAATTAAGATGATGAATGCTACGACAAGGTTGAACGGGACGACCTAAAAGATATTTATCTTGAGCTTCCCTAGAGATAAAATTAAATGCATCAAAATCATCATTTGAATGATCTCTAGGAGGTCCATGTGAGGAGGGGCCACTAGATGCATGTTTAGTTCTAGGCTTTTTTTTTTTTTTGAAATCTAGGGTTTATGCAAATGATGAACAAAAGCAAGATTTAAGATGAAAATAGGTGTTAATCTTGGTGGAGAATGAGATTAAAATGCAAGAAGTAAAAAAAAATTTAGGTAGAAAGATCTAGGTTAGGGTTTACTAAGAAAACTAAGAACAAGAAAAAAATTGAAAAAGAAAAGAGTATACCACATATTTGAGGAGAAAAATGGGAGAAATCCGAGTGATTGGAGGAGGTTGGGGAGATCGGGGCTCAGGGGTGGCGGTGGCGCAAGAAGTGGGCGGCGGGGAAGTGGGCGGCCGGATGAGGGTGCGGCGCAGGAAGAGGGCGCGGGCGCGGCAGATCTGTGCTCGGGAAGATTCGGGCCGGAGGCGGAGCGGAAGTGGACGGCCGATCAGAGCCGGAGGCGGAGCAGGCACGGGTTCGACACAAGGAGTGGGCAACCGGATTGGGAGGAGGAAGAAGAAGAAAAGAAGAGAAGGAAAAAGAGAAAAGGGGTCGGGCGGCTGGGACATCAGGGGGCACCGCTCGCGGGTTTCAGGCGTGGGTGTGAACCGAAGCGGGCGCCCACTATTCGGATCCGGAACCAGTTAACCCATTAGGTTAAAAGGGGGAAGGTAGACCGGAATTTTTCGGGTGTCCAAAATCTTTCCGGGCGCCCGGAAAAAGGTACATCAAAAAATTTAAAAACCTCAACAAAATAAAAAAAATCAAAAATATAAAAAAAATCATTCAATGTAATCAACATAGAAGAATCAAGCGTTTAAATCAATTATTCCAAATTCTCTTCTAAGTTGAGTGAATCTATCCTCACTAAGTGGTTTAGTAAAAATGTCCGCTAATTGATGATGGGTATCGACAAAATCTATGGTGACATCTCCCTTTTGAATATGATCTCTAATGAAATGATGTCTAATTTCAATATGTTTAGTTCTAGAATGTTGAATAGGATTTCTAGATAGGTTGATGGCACTAGTATTATCACATTTGATTGGAACTTGTTTTAGATGCACTCCAAAGTCCTCAAGGGTTTGTTTCATCCATAAAACTTGTGCACAACAACAACCCGCCGTAATATATTCGGCTTCGGCGGTTGAAAGTGCAACCGAATTCTGCTTTTTCGAAAACCATGAGACTAAGGAGTGACCAAGAAACTGACAAGTTGCACTTGTACTTTTACGATCAACTTTGCACCCGGCAAAATCGGCATCCAAAAAGCCAATGAGATTAAAACTAGTGCCCTTGGGATACCATAATCCTAAGTTGAGAGTTCCCTTAACATATCTAAGAATTCTCTTTACGGCCACTAGGTGTGACTCCTTAGGTTGAGCTTGAAACCGAGAACATAAGCAAACACTAAACATGATGTCCGGCCTACTTGCGGTAAGATAAAGTAAACTACCAATCATACCTCGGTAAAGCTTGATATCAACATCCTTGCCTTTTTTGTCCTTATCAAGTTTAGTTGAAGCGCTCATGGAAGTATTTGTCTTTTTTGAGCTTTCTAAGCCAAATCTTTTGATAAGATCCTTTGCGTATTTGGCTTGATTGATGAATATTCCATCCTTCGTTTGCTTGACTTGGAGTCCAAGGAAGAAGGAGAGTTCGCCCATCATGCTCATTTCAAACTCATCTTGTATTAACTTAGAGAATTCTTTGCAAAGAGATTCGTTAGTAGCACCAAATATGATATCATCAACATAAATTTGTACAATGAGAAAATCTTTATCCTTTATCTTGATAAATAATGTAGTGTCAACTTTTCCTCTTGAAAAATTATTTGAAATAAGAAAAGTGCTAAGTCTTTCATACCAAGCTCTAGGAGCTTGTTTTAAACCATAAAGTGCTTTTGAAAGTTTAAAGACATGATTGAGAAAATCGTGTTTTTCAAAACCGGGTGGTTGCTCAACATAGACTTCTTCGGAAATATATCCATTTAAGAAAGCACTTTTTACGTCCATTTGAAATAACTTAAAGTTCATGTAAGAGGCAAAAGCCAAAAGAGTTCGAATAGCTTCAAGTCGAGCAACCGGTGCAAAAGTTTCATCAAAATCAATTCCTTCAATTTGGTTGAAACCTTGGGCCACTAGTCTAGCCTTGTTTCGAACCACAACACCAAATTCATCTCGCTTGTTTTGGAAGATCCATTTAGTGCCAATAACGGTATGATCACTTGGTCTTTCCACAAGCGTCCAAACTTGGTTTCGCTCAAATTGATTGAGTTCATCTTGCATCGCAATGAGCCAATTTTCGTCATTACTAGCCTCAACGAAATTTTTAGATTCAATTTGAGACAAGAAAGCAAAGTGGTCACAAAGTAATCTAAGAGAGGATCTAGTCTTGACCTTTTGACTAGGATCTCCAATGATGGAGTCCTTGGGATGATAAGTAGCAAATTTCCACACTTTAGGTAGAGGAGTGGGTTCATTATCTTTAGAAATGAACTCATCAACTTCCCTGGGTTGTACAACCTCTTGTGGTGTGGAATTTATACATAACTTATCAAAGTCAAAAAGATCATCTTCAATAGAAGTATCCTTTCCCTTAGATTCTTCAAAAAGAATATGCATGCTTTCCTCTATTACCAAAGTTCGTCGATTATAGACTCGATAAGCTTTTCTAGTAGAGGAATATCCCAAGAATATTGCTTCATCGGATTTAGCATCAAACTTTCCCAACTTATCTTTTGTGTTCAAGATGAAACATTTACAACCAATAATTTTAAAATAACCAATATTGGAAATTCTACTATGCCATAACTCAAAGGGGGTTTTCTCAAGAATTGGTCGAATTAGAACACGGTTCATGATGTAACAAGCCGTGTTTACGGCTTCGGCCCAAAAATATTTTGGCAACTCCCCCTCCATTAACATAGATCTAGCCATCTCTTGGAGAGATCTATTTTTGCGTTCAACAACCCTATTTTGTTGAGGTGTACGAGGGGTAGCAAACTGATATTTTATTCCCAATTCATTGCAAAACTCTTCAAAGTTACGGTTTTCGAATTCACCACCATGATCACTTCTAATTTTAGAAATTATACAACCTTTTTTATTTTGAACACGAAAGACAAAGTCTTTGAAGGATTTAAAAGTGTCATACTTGTGTCTCAAAAACAAGGTCCAAGTATATCTTGAGTAATCATCAACAATTACAAAAATATAGTTACTTCCACCAAGGCTAGAGACATCAATTGGACCAAAGAGATCCATATGGATTAAATCCAAAGGCCTAGATGTAGAAATAACATTTTTGGATTTAAAAAAAGATTTTACTTGTTTTGCTTGAGCACAAGTACTACAAACCTTATCTTTGGCATAGTTAATTTTAGGTAAACCTTTTACAAGTTTTTCCTTGAAAAGTTTTGAAAGAGAATCCATACTAGCATGAGCTAGCCTTTTATGCCAAAGCCAAGATTCGTTAATTTGAACCGAAAAATATTTTTCACCTTCATGAGAAAGTTTGCTTAGATCAACGGTGTAGACATTCTTGGATCTAAAGCCCATAAAAGCTACCTCATTTGTAGAAGGATCAAGAATGCTACAATGAGATGCTTCGAACTTTACAAAATAGTCTTTGTCACACAATTGACTAATGCTCAATAAATTGTGCTTAAGGCCATCAACTAAAAGAACATTTGAAATATTAACCTTCTCATTTTCTATTGTGCCGGTTCCAATTATCTTTCCTCTAGTGTTGTCTCCAAATGTGACAAAGCCTCCATCTTTCTTTTCAAGTGATTTAAACTTGGTTTGATCCCAAGTCATGTGTCTTGAGCATCCGCTATCCAAGTACCATTTGTCACTTGCACTTTTTGATTGGAGACACACCTACAAGAACAAATCAAATTTTTAACTTTGGTACCCAAGTGAGATTGGGTCCTTTTGAGTTAGATGAGCCTTTCACAACCCAAATTTGGTTAAGTTTAGGATTTTTCTTGTATTTACATGAGGATGTATGATGTCCTTTAATATTACAATAAGAGCAATGCAAAGTTGGGTCTTGATAGGAACTTTTAACAAAAACTTTTTTTTTAGTCTTTGTTAACTTAACATTGTTTGGATTAGGAACATATCCTATCCCAAACTTTTTGAAGTTCATAACTTGACTTCCAAGCATCATATTTAAGTACTTGGTTCCACCAACAAATTTCTCAAGAGTTTTCTTAGATTCACCTAAGCTAACTTTGAGTTGTTGGTTTTCAACTTGAAGTTTTTCAAGTTGATTGCCATGATGAAGAATTGGCTTAAAATGTTGACCTTCAATTTTCTTCTTTAATGCCTCGTTTTCACAAGTGAGATTACAACATGTCTCATTAGCTTGTTTAAGCTCTTTCATAAGAGAGGAGACCTCATTTTCAAGTATTAAAGAAGGATTTGAAGTCGAAGATTTTAGGTCATTTACTTCCATCTCTAATGAGGCATTTTGCTTCTTGAGAGATGTAACTTGGGACCCAAACTTTGTAGATCATCATATAAAGAAAAGAAGGCTTCTAAAAGTTCATCATAACTTAAATTATTTACCTCATCTTCAAGAGCCAAGAGACATAGAATAGAGCTTTGTTCCTCAAGGCAAATTTGGGCAACTTCGTTTTCCGATTCGTCACCGCTAGACTCGTCGGGGGTGTCCCAATTTAGAGCATTGAATGCTTTCTTTTTCTTGTCTTTCTTAAAGGCCTTGCTTGGAAGAGTGCATTCGCTTTTCAAATGCCCTGGTTTGTTGCAATTGTAGCAAATGATTACCTTCTTGAATCCCTCACCTTTGAACCCGTCTCGTTTAGGTCTTCTCAAGTTGCGCCTCTTAATTAGTCGGTCGAGCCTTTTTGAAATCATAGCGATTTCTTCGCTTGAACCTTCTTCGCCATCTTCACTATCGGAAGCTATGACTCCCTTAAGTGCAAGACTCTTCTTTTTCTCGGGAGGCTCTTCGTTGTCATATTCTTTGAGGCGTTGTTCATGCGCCATGAGTGATCCGACAAGTTCGTCAATCTTTACTTTGTCCAAATCATGAGCTTTTTGGATAGTCGTAACCTTACGTATCCAACTTCTTGGTAGCACACGGAGAAGTTTTCGCACCAAGTCCGATTGAGGAAAATCTTTACCTAAGGCTTTCAAGCTATTTATAATGTTAGTGAATCTTGTGAACATATTTGAAATGGATTCACTTTCTTCCATTTTGAATAGTTCATAACTTGACATAAGCATGCTTATTTTAGATTCCTTCATCCTAGAAGTTCCTTCATGAGTAACTTCTAATTTATCCCAAATCTCTTTAGCCGTTGTGCATGTAGAGATTCGATGAAACTCATCTCTACTAAGAGCGCAAAGGAATGAATTAATTGCTTTAGCATTTAATTGAAAACGAAATTTTTTCACTTCATTCCATTCCGCTCTTGATTTTGATGGAGTGACATAACCACTTTCGATTATGTCCCAAATATCAAAATCTAGAGATTGAAAGAATATCTTCATTCTCACTTAGATTTTAATCTAAATAATGTGAGACCTCGCTCTGATACCAATTGAGGATCAAAATGGCAACCTAAGAGGGGGGGGTAAATTAGGTTTCTAAAATAAAATGTTAAATAATCAAGTAATTTAAAAACTCGAAACAAATAAAGTGAGAGAAAGTGAGGAGTTAGAGAAATGCAAACTCAAGAAGCACACAATCGATTTGTTTCGAGGTTCGGCACTTTGCCTACGTCCCCGCCAACTTCTCAACACAAGAGAACGTTGGATCTCCACTAAACGATGCTTTTGCGGGCAAGCACCAAGCCTTCACACCAACACCTTCTTCTCTCAAGAAGGTTACACTTTCAAGCTTCAACTCTTTTCTTTTCTCTCTTTTACAAGATGATATCTCACTATCAATTACACTCAAGTTTAGAGAGAGGATTGAGGGCTAAGAGTATTAAAAATACTAAAGTATATAAGCTCAATTGGACTTCGGAAATCCCTGCTGAGAAGGGCCTCAAGACCATCTATTTCTAGCCTCAACTGCTCCAGATCGTTGCACTTTCGGGCGCCCTAAACATGACTTTCGGGCGCCCAGATGTTGAGCACGCGCACTGCGCAACCAGTGGCCTGTCAGACCCGTGCGCTGCTTTTCTGGATCCGTACATTCGGGCCTCCAGAAATTGTGGGCGCCCAGATCACGCGCGACAGCTTTTCTGACCTAGCCAGACCACGTGCGCCGCTTTTCTGGATCCGTACATTCGGGGCTCCAGAAACTTGTGGGCGCCCAGAACATGTGCGTCGATTTTCCTGACACTGTCAGACCACGCGCGCCGTTTTCTCTGAGCAGAACTTTTGGGCCTCCAGATGTTTGTGGGCGCCCAGAACATGCGCGTCGACTTTTCTGACACTGTCAGACCACGCGCGCCGAAGTTGCTGATCAGGAACATTTGGGCCTCCAGAAGTCAACTTGTGGGCGCCCACTTTCTCAGGCACGCGCGCCGCCTGCGCAGCGCCGCTATCAGAACTTCCGGACTGTTGCGCCGTACTGTCCGGAACACGCAACCTGTCAAGTCAAACATTCAGACGCCCTAAACGTACAATTCGGGCGCCCAGATCATGTATAGACAATTCTGGACCACCCAAACAGCAAACCGTCTGGATCCAAAATCAACCAAGATTCGGATCCACTTTTAGGGCGCCCAGATCAGAGTCCAAAACACAAACTTGACAGAAAATAGTTTTTGAGAAGTTTTTGAATATTGTTTGAAGTCCCATGTGCTTTAGATGATAAAAAAAGTAAGTTAAAATATAGCTCGACATTTCTTACTCTAATCTTTAAAGCACAATGTTAAAAGGTGGAGTAGAGAGATATTTTATCTGCTTGACAAGGTAGCTTCAAGTGGTGAAGCTTAGTGCTAGAGGATTGCCCATCTTGAGTCCATTTGAAGATAGAGAAGTCTAAACACAAAACTCAAGATAAAAGATTAGTTCAATTATTTGTTATCATCGAAATCTAAAGAGTGATTAGGGCCACTAGGCCAACAAGTAGAAGTTACTTTTAGCAATTATTCATATTAGTATCTGTTCATTTATACTACTCAGTTATTTACTATTCTTGCCTCTTATGAACCTAGTGGTGTAGATCGTCGGCGTTGCCTACCGTACCCTCTGGGAACTATTGATTATAGTTCTCATATCCTCTTTATTAATATTTTATTTCAGAGCCTTCGGCATCAGCAACTAATCGAGGTAAGGGGATCGCGGATAGTTAGAATCTTCTACCCTATTTGTGTATGTAGTTGGACCACCTATCAACGTATTTAGCAGCCTGTACAGTGTTTTGAGGTTTGGAGTGGTCAGAGATATTGTACCATTTCGAGGATTGATGTGATGATGATTGTATATCTACAGTGTTGCTATAGTACATAGTTTGATTTTATTCTGATACCTGTTGTTATTGGATTTAGTTAACTCTTCTTGAACAGGTTTTGTGGACGCTTCGTATGTACAAGGTGTATCCTTGTGCATGCGGCGGGTCTGTTGACGTAACCCGGACTTCCGCTGTAATTCGGAGCGTGACAGATTAAGTTGGTATCAGAGCCTAGGATATTTGACATAGGAAACTTTAGGCTGGACAAACCCCCAGGATATAGGATGAGAGAGACGTGATTTGTAACGAAAGTCAATAGATTGAATTATGCAAACTCTTCAGAAAGAGTTGAAGAGTGATTGAAGGAGATGTATCTTTTCTTTCTAGATGATTATGTTGGCTGCAGACAGCATAATATCACAGAGGAAATGGGTGCTCTTCTAAACTTTCGTTTGATTGGGTCGAGTTGAGAAACTTAGTGTGACTAATCTGTGTTTTGATTTTAGTTGATCAGGATGGAGGGGCGATCACAGTCACCTATAGGATCTGCCCTAGTACGGCGAGAGAAGCAGGGTCAGGGTGGTTCTAGTGAGATACGGGAGTTCCGAGAGCAGATGGCTGAGATGACAGGGATGATGGGGAGGTTTTGTGAGTTGCTAACACAGCAGGTCAGTACTTCACGACAGAGGCTAGTACAGGATGCTCCACCATTAGGTGTTCCGGTAGATGTTCCTAGAGTAGTAGTACCCCCAGTAGAGACTGTTGCTGAGAGACTGAGATCGACTGAGGTGATGACAGAGGGTAGGCAGGAGATGTCAGTGATAGAGCAGGAAAGTGCACATGCGAGGTTGACTGAGTTTAGAAAATTTGATCCCCCTAGGTTCAATGGTCGTAGTATAGAGCCGTGGATAGTGGAGGCTTGGGCAAGAGTTTTGGAGAAACTCTTTGAGGATCTGTACATTCCAGAGAGGGATAAAGTACACTTAGCAGTTCATTGTCTTGAGGGAGATACTCATTCCTGGTGGTTAAGGACACGTACAGACAGGTCTGAGAGTCTGACTTGGGAGGAGTTTCGAGGGATGTTATATGAGACCTATTTTTCTGATAGTGTGAAGGAAAAACTTAAAGATAATCTGAAGAGGATAAGACAGGGAGATCAATTTGTACAGAAGTACGCGAGAGAGTTTGTTCGAGTTTTAAACTGTGTGCTCTTTGCAGCACAGGATGAGCGGCATAAGGCATATTTATTTGAGAGAGGACTGCGACCAGAGATTTATCAGTTTATGCAGCCACAACATCTTCGAACTTTGGATGAGATGATTAAGATGGCTTTATGGGTTGAGAGGGGTGCGACAGTAATGAAATAGCAGACCGAGATATGGGAAAATATTGTATGTCGTGTCCAATACAGTTAGAATAGTGGATTATGCCGGTAGACCTATTAGTCTTGAGATAGTTGTAGGACTTTAACGTTGTGTTAGGGATGGATTGGTTGGCTCGCTATTATACTATGATTAATTGTGGGGATAGAACAGTGATATTTCGTGAGCCAGATCAGGAGGAGTATGTGTATAGGAGTTGTCAGAGTACTTTATTACAACGATGAGTTCTAAATCAAAGGCAAAACAGTTGATGCATTGGGGATGTGTAGCCTTTTTGGCAGCAGTAGTGGAAGTCTCTATGGCATTACCGAAACTTGAGGACATTCCTATAGTTTGAGAATTTTCAGATGTGTTACCCTCTGAGTTGTTTAGTATGCCGCCGGATAGGGAGATAGAGTTCCAGAAACTGCGCCAAACTCAAAGGCACCTTACAGGATGGCTCCGACAGAATTGCGGGAATTGAAAGCACAGCTGCAAGATTTATTGGAGAAAGGATTTATTCAACCCAGTGTCTCACCTTGGGGAGCGCCAGTTTTATTGGTGAAGAAGAAAGATGGATCACTGAGATTATGTGTAGATTATCGAGAATTGAATAAGGTGACTATTAAGAATAAGTAACCATTGCCGCGCATTGATGATTTGTTTGATCAATTGCAAGGATCTTATGTGTACTCCAAGATAGATTTGCAGTCAGGGTATCATCAATTGAAGATTAAACCTGAAGACATTTCCAAAACGGCATTTAGAACACAGTATGGGCATTATGAATTTATAGTAATGCCATTTGGATTAACAAATGCTCCAGCCGCATTTATGGATATGATGAATCGGGTATTCCAGCCGTTTTTGGATAGGTTTGTGGTGGTGTTTATTGATGATATCTTGATATATTCCCGAAGTGTAGCTGAACATGAGGAGCATTTGAGAGCTGCATTATAGATTTTAAGGGAAAAGAATCTTTATGCTAAACTGAAGAAGTATGACTTCTGGTTACGGGTGATTGCTTTTCTTGAGCATGTGATTTCAGCTGATGGGATTGCAGTTGATCCAAAGAAAATTGAAGCAATTCGAGATTAGCCTAGACCGACGAGTGTTTATGAAGTACAAAGTTTTCTAGGGTTGGCTGGTTATCATCGTCGGTTTGTGGAAGGTTTTGCAAAACTTTTCACACCCCTCACTCAACTTACTCGAAAAGGCATTAGGTACATTTGGAGTGAGGATTGCCAAAGAATCTTTGAAGAATTGAAGAATAAATTAATGTCAGCTCCTACCCTCGCCCTTCCTATTACGGGTAAGGGATTTGTTATTTATAGTGATGCATCACGTAATGGATTGGGTTGTGTATTGATGCAGAATGATAGGGTAATTGCCTACGCTTCCAGACAGTTGAAAGAATATGAGAAAAATTATCCTACTCATGATTGGGAGTTAGCTGTCGTGATTTTTGCATTAAAACTTTGGCGTCATTATCTTTATTGAGAACATTGTGAAATCTACACTGATCACAAAAGTCTTAAGTATTTGTTTACTCAGAAAGAGTTGAATTTCAGACAACGCCGGTGGTTAGAATTATTGAAGTATTATGATATAACAATACTTTATCATCCTGGTAAGGCTAATGTAGTGGCATATGCATTAAGCCGTAAATCAGTGCATAATTTGAGTATTATGATCACTAATCAGGAGCCATTGTTAGAGGAGATGAGGCGGTTAGAATTGGAGGTTGTACTCTCTGGAGTTTCTGCAAGACTGATGGCTATGGTCTTGCAGCCCACTCTGCTAGAAAAGATTAAAGAGAAATAAGGTGTTGACCTATATTTAGCAAAAATTAGGATAGAAATAAAGAGTGGACAAGCGAAAGAGTTTAGTATCGATGCCTCAGGGATATTGAGATTTCAGGATCATTTATGTGTACCTATGGATGCTGAGCTCCGTAAGGAGATATTGAAGGAAGCACATAGTTCCCCCTATACTATACATCCTAGAGGAACGAAATTGTACAAGGACTTGAAAACACATTATTGGTGGAATGGTATGAAAAGAGATATCGGGAGATTTGTTTCACAGTGTTTGATCTATCAGCAAGTAAAAGCAGAACATCGGGTACCTACTGGCAGACTGCAAAATCTTTCAATTCCTGAATAGAAATGGGATAGGATCACTATGGATTTTGTAACTGGCTTACCAAGATCACAGGGTGGACATGATGCGATCTAGGTGATAGTGGACAGATTGACTAAATCTGCTCACTTCATACCAATTCAAGTGACCTGATCTAGAGAGAAGCTTGCTCATATATATTTGGATGAGATCGTAAGACTACATGGAGTTCCTACCTTTATAGTGTCAGATCGAGACCCGAGATTTGTAGCATATTTTTGGAGAGCTTTACAGACGGCTTTAGGGACTCAGTTACAGTTCAGTACAACTTTTCACCCGTAGACTGATGGACAGTCCGAGAGAACGATTTAGATATTGGAGGATATGTTGAGAGCAAGTGTCATCAAGTATGGTGGTGGCTGGTATCGGACATTTGGTAATGGCAGAGTTTGCATATGCCCACTGTCTCAAAACACTAATTTTATGCTGTTGGAACAACCACACGTAAAATGCGCCAAAATAGGAGATTAAGACCCTGTTACTTCACCAATTTAGCTCCCGACATGCCTATTTTGGCATCGAAACCACCCGCAGATTCTTTCTGCAACTAGAAGTGTCAAACCTCACCGTGTGACCAACCAATAAGGCACAATCACTGCTGCGAATAGCAACAACTCGTGCAACACGATTTCGAGCCCAAAATCGCCCGATTTTTTCGTTTTACGGTCTGCTTCAGTCCCGAAGTGTTCCAAAACACTTCGAAATGACACACAATCATCCTTGCATCCCAAAGCACTTTCTTTTAAGTTTTGGGACAGCCGCACGCCAAGTGGTGCGAAAACGGGTGTGAAAATCCCAAACAAGCCTTACCGGGTTTCCGAAAATTATCATTTTGGCTCCAGAACCCTTCTACGGTCGCTCGTTGGTCCGTGCTTCACACCAGCGAATCTCTAACTAGCCAATTAGGCCTTCCCAGC
Organism: Puya raimondii; assembly: GCA_016920855.1. Lineage (NCBI taxonomy): Eukaryota > Viridiplantae > Streptophyta > Magnoliopsida > Poales > Bromeliaceae > Puya > Puya raimondii. The sequence continues at coordinate 93,020,657 of JABWPP010000049.1, forward strand.
AGAACTGCTCCATGAAAATAGAGCCAAAAATGCTTAATTTATGCAATTACCTTGCCATTTGATGTGCCAATTGCCACAAGATCCAAACCAAAGGGGTTCCCGGGCTTCGAACATCACATTCGAACATCTCACACCTGAACCCATGCAGTCCAGGATAGCCACGATGCAAACAGTGTCATCTCGCCATTTCGTCGAACATCTAAAGTGTGATAAACAATAATATGCCGTAAATAGGTGACTTAGGTTTCTTATCGAAGATTCCGCGATTCAGAATCTGACCAACAACATAGTCTGGAAGGTGTCGACATCCTGGACGCTCAATCGCTGCATCCAAGGTCTACAATCTCTGTGCATAAATCAGACTAAAGATCTTCTATCGCAGTCTCCGCATAAACAGATAGACCTTGTGTGCCTCATCCCTCGCAGGAAATGGTACACAGTTCAACAAGCGATTGAATTTTTTAGTATACTTCTGCGCTGATCCGTCACCCTGCTGCATATTCTTTAGGTTCTCCTCGGGTTTTTGCTTAATGCTGTTCGGAAAATAGGCCCTGTACAGTAACTCTCGAAACTCAGTCCATGTCGTCTGTAGCGCGCTCTAAGATCGATCTGACCGAGACCTCCTCCACCAAAAGTGTACATCGCCCTTCAAGCAGTGTACTGCTAAGTGAACCAGCTCTCATCTGGCACAAAGAGGTCCTCGAATAACTTCTCCATGGCTCATACCGAAGCCTCCACTACCCAAGGCTCAGTGTTGCTATCATCAAATCGAGGCGAATCAAATCTGCGAAAATGAGCCAACCTCTCAGTGATCTCCTCTTGCTCTGCGTCTGACAACTGTCCTTATGCCCGCCTTTGGGTGTTGGTACTGCTGGTACTACCGCTATAAGGGATTTAGTCACTGCGGGAGGTGCAGTCGCGGCCAGAACATCTGCTGTGATAGTTGGCGGTGGTGCCTGAGGCTCTGAGGCTCATGACGTGGTACCCATCTGCTACGTCAAGACCTCACATATCCTCTGTAGTAGTGCACCTTGCTATCTACTAACCTCCGTCAGGGCAGCTAACTGATCTCGCAAATCTTGCAGCGCACTCAGTCCTGCCTGCTTCGGCTCCGCGGGTAGTGTGGGAGTGGCCTGTGTCGGTGGTCGATCTCGGCATGCTATCTTGATCACCCACAGCAGAGCACAAGTCAGTTACAGACTAAAAAACAGCTCTCGACCTAATCAAGTGAAACTTTAAAAGGACATCTCTTTTTTTCGCGATATTATGTCTGTAGCCGACATAATCATCTAACAGGAAAAGACATCTCTTTTGATCATTCTTTATACTACCGGAAGAGTTTATAAACAATTCAATTACGAACTTTCACAGCAAGTCACGTCTCCCACGTCTTACTTTTCTAAGGTCTGTCAAAAGCCTAGAATTTTCTAACTCCTAACAACCTATCTCTAAGCTATGATACCAACATGATCTGTCATTCCCCGGGTTGTAGCCGAATCTAGCTCGCCAACAGACCTATCGCATACACAGGAAGCCCTGCGTACACGAAGCGAAAAAAGTATCTGTACACAATATAAGAGCTACTACAAGCAAGTACTAGAGCTGAAATAAAACTGCTGAATGCTAAAAAGTAATCCACTATACATACAACTCCCAAAATAGTATAACTAATACATATCCATCAAGTACAAAAGCCACCTCTCAAAGCTGAAAGTAAATACATAAACATTAGTATGTATAATAAGCTACTCTCCCAAAAAGTAGCTAATATGGGTATTCCTCTAGCTCGGCCAGCACAAACAAATAAGGATCTAACTCTTGACTCCCTTAAACTCGATCAGTAGTAGCAACAGGGATGGAAGGCTCTGTAAGAGAAAATGGCAACAAAGGGCGTGAGAACTACTAAAACAAGTAGTCCTCAGTAGGTATCGTCACCGACGCCGACGGCATACCCAATAAGTCTACGAAAGCGGAAAGTAGAGAACTGGATAAGTAGAAGAGCTAAAAGTAGTAAAAGCTGAAAAAGAATATACAGCTACTATGCTTTTACACTACTAGTGCTCAAAGTGAAATTATAAAATATAATGGATGCATCAACTAACTATTAGATACTCACTATCCAAACCCAATTCAAATGACCGTCCACAAGATTCGGACAAGCCTGCCCATCCTACCATCACGACGCCACCCTTGGGGTGGCCAATCAAAGCAGATCGCCCAAAAGGGCGGCTACAACATCAATGCGTAAAGCCTCACTCCGGAGCGGCACTCGGGGGTGCTAGCCAGCTGAGTGAAAAGTATAGTCTCTATCGAGCTCAAATCTGGCTCATGTAGGCTGTAGTCGATGTGAGTTACCAATCAGATCATAAAACTATAATCCACGTGCCCCAGGCGCAAGCCAATGCAAAACTCAAAGATTCGGGACCATCGTCGACCCCGACGGCACCCTACTGTACAACTCAGTGTAACAACTGCTATGAAAATTCACTCGGCCCCTCAACACGAGCCTAAATTCATCCTACACTAATCCCAAAGCTCACTCCTCTAACTAGAATAGAAAATAGGTTAAAATAGCTAACGAAGCTAAACAGTACCGACGGAGCATAGAAAGGACATAGTGCAAGTTTTATACATAGTTCAAGTCCAATATCAGCCTTTAAGATCTTCTATATGCAGGTTCAACATGTTCTAAACTAGGAATTTAACTTCACACATATAATTCTCATGGTTCTAAACTAAAACATTCATATTTAACAAATAAATAACATGCATGCAGGAATTCACTAGACAGAATGGATAATCCGCCTTTTTCGGTAAATTCAACCCACCTCGGGTGCTAATCCAACCACAGCATGGAGTCGATCACCACAACATCTCTCTCAACCCATTTCCAGCAAGAAATTCAATGTAAAAGTCCTCTCGAAATCAGCAAAGAAGGAGCAAATCTAGAAGAATAATAAAATTTTGTCAATGCTAGAATTGAGAAAAAAAATCTGAAATTTGACTAAATGTAGATCGTTCTACACTGCTACCAGTTGTGGACAGCTCCAATACCCTAAAATTTAAAGAAAAACTGATCCAACCTCCTCAAAACTCAACTGCAAGAATCGGATGGAGAAAAAAAAGGCCTAAGACATCAATTTCCTGAATTTCAACATAAAGCATTACTTTAACCCAATTAGGCTATAAATTCTGCTCAACTAACCTGTAATTCAAGTAGCAGAAGTTCTAAATTCACCAGGAGGAAGGGAAAGGCCAACTAAAATCCAGCAAGAATCCAACTACAAGAATTGGATATCAAAAACTATGAAAATCCATGAAAAACTCCAATTCAGCTCAAACCTTAAGGAAACATCAATTCTAAACCCACTAACCAATAATTTAGATGAAAGACATGCTCCACAAGCTCTCCTCCAACATCAAGATCACGAATCAAGTCCAAAACAGTAGTTGAAAACCTCAATTCCACCTAGAATACCAAGTTGCTACTACTGCTCCATTGTTCTTACTGCTGCTATAGTACCAACAGGAAAAAGGGGAGGTTTGGAGGGATTTGTAGAGCGATTTAGCGCCTGTTTGTTTCACAGTAAGTAAGGAGGGGAAAAGTATTTTTCGGCAAAAATTGATCACTTTCCCTGTTTGGTTCACCGTAATATTAGTACGGTCGAAAGTCCAGTTCACCCAAAACACCGAAATTGACTTCGCTCTCCCATGGTGCGAAGTCAATTCCGGTGAAGTGAAGGGAGGGAGACAAATATCATAAAATATTAGTGGAGAACTTAATTACGGTGACTTGTTTAGGTTACTCTCTCTCTCTAAAATTGTATTTCATCCAAATATATTTAATTGTGGTAGTAATTAATTTTTTATTTAGATTGTATGTTTAAAATATGATGAAGTTTGGTCAGTTAAGTTTTAATATATCTTTTATTTAATTTGCACATTTAAAATATGATGAAAATTAGTTTGTCAAATGTTAATAATTCTTTAACTTTAGAATTTTATTTGTTGCATTATTATAATTTATATATAAAATATTAATATAATTATTTTAAATTTTATTTTATAATTATATAGAAATATAATTATATTATTTTTATTTATTTTTTATAATTTATTATTTATTAAGTTACAAAAGAGGTAATAACGTCATGTAGGAGGTAAGTTTACTAGGAGTGTGGGGATTAAATAATTCTCGATGAAACAAACAGAGAAAGTGGAGAACTGTACTTTTTACATCATTCACTTCCTGCCAAACAAATAATAGAATTGGCAGAACTTCACTTCCATAGCTACAGGAACAACCAGCGAAGGTGAAGTAATTTTCACCTGAACTCTAGTTCAACCTATAGTCTAGTTCAACCTATAAGTCCACTTCAACCCAAAGTCTACTTACGTTGAAACAAACAGGCCTTTAGCTGAGGAAATGGAGTTCACAATGAAAGGGAGTGTAAAAGGGTCAGTTGGGATCGTCCACATTCTATTTATAAAGGCATAGATGAGGTAAACAAGTGTAGTGTTGCGAAAAATTAAATTATTATTTTGCCGGAATGACTATAGTTCTTAAATCTATCGACACTTCTGGATAGTGGCGGGACAAGTCAGAATCGACTAGATGTGAATTGGACGTCGCAATTAACTCCGAAACGTCAGTGGATTTCTGCTAGTGCAGTTTTTGTTAAGTTGAACCTAAGGCACACTCAATCAACTTCCATACCATCCTAATTGGAAGTGTTGGACTGTAGAAAATGGCTGATTGCATCTCACCCCATTCTCTTCTCCGTCTTTTTTATTTTCCCTCCCATTTCTTTCTTCTCCTTCTCTCCATCTCTCTGCTGCTCCTCTCTCCTGTGCAGGACTGCATCAACCAGCAGCTGCTACTGCAGTTTGGTGACAACAGCAGCAGCAGCAGCCCCCAGCAGCAACAGCAACTTGGTGGGCAATAACAAGTATAGAGCCAATTCCTCTTCTTCTTCTCCACTACCTTTCTTGCTGGATTGATCTCAACCTCTTCAACCATAGCAGCCATAATTACCAGCAATTACAAGGTTGCTACAGCAGCTACAAGCAAGGCTAGTAGCAACAACGTCAACTGCAGCAGCAGCTCTAGCTGGAACTTTTAGGGTGATTTGGATGAATTTCGATAGTAGTTGCTAGGTATTATTCTTGCATGTATTTTTGGTGGAGAAAAGAGCTTAAGGAGTGTGTAATCTCAGCTGGATTGTGGGTAAGTTGTGTTGTTTGCTGAAATTAAAATTGTGAGCTGAAATTAAGTAGTTCTTGGAATTGATGGACTTGTTTTGCTTCTAATTTACCTCTTAACTAAGCTTTTTAGGGTTGGTTGTGAGCTTAGCTTCAGCTACTATTGATTGAGGTCTTGATTGAGCTGAGTTGGAGGTTAATGGAAGGTGGATTTTTTTAAGTCTACTTGAGTATCCAACCAAACTGGTCATTGCTGAATTTGGACTTGTGGATGTTGTAGAACAGCAGGTGAGGGTTGTGAGGCAGCTACAGCTAGCAATTTGGGTTAATTAGCTAAGTTGCTTGCTCCCTCTCCTCCTTATCCTCAATTCCTTCTTCAGCTTCTTAGCTATACACAGAGGAGAAACCAAAATGGAGCTTATCCCTCTGCTGCAACCAGCAATCTTTGCTGCAAGCTGGCAGCAAGAGTAGTGGAAAGGGAAGCTCAATTGGAGGGGTTTTGAAGCTCCAAATTCGAATTTGAATTACATGTATTTGTGTAGAGGGAAGTTGGGAATCATCTTGTGCCTTTCTTGAGCTAGATTTGTAGGTTAATAGCTCTAATTTTGATGTTGATCGAAGATGATGCATAATGCTTATTTTTGGACTAAACTAGACCAACTTCGGATTTTGATAAAATCTGTTTGAATTTCTTCTAGGAGCTGAGCTTTGGAAGAGTTGAAATTGATCTTGACTTCATCCTCTTGTGGTTACCATATTGTTTGGACAAATTTGGAAGTAAGATGAGTGAGAATTTCAGTTTTCATTGCGGTCGAAAATAGAAAAATAGTTTTTACGTCGAAGCTGAATTCTTGACATTTATTTCTTAATTGTGATTGATTTTCGTAGTGAATTATGAATTTTTCTTGTAATATAGAAGTCAAAGATCACTCATAGATTGCCCTCTGACCTCATCTTGCTCTGGATTTTGTTGTGGAGCAAGGAATTGGCAGCACCAAGGTGCAGTCCAGCAGCAGCTACAACAGTGCATTCCAGCAGTGGCCACTGAACTTGAGAGTGAAATTGCTGGATTTTGATGCTTCGAGCTGATAAATTGGAACCTACTCTTAATCTAACTCATTGTGTGGAATAGAAGGAGCAAGTTATTTAGCCGAGTTGGCGAGGATTTGAGTTTCAGTTGAGGTAATTTTGGTCGTAATCCTGATTTTCGATCTTGAAGCTTCATTTTTGGGGGTTGTGACTCCAACTTTCTTGTGAGTGATTTTTAAGGGATTCTAGCTAATCCATACCTAAATTGTAGTTGATTCAAAGTTGCTCCAAGCTAAATTGTAAGGTACGTACGTTGGCCCAGAACTAGGTAAATTTGATTACGAAGTTGAAATTACATGTAATATTGAATTTTGTTTGAAAATTTATCCAGCTTCTAAATTCGTTAACTCCGACAGGAATTTTTGGATTTCATCTTTACTTCCCTTTCAATTGGAGCTAGAGGAAGGTGCTTGTGGAGTTTCAGTTTGATCCGTGATCAGATTAACGCGCTAAGTGGGTTAATGTTTACCGAAATCTTTGAAATTTCTCCTAAGTGGTAGAGATTTCAGCATGCATTGTTTTATATCAATTATTTTGTTTCGTAGTTCAAATTGTAGATTTGCATGTTATTATATGAAATTTGAATTTGGAGTATGATTTAGTTATTTTAGATAATTACTACATGTTGAATTAAAAATTGACTTAGGAGAAAACCTACATATTGAACTTGACATTTATTTGATTAGATTTAGCTTCAGGAGCTATTTTTACCATTGTATTCGCCGCTATTAGTGCGTTGCAGATATCAGATTGGTGTAGGTTGAGATTACACTTGTGCTGAGATGCCGAGTGAATTTTTACAGCAGTGTTAAGACTGTTTCGTATTGTCGGGTGCCGTCCGAACTGACGGTGGACCCAGATCTTTACTTTTTTCATCAGATTGTGCCGAGGGCACGTGAGCTTTGGTTCTTGGACCCGTTTGAGCATTTGCATTGACTCTAGCCTGCATGAGCCTGATTAAGCTCGACAGAGTACACATTTTTGCTCGGCTGGGTAGCTCCCCCGAGTGCCGCTCCGGAGTGAGCCTTTTCGTGTTCTTGTCGCGGCAGCCCTTTTGGGCATTCTACTTAGATCGGCCATCCCCGCGGGTGGTGCGCGGAGTAGTTTAGGCACAAGCTGGATTGGCCGGTTGGCGGTCCCTTTGGATTGAGTCAGTTGTGACTGTTTCTTAGCTAGTGATGCATATATACACAGAGAGCGTGACATGAGTAGTGGTAGTGTAGTGGCATATTAGCTGTAGAGTTTCTTCCAACTTATCATATTATTCTTTATCTACCAACTATACTGTTAGTCTCGTAGACTTAGTGGGTAGGCCATTGGGGTCGGTGACGGTGCCCACTAAGGACTACTTTGTTTTACAGTAGTTTTCATACCCATTGTTGCCACTTTTTTCGCAGAGCCGTCGATTGCCGCTACTGCTTCTGATCAAGGTAAGGGAGTCGCGAGTTAGATCCCTATCTACCCCGGTCGTCGTGCTAGAGGAGTACCCCTTTATGGAGATAGTTTACCTTTGTTTAGTCATCTACATACAGTTGTATTTTGTTTCATCTGTTCAAAATTAAAAAGATGTTCATGTTGTACTGGATACTGTATACTCTTGGATTACATGCATGTAAAGGTGACTAGTTACTTATGTTTTTAATAGCTCTATTACTCTTTAGTAGTGGTTCTTATGCAGGTTACAGGTGCTTCTATCGCTTCGTGTACATAGGATTTTCTATGTATGCGGTAGATCTATTGCCGAGCCCGAGTAGCGCTGGAACTCGGGGCGTGACAATAAGCCCAAAGAAAATTAGAACTAAACCTGTCACTGCAGGAAAAATTAGGATCCCACTTTCGGGCGACCGAATCAGCATGAAATGCAGTTCAGATCCCAAACCGAGCTCTCATTAAGAGGTTCCGAAACCTTATCATGTTTTCGTATCTAAATCAACTCCCTGCCACGTGTCAACAATGGTCGATAATTACGAAGTAGTCCACCGAGCAAATTCGGGCTAACAACTGGGCGTCCGAATGAGGGCCGGTAGTGACTCTAATAGCAAACGCAATTCTCCATTTTCTGGGCGCCCGAAACTGGCTAGAAAGAAAATGTGCTAGAGAGAGAGGGAGAGAAGAAAGAGAGAAGGAGAAGAGCATAGCCAGCCTGCCGTCGGCCAAGGTGGTCGTCGACTACCGGAAAGAATGAGGTGGCGGCTGTGAAAGGGAGAGGAGAGGAGAGATAGGGTTAGGGTTTTGGGATATCCCTATATATGCATATATACATACTTATATATATACACACACACACACACACACACACCCTTTTGTAACAAAATCCACTTAACCCTCCAGGAGCTGCCTTCTCACCCATATATCTACAACCTAGTGCATTTTGCACAAAGTTTCCTCCTGCCGCAAAATTTTATAGTTTAACCCATAGAATCTAGCAATTTTTACAGAAATACCTCCAGTCAAAATATCCTCTCTCAACTTCAAATCTGTGTCATTTCTCATAGCAATCTCCAAATTTTGCAAAACTTGCATCCGCGCATTCTCCGCCGAGTCTACTTTCATTTGGTTTCTTCCATATGCCAAAACTCTGAAATTTCTCACATGAATTAATAGCCTCACAGTGAAGCGCTCCTTTTTCTCAAATTGCAAAAGTTGCAATTTAACCCTCCAAAGTCGGAGTTTCTTATCAAGAACTGACTAGTACATGTATTTCCACAGTGACACCCTTGGAGTTTCACATAATTCGGCATATGAAATGTTGCGCCTTTTCCATAAAAGTCCAATCTTTCCAAAATGACCACTTTTTGGTTTTCGCTTAATACAGCTCTTTAGTCTCACAGAATCTAAAAACGGACTTCACCACAACTTCCAACAGTGTCAGAACATTAAAGTGGTGATTTTGTTTCATAAAAAATGTGTCCGATTAGCGAAAATACTCTATCCTCTTTCCAATTCCCTATTTAAACTCAGGAATTCAAATTAATAATTAAATTTCAAATTTCAAATATTAATTTTTCAAAATTAACATTTTGGTTTCCTGCAGTTAAGGTCCTCAATGAAAAAGGGGCCTAGAACGAAACGAGTGATGCTCGTCCCGGTTGGACAGAGGAGATGAAAGTCGACCTTAAGGTTTGAAGGAAAAGGAGGAATCCGAGTGGGGCCCATTAGAAAAAGAAAGCAATGGGCCAGAGAGATTCACTAGAGAAGAAAAAGGAAAGCTCGAAATCTTTGATGGTGAAGAAGATGAATCGTCGCAGAGAAGTTGAGGGGTTTTTTCGTCTAAAAAGTTTTCGAAAGGGTTTAATGATGACGGCAATATTTAATGCAACATGACTTATTAGGGTAAAAAGGGCATGAATAATCGTAGCCATCGGTCCAATCATTAAATGCGAAATAATTGAATGATGCAGCTGATTGATTATCGTCGGTCATCCGAATGTCAACTTGGAGTACTGCTCGAGGGGAAGGGGGGGCATTGTTGGCGCCGAAAAAGTAGCGTCACATGGTAAAATGCTCGATCCATGTAGCTGGCTAACATGGACAAATCGGAGGGTGACACATGGTGCACCGAGAGCCCGGGAGAAATGCCTAGATACAAACGAGATTTAGGCAGGAATGGTTAAAAATATGGGCAAAGGATTACATAACCAATAAGCAACTCGCCCAACTGCAGCTCTCGAAATAGGGGACATACCCGAAATATCCTCCACGATGCAAAACCACCCAATAACCACGGGCAGGAGACGTATCACTATAAATAGGGGAAGCGTGCCTGCAATAAGAATCTTTCATATGAACAAGAGACCGCAGCATTTTCAATTTCTTTCCAATTCCAGCAATTACAGTTTTTCTAGAGATAGTTTGTAATCTTTCTATTTTCAGCACTAAAGAGCTTTCTAGGAGTAGATTCTAGTCCTTAAGCCCTGTAAATCCTTGACATTAGTGAAATATAATCAGTCTAGCTCTTTCGGCCGAGTCTGTTTCTTAAAGCTTGAGATCGGTTCGGTTTTACACATAGAGAGAGAGAGAATCCGGTTGAGCCGATCCCTCCTCATACCTAATCGCTTAATCTCGGGGCTACTCAATGGTCAATTCAGGAGCCAATCCGACAATCAGGAGGCATGTTTGACCCAATAAACAGTTTTACTCGGTCGATAATTCAGAGAACTCGGTTCGCGTCAAACATAGTGCAATATTAATAGAAAAACTTGCCGAATTCAGCGTGCAAGGTTCTTGTCCACCGAAGTTACCGGGTGTAATAGTTTTGTTTAAGAGGAGTTTGGTTCTAGGTAGTGACTGAAGTAAGCGGAAAGAAAAGTCTACCCACTTTAACTTTTTACCCAAATGCAATACACCATCTAAGTATATAATGTCTGATTTACTGTTACGTGATCAATTTATTTCAATCAACTACCTTGTCCAAAAATTTGTTCGTTATGCTTAAACACCGTTAGCACATGATTGTAAAGTTCTTTTATTTTGAGAGAGAGAAAGAGAGTAAGGTAGCATACTATCCACCTCGTTAGTTTTCTTCAAAAATAAACTTAGCACAAATGTGAAGAAATTAAGCTTCCAACTTGAGACCTCGAAAACCAATAATTGAGCACTTTGCCACTTGCAGTGGAGACGGTTGGTAGCTTCAGAAATAAGAGTGTGCATCTGGATCGGTTGTTGGCGACTATTCGAAACCTTTTGCACTTGTGAAACGAGAGCGGAGGCTAACTTTTTTGTTTATTTTGACCTTTTAATGTTTCCACTCTCCTTCTCCTCTAGTTCTTTGCTTTCTTCTATTTTTTTTAAGTCGCTTTTCCTTTGAGACCCTGATCATCTTCCAAACTATGCTAAATTTATTTTACTTAATAAATGAAGCAGGTAACCTGCTAATTTTTTTCTCTTAAAAGAAAATAAATGTATCCAAACTACGACCATTTTTATCTAAATAACTAACCTTTAAAATGAGTCATAGTTTACACAAATTTGTCACAGTTTATCTAGAAAATGTCAAACTTTACCTAAACTTTTGCCAAATTACATATGGACACTCAACCTTAAAAAAACGTAATATATATCACCACATAAACTAAAGGCAAAATTCGAAATCATTATATGGAGTTTAAACTTTCTTGCAATTAAAATTATAAATATAGCATGGAGTAAGTCATACGCTGATAGTAACTAGAAAACTTGGGAAAATATTTGATTTGGATGGTGTAGTTGGTATAATTTCATTGTTCTTGCTGTACACGCCAACTTAATTTCGAAAATATGAGTGAGAATGACATTTTGCAATTAATTAAGCCGAAGTTCATACAAGTCCCCCCTTCTTGTGCCCTTCTCTCTCTCTCCATCTCTCTCTCATAATCTCTCTCAATCTCTCTCCCCTCTCTCTCTATATATAATTAGATCTCCCTCCCTCTTGAGCTCAAGCTGCTGCTGCCGTCACCACCGGTGCTACCGCCACCCGGGGGACCTTTGGCGACCCCTCCCCGACCGGCTAGCACCCTCCTCAACCTCCCAGCACTGGACTGCAACCCTTGCGAGCTGCTGCCGTTGCTGCTCCTGGCCATTGTTGGTTTCTAGTGCTGCTACAACAACAGCCGCCACCATCGTCGCTACTGCCACCGCCTCCTTGGCGCTTTTTGCCCTATAGGCAACTGTAAGAATTCAATTTTTTTGAATTTGAATTTGTTTTGTTTTCTCTCTCTCTCTACTGGTATATATATATATATATATGTATATATATATATAAGTATATATATGTATATATATGTATTTTTTTATTTGTATGTATCTTTTGTTGTGTTTGTTGTTGGAGGTGAAAGGGGATGGCTTGCGTCGCGAATCGGCGACCTTTTCTGGAGATCCAAAATCGTAGGTTCGATGTGTCAGCAGTGCTGATCGCGATGGCGCAATCCGTTCGTGAATCCAACCGTCGGATCGTGAGATATTACGAGTTCATCGCCGACGGGTCGAAATGGCTTTTTGATCTTTTCGCGAGAAGGTCCTTAGTTGTGTACCGTTTTGCGTGAGATCGTGCGTGGAGGGGTGTCCGCGCGTTTTACACGTGCTGTGAGGGACTCGGGTTGGAATTCCTCATTTTTGGGGGTTTATTTGCAATTTGTGCAATAGTATTTATGTGAGTTGTGGGATTAAAACCCTAAACCTAGTTGTTTAGGTGCCCTAGCCCCTCAGCCGCAGCCTCCTCCTCCCCCCGCCTCTCCCCCGAGCTGCTGCTGCCGCCGCCGGCCTCCCTGGCCAGCCGGAACAGTGGTTTCCCTCATCCCTCTCTTTTTCTTCTTCTTTTCTTCTTCTCCTTCTTCCTCTCTTGGCTGGGGTGTTCCTCGAGAGGGGAGGGGGATCCCGTGCCCTAGTCCTCCTCCTCAGCCGCGCCCCGATGCCCGGCGCCTCTCCCCGGCGACTGGAGCCGCCGCCGAGCGCCGCCGCGTCACCGCGCTGCCGCGTGCTGCTGCTGGAGGAGTGCGGGCAGTGGGTCCTTGATCCGAGCCGCCGCCGCCTCCCGCCGTCGCAGCAGCCCTTGGTCGGCCTCGGGAGGACCGCCGCCGTCGTCGTCTCCATCCCCGGCCGCTCCCGTGCCGCCGTCGCCGCCGAGCGCCGTTGCTGCTGTTGCTGCGGCTGGAGGTACGGGCAGAGAGACTTGGATCTCTGCTGCCGCCGCCTCCCGTCGACGAGGTGGTCCCCTGCCGGCTTCCGGAGGACCGCCGCCGCCGACCTCTGCTTTCCCGGCCGCCCCCGTGCCGCCGGTGCGCCGCCGCTGTCGCCGCTAGGGCTCCTAGGGCACCCGCGGCCGAAAGTTTCCGACTGCCACCGCCGTCGCCCTATGCTGTCGCGGTAGCCCCCTAACCGACGTCCGGCGAGCACCTCTTGCCGGTGCTCGCCGTCTCGACCGCCGCCGCCGCCGTTCATCGCCGGTGCAGCCGTGCCCTAGTTTCGGGTAGCCGACCCGAGAGCTGTCGCTCTCCCCGCGCCGCCGCCGTCGCTTCCTGCCATCGGTTGAGGTGAGCCCCCTCTTCTCCACCTTCCCCGCGTCCGACTTGAGCCGCCGCGCGTGCTGCATGTCCGTCGGCAGCCGGCCGGAGCTTGCTTGCTCCGGCCGGGCTTGGTCCCTACTTGTTTGGAGCTGCATGCGTGGATCCGGACCTTTGGCTGCCTCCCGATCTTCGGGGAGGTGAGCACGATGACTGCAGCGACGCGCTGATCACCGTGCTCACCTCAGTTGACAGCAACGGTGCCCCGGTTTGCTGCCTCGACTGTGTCGAGCCCCTATATTTCATGCTTTGAATGTTTTTGTGGACCGTTTGAGCCCGCGACTGTTCCTGTCGTAGAGGGGCTGTGAGCACGGCCTCCGTTCCGTCGTTCCCTATCCGCTGGTGCTTGCGAAGGGTTGTGCGGACGAGCGGATTGCTCCAACTTTACTTTTATTGCCTCTTTATGGTGTATAGTTGCATGTTTTAGGGCTTTATGTGTTTGTGGCAGCGTTGTGATGCTGCGGGCAGCAAGGCCATGACCCTTGAGGCCCAGTGGACTAGTTGTCCAATCTCTTCGCCCCTTCGCGGAGATCCGATTTGATTTCTGGTGCATTTTTCGATAAAATAGTCGGCGGAACGCGCGTTTCGGTCGTGCGACTCACTTGCTGGTTTCGTGAGCGACCTGGCTTCGTCGTATAGCCTTGTTGGCTGTTCTCCTTCGCTGTCCTGAAGTTTCGTGGGCAGCGGATGAGTGACGGAGGGTTCCGGTGCCAAATCGATATTTTTCGGGAACCCGGAAAGCCGTTTTGGATGCGTTGGTGTTCGTGGCATCCCGGCCTTGTGCCCGCTGTCCAACCACCTTGTTTGGTGTGGTTGTGGATAGCGGAGCACTCGCGTGGTTTATTGGTACCCCTCTGGGGCTTGGTTTGGGTTCGGAATCGTCCCGACGGGTTTTGCGGACGATCCGACGGTTGTGGGTTGTGTGCTTATGTATGTTAGTGTCGACTCAGTGGACCTTGACCTTGTGAGTCTTTTGTAGGTCCTGTAGACGTTCCCGTGAGCCGTCGGTGTTAGGCTCTCTCATTTTTGCAGGTGGGTACTTCGATCCGGAGTCGGTTCAGTGGACTAGCGGTGATAGCCTTCTATCCCTTTCTCTTGCATGTTGATTATTAGTTCACTAGACTCCCTTTCCTCTACTTTGTGAGCTTGCCATTAGTAGAGTAGTGTGATTGCATGGTTTATTGAGACGACCTGGTTGGTCGGTGGTGATCGCCTATTGTTCCGAGCGATCCTTGGACTTGGTCCCGTTGTTATTCTCGGCTTGTTGCCGTTCTGTGGATTGAGCATATTGCATCGATCGTCACAGCTCTTCTAGCACTTCACGTACGCCCGCGGTCTGATCCACCGCTTAGGGTGTTCTTTTCCGAAAAAGGGTTGTGTGTTTCCGACCCGTAAGCCTCTTGTCATGTGCATCTGCGGAGGGTATGTGCATGTGAGTGAGCAGTTGTGACAGTGCCAGGGATCCGTCCCTGTGGCCTGGTGGTGATTGGGTTTCATTATCTATCTACAGTTGATGCATATGCTATTTGCTTACAGTAGCGTAGTCGTTCATGTATGGTTCATTCTCATGCTTACTTATGCTACTGTTTTACTTACCTATCTATCTGTTGACCCTCGCGCCGATGTGTACACCTTGCCTTCATCGGCTTGCGGTACCTACTGGGAGTGGAGACATGTTTATCATGTTCTCCCCCCCCCCCCCCCCCCCCCCCCCCCCCCCCCCCCCCCCCCCCCCCCCCCCCCCCCCCCCCCCCCCCCGCCATCGTTGTTTTTTTTCAGGTGAGCCGGGTGGTGGGAGTCGGGACGTTGTGAGACGCGACTAGTTAGCTGCATTAGAGGTCCCGACCTGTGTTACCACCATTTTGGTTGCTACCCTGTCACTCTCCCCTTACTTAGTAGACTTATGGATATGGTTCAGTATTTTATGTTGATTGCATGCGTAGATATTGTGGATGACTATGCTTAGTATATCGTTCTTGTGGTTTTGGTTATTGCCGAGCTATGTGATAATCTGTGTATCGTGGATTTCTACCCCTCGTGGTAGCGGTTTTCAAAATAAGGTTTCCGTGTAGGAATCAGTTTTCAAACGGCTTTCGATCGATCGGCTTTTGGATTTCAAAAGAGAGTTCTCATGTGGAGAACAGTTTTAGAATGATCTTTAAATGATTGAGATTAGGGTTTCAAATAAAGCTTCTGGGTAAGAAGCATTTTTATAGAATGATCTGTTGTTTTGTGCATCGCATCATCCTTCGCCTAAGGACTTATTTAGATACATGCAATTGTTAAGGACAGTTAGCTGTATGTATTGGATATTGTGATTTGTTGTATGTGTGATGAATGAATGGTGGTTGTGATCTTGTTTTGTATCGTGTGTACGCCGTGCAAATACAGGGGAGACTCTGTCCGTGTAGACAGTGGGACCTGTATTTGTGGCGGGTCTGTACGTGGCACGGGCTAGGCTTTCAAAAAAAAAAGAAATTGCACGTTTTTCTGCTTCTAAAACTAGCCCGGGGCGTGACAGCAACCCTCCCCGGCGGTCCTCTATTTTCCTGGGCCAAGCAACATCTCGCCTTCAGTGCTGCTAATACTGCTGCTACTCTTTGAGCGCCCTTTTGGTCGAGATCCATTTTTCGGCCAGTCACAATCTCTGGCGACCCCACTCTGGTGAGCACGGCTTTACAATGCTGTGCTCCCCCAGGTTGCAGGTAATTGTGCCCCGGATTGCTGGTTTCAACATCGCACCCGATGCCCGTTTAAATGCATCATTTTTTACAGCTGGTTTTTTGATCTAATCAGCTGCCGAAGATCACAATTCTTGGGACGACGGCAATCGTCCGGCCTTTCTCTGCACCGTGTTCACCTTTCTGGTGCAATTCAGACAACTTGTGTTGTCGCACATCCGTTGTGTGCTCGGAACACCTTCGCGCGGCCTTTCTCTTGCGCTCTGATCTTTGGTGATCGTTATTGAAGCTTGGTGCTAGTTTATTGCAGCCAGAGGAGCATCAACAACCCTGCTGAACTGTCGGTTGGCTTCCAAATCGCGGAAGTTTTGTAACAAATTCGAAACTCCATTCCTTTACGCAATTATGGTATGATTAGGATGTTTCAACGCTTGCTGCATCATGGAATGTGTTAGATAGCATTATTCATCATTTTTTGAAGTTTGAACTAATTGTTTAAGGTCCTGAAACCCTTCGTGGCTGCTTTGGTGCGAAATGACACAAGTTGGGCCAAAATAGAGTTGTTGTCGTGCTTTTCGGTTTCGTTTTCATGAAATCTGTATTATCACTGTCCAAAATGGTTGTCGAGCCTTACTAGCTAGCCTAGCCACACTATTTGAGTCCCTCATGGCAGTGAGTGCATTGTGGGTTGGTTCCAATACTGAAATTGGTATTTCAAAACTCGATTTGGTTTACTTTTGAAGCTATGGCTCCCGTTGTCGCGCACTTTTTGTGTGGTTGTTCCAACAACTAAAATATGTTGTTTCGAGATAACAGATGATATTTGGAGGCATGTGGCATGATTCGGGACACTTCGTGGGCTGAAGTGGCATTTCGTGTGTTTATGCTGAAATCGGTGGATCCCGAAAATCAGTAAGTAGGCCCATTGTTTCGATCATGCCGTGGTGAGTTGTGGGTAACTTTTTGTCACAAATTAGTGATGATGCAGTGTTAAGAGGGTCGTAGGGCTAAACACACATTGTATGTGTGATCCAACACCAAAGTGGTATCCAGATTACCGAAGCGGTGCCTATCAGTTCCATCGTGGCCTTATTCCGCAGTCGTTGTTTTTTGGTGGAGCACTTGATGTTCGATTGTCCCGACACCTAAGGTTGTGCGTCTTGGGACATTGAATGTAGTACTCGGAAATTTTCATGAATTAGGGTTTCTGGACTTGGCAGGATTCGGGCGCCCGGAAGCGAGGTTGTGGACGCCCGAATGTTCCGGACCCCGTTGCACTTTGTGGATGATCCGGTTGTGGCCGACGAGTGGTGGATCTGGGCGCAGGATCCGGACGCCCGGACGGAGGATCCGGTTTGAGTTGTGACGTGGAGGGCCACGTGTCGCGACGCAGGACACGTGTCGATCGCCGGAGACACACCGCCCCACCGCCTGCTGACCGCCGACCGACCGCTTGACCGCACGACGACACCTGTACGGCAGGATTTCCGGACGCCCGGAAGTTGGGAAGTGGGCGCCCGAAAGTGGAATTTTGGGAGCCTATAAATAGGCGAGTCCCTGATGGTTTTTGGTGCATTTCCACTTCGTATGATCCCTATTTCTAGAGAGAGAAAGTGGGTTTAGGGCCATGTGTTGGCATAGTTTGTAACCCTGCTTGCTCTCTTCTACTCTGCTGATCTGATCTGGTGTCGAGCCGTTATTCTGCTGGAGATAGCAGTTTCCTTGGAGGTTTTGACAGATCGGGGTGCTGCCGGAGTGCGTTATCTGGAGGGTTGGATCTGAGGATACTGTTCTTTCCCCACCGTGATTGGATTAGCTTTTCAGGTGGGTTGATGTTTGCCAGATTCAGTGGACTTCCTCCAACGTGTTTTATCTCATGTTAGCATAATATGATATGATGTTGTTTGAATTATGTTAGCATGATTGGATTATGATATGTGGAAATTGGATTATGATATTGGGATTATGATAGTATGCCATGCTAAGATTATGTTAGAGATGCCATGTTAGGTTGAGACTAATCTATAGACCGCATGGGCATGTTATGATCTTAGATGTGCTAATGATATGTATGTGAGCATGCATTTCTTTGTATCCTTGTTGCATGATTGGACCTACACCTATTCTGTTGATTCCTTGTACCAGTTGTTGTGCATGTAGTGTAGGTGATCATGTTGTGGCTCGTGCTATGTTGTTGTACCTCCTCTTTGTGGTAGAGTCGAGAGCCTCCTCTTGTGATAGAGTTGAGATTGATTGTGAGCACTGGAGCATTGATTGTGCCAAGGGCACGTGGTTCTTTGTGAGTGAGAGCATTGATTGGGTCACACTTGTTGATTATCCTTTATGGTGCCAAGGGCACAGTGGATTGGGTCTTACTTGTTGACTATCCTTTGAGGTGCCGAGGGCACTTGATCCTTTGTTGACCCAGTCGTGTCGATCATATACCTGCGGGTGCTTGGCGGATACTATGGTTGTACTTTGCTCGGTTGGGTCGCTCCCACGAGTACCACTCTAGAGTTGGCATGTTCCGTACAGAGGATTGTACGAGGAACTAGTGACAGATGGTGTTCCTGTCCTAGTTGGGCTCCCTATTGTGTTGAGCAGCTCCCTATTGTGTTGAGCGGGATCAGGCCGCAGGTATGGTATGGTATGGTATTGTGAGGTATTGTATGGCGAGAGCTAGGTACAGATGGGGTTCCTGTACTAGCTGGTTCGCAGGTATTGTATTGTGTATGTTAGTCCTCATTTGGTATATTCAGTTCATTGGTATTTCATACTGACAGTTGAGCTTTGTGCATAGTAGTGGTAGTATATCTCCTACTCTTTTATTGCTCTATTCATATCTCTTGAGATTGAGGACTTAGTGGGCAGACCGCTGAGGCTGGTGGCGGTACCCACTGAGGACTACTTGATTGATAGTAGTTCTCACACCCATTGGTGACATCTTTTTGCAGAGTCTTCTTCCCCAGTCGTGCATACTGAGCGCGGAAAGGAGACCGTCGGGTAGAGCTATTCCCCGGATATTTGGCTAGAGGTATACCCATTTTGGATAGATGGTTGAGTCTGTACATACTGTGTGATGTTGATATCAGTCTGTATATGATAGTTTTATATGAGAGTTATGGATGATGTATGTACAGTGATCTTTTGATATATTATATAGCAGCTCTGTTGATACCTTTAGCTCTGTGTGTTTGATTGTGGATGTTGTTTCGCTTCGTATACATGGTAGAGATACTGTGTATGCGGCGGATCTGGTCATGCGCCTGGGAAGAGGTAACCCGGGGCGTGACAGATTAAGTTGGTATCAGAGCTTAGGAATAGGTCAAGAGGGCCTAGGAAACCTAAGATAAACAGACCTAAGAATGACGAGAGAGACGTGATTGATCGCGAAAGTCAAAGATTGGGTTTTGAATCTTTCCTTGTGTAGGAAGAATGATTGAGGGATTATGCCTTTTCTTATCAGATGAATTATGTTGGCTGCAGACGACATAATAATCTGAGAAGAAAAGAAGTGTCCTTCTAGACTTTCGCTAGATTGGGTCGTGAGTTGTTTGTGGTCCTAATCGGGTATTCTGTTGCAGGATTATTACTATGCCTCCTCGACGACCATCGACGCGAGCGCATCCGACGCCTTCGGATATACCTGAGCAGACGGGACCTAGTGAACGGCCCGCTCTGCAGGAGCAGCTAGCAGATATAGCTGCAGTTGGAAGGCAGCAGAGTGCCTTTTTACAGAAGATGTGTGATGCTTTCTCTACGCCTCGAGCTATGGAACCTCAGGCGGCGACAACTCCAACTACATCTCAACCCGGAGAAGGAAGTACTCAGCCTAGTCAAGTGCTTTCTGAAGAGGAGCAGGAGCGGATGGCGGATAGATTGGCTCGCTTCTGTAGGTTTGATCCACCGCGATTCAATGGAAGTAGCATAGAACCGTGGGTGGTAGAAGCCTGGATTTGTGAGATGGAGAAGTTGTTCGAGGATCTCTTTGTGCCAGCACGGGAGCAGGTGCATATGGCAGTGCATTGTTTATCTGGTGATGCACATGTCTGGTGGAGGAGGACCCGTGATCATAGGTCCTTGAATCCTCTACAGATGACTTGGAGTGAATTTCGGGGGATTATGTATGGGGCGTATTTTCCTAGTAGCGTGAAAATGAAGATAGAGGAAGACTTGAAGAACCTGAAGCAAGGGAATCGCTCGGTGCAGGAGTATGCGAGGGAATTTACTAGGTTGCTTAATTGTGTTCCCTCAGCAGCGAGAGACGAGATACAGAAGGTTTATTTGTATGAGAAGGGTTTGAGACCCGATATCTTTCCATTTGTCCACTCGCAGAGACTTCAGACTTTGGATGCTACTATTGAGCAGTCTCTGTGGGTAGAGCGAGGGGCAATTGTGACGAGAGGGCAGCATGTGGACCCGGCTCAGGGTCAGGAGAGGAAGCGCCCGGCGCCTGATGATGGAGGACAATCAAGTAGCAGACGGCCACCTAAACCTCCTCAGCAATCGCGTTTCCAAAGACGTGGATCTTTTAGTCGCCAGCAGTCTGGAGGATTTCGCCAGCAGTCTGGAGGATTTCGCCAGCAGTCTGGAGGATATCGCCAGCAGCGACAGCAGCAGCAGCAGCCGAGGGGACCTCCCCGATGTGTGATTTGTGGAGGACCTCATTTTGCTTATCTTTGTGATCGACCAGAGGGCCGATGTTTCGAATGTGGATAGCGGGGAACATCAGGAGGGCTTGTCCCAGACTTGTAGCGACTCCTTCTATGGCATCCGTACCTTTTACTCCACCGCAGTATTCTGGAGCTCCCCCGGTATTTTCTCAGGAGCGGTCTTCTATGCCACGACAGCAGGATCGACGCCAGCCACCGGCGAGCGGGCGAGTTTATGCCGCTCAGATTGAGGATCCTGCGATAGCTAATCGAGTGGTGGCAGGTATAGTTTTGATTTGTGGCATTAGATCGCGTACTTTATTCGATACTGGTGCATCGCATTCCTTTGTTAGTAGGACATTTGCATTGCATCATGGTCTAGAGATAGGATTGTTACCCCAGGCACAGGAGGTGCGGGTACCTGACCATAATTTGCAGGTGATTGAGGGTTGTGTAGGATGTCCTGTGCAAGTAGGACCTTGGATCATGTCTGTTGATTTATTAGTATTGAGACAGTTGCAGGATTTTGATGTAATCCTAGGCATGGATTGGTTATCTCGATACTTTGCTACGATTGATTGTGGATCTAAGACGGTAATCTTTCGTGAGCCTGGACATGAGGAGTATGTTTATGAAGGTTGTAAGAGTTCACTGTTTGCAGTGACGATCTCTTCCTCTAAGGCCAGACAGATGTTAAATAGTGGATGTATGGCCTATTTAGCAACGGTGACTGAGGTGCCCACTGTTGTACCAGGACTCGAGGATATTTCTATTGTCCGTGAATTTCCGGACGTATTTCCTTCTGAGTTATCCTCGATGCCTCCTGATAGGGAGATTGAATTCGTGATTGATATGGTACCAGGAACCGCGCCAATCTCGAAGACGCCCTATAGAATGGCACCAGCTGAGTTGAGAGAGTTGAAGGCGCAACTGCAGGATCTTATGGATAAAGGTTTTATTAGACCCAGTGTGTCGCCTTGGGGAGCGCCTGTACTATTTGTGAAGAAGAAGGATGGTTCACTTAGGTTATGTGTGGATTATCGAGAATTGAACAAAGTGACCATCAAGAATAGATACCCCCTCCCACGTATCGATGATCTGTTCGATCAATTGCAGGGAGCGTGTGTCTTTTCTAAGATTGATCTTCAGTCCGGTTACCACCAGTTGAAGGTGAAGGCCGAGGATATTTCTAAGACTGCTTTTAGAACTCGGTATGGGCATTATGAGTTCACAGTCATGCCGTTTGGGTTGACTAATGCCCCTGCTGCATTTATGGATATGATGAACCGAGTTTTTAAGTCCTTCTTAGACAAGTTCGTGGTAGTCTTTATTGATGACATCTTGATTTACTCCCGTGATGATGCGGAGCATGAGGAGCATTTGAGATTAGTGCTACAACTCTTGCGAGAGAAGATGTTGTATGCAAAGCTGAAGAAGTGTGAGTTTTGGTTGAGAGAAGTTACCTTTTTAGGCCATGTGATTTCAGCTTCGGGAGTAGCTGTTGATCCTAAGAAGATTGAGGCAATTCGTGATTGGCCTAGATCGACAACTATATCTGAGGTGCAGAGTTTTCTTGGTCTAGCCGGGTATTATCGACGATTCGTGGAGAGTTTTGCGAAACTCTCTACGCCACTTACTCGACTAACCAGGAAGGGAGTTAAGTATGTTTGGAGTGAGGAGTGCCAAGAATGCTTTGATGAGCTTAAGCAGAGATTGATGACAGCCCCTATTCTTGCACTACCTGTGATGGGCGAAGGATTTGTCATCTATAGTGATGCTTCACATAGTGGCTTGGGTTGCGTGCTGATGCAACATGGCAAAGTGATTGCATATACTTCAAGACAACTAAAGGAATATGAGAAGAACTACCCCACTCATGATTTGGAGTTGGCGGCGGTAGTCTTTGCTATGAAGCTATGGCGTCACTATCTCTATGGAGAGCATTGTGAAGTGTATACAGATCATAAGAGCCTCAAGTATCTGTTTACACAGAAAGAGTTGAATCTACGACAACGGATATGGTTAGAATTATTGAAGGATTATGACATTTCTATATTATACCATCCCGGTAAGGCGAACGTTGTTGCCGATGCTTTGAGTAGGAAGGCTGTGGCAACTTTGAGTTTGTGTATTACTCAACAGCCTGTCCTAGTGGAGGAGATGCGGAGGTTGTCCCTTGAAGTGGTTACTTCTGGGATGACAGCGAGACTGATGACTCTGATTTTGCAGCCCACTCTGTTAGATAGGATTCGAGAGAAACAGAGTGTGGATCCTTACTTGGTGAAAGTTCGAGATCAACTGAGGAGTGGAGATCTCGAAGGGTTTTCTTGTGATGATGCTGAGACTCTTCGCTATAGAGGACGATTGTGTGTACCTGCAGATCAAGAGATTCGAGAGGAGATACTAAAGGAAGCACATTATTCTCCTTATTCTGTACATCCTGGAGGGACAAAGATGTACCAGGATCTGAAGACTCACTTCTGGTGGAATGGTATGAAGTGGGATATTGGTAGAGCTGTAGCTCAATGTTTGACCTGTCAGCAAGTTAAGGCTGAACATCGTGTACCAGCTGGTAAGCTACAGAGTCTTCCAATACCTGAGTGGAAGTGGGATCATATTACGATGGATTTCATCGTAGGATTGCCGAGGACTTCGAGCGGCTGTGATTCTATTTGGGTGATTGTTGATAGGCTGACAAAGTCTGCTCATTTTCTGCCTATGCAGATTACTTGGTCACGTGAGCGACTTGCGCAGCTGTATATGGATGAGATATTGAGATTGCATGGAGTGCCAATCTCAATAGTATCTGATAGAGACCCAAGGTTTGTTTCTCATTTTTGGAAGAGTTTACAAACAGCTTTGGGGACTCAGCTTCGGTTTAGCACTGCGTTTCATCCCCAGACTGATGGTCAGTCCGAGCGCACTATACAGACACTCGAGGATATGTTGAGAGCTTGTGTCTTGGATTTTGGTGGAGGTTGGGATCGACATCTGAGATTGGTAGAGTTTGCGTACAACAATAGCTATCAAGCGAGCATTAAGATGGCTCCGTTTGAAGCATTGTATGGACGCAAATGTCGATCACCTCTGTATTGGGATGATGTTGGTGAAAGGAAGACGTTGGGACCAGACCTTTTGCTTGAAGCCGAAGAGAAAGTTAAGTTGATACGACGGCATATTGAGACGGCTCAGAGTAGGCAAAAGAGTTATTCTGATACTCGGAGGCGAGATCTAGAGTTTCATGTTGGTGATCATGTATTCTTGAAGGTCTCACCATCGAAGGGCATACGGAGATTTGGAATTCGCGGAAAGCTTAGTCCGCGATTTATTGGTCCTTTTGAGATTTTAGAAAGAGTTGGACCCGTGGCATATCGGTTAGCCCTTCCGCCTCGACTTGCAGGAGTGCACGATGTCTTTCATGTATCTGTTCTGAGGAGATACATGCATGATCCTTCCCATGTGATAGATTTTTCTCCACTGGAGCTTGCTGAGGATTTGCAGTACGAGGAGCGACCGATACGAATTCTTGCTCGTGAGACGAGGGAATTGCGTAATCGGGTCATACCTTATGTTAAGGTACAGTGGGAATTGCATGATGATAGAGAGGCGACATGGGAGTTGGAGACTATTATGCAGAGATCTTATCCCCACTTGTTTACTCCTTGAGGTGAGTATTTTACCTTAGTTTCGAGGACGAAACTATTTTAAGGAGGGGAGAATGTAGTACTCGGAAATTTTCATGAATTAGGGTTTTTGGACTTGGCAGGATTCGGGCGCCCGGAAGCGAGGTTGTGGACGCCCGAATGTTCCGGACCCCGTTGCACTTTGTGGATGATCCGGATGTGGCCGACGAGTGGTGGATCTGGGCGCAGGATCCGGACGCCCGGACGGAGGATCCGGTTTGAGTTGTGACGTGGAGGGCCACGTGTCGCGACGCAGGACACGTGTCGATCGCCGGAGACACACCGCCCCACCGCCTGCTGACCGCCGACCGACCGCTTGACCGCACGACGACACCTGTACGGCAGGATTTTCGGATGCCCGGAAGTTGGGAAGTGGGCGCCCGAAAGTGGAATTTTGGGAGCCTATAAATAGGCGAGTCCCTGATGGTTTTTGGTGCATTTCCACTTCGTATGATCCCTATTTCTAGAGAGAGAAAGTGGGTTTAGGGCCATGTGTTGGCATAGTTTGTAACCCTGCTTGCTCTCTTCTACTCTGCTGATCTGATCTGGTGTCGAACTGTTATTCTGCTGGAGATAGCAGTTTCCTTGGAGGTTTTGACAGATCGGGGTGCTGCCGGAGTGCGTTATCTGGAGGGTTGGATCTGAGGATACTGTTCTTTCCCCACCGTGGTTGGATTAGCTTTTCAGGTGGGTTGATGTTTGCCAGATTCAGTGGACTTCCTCCTACGTGTTTTATCTCATGTTAGCATAATATGATATGATGTTGTTTGGATTATGTTAGCATGATTGGATTATGATATGTGGAAATTGGATTATGATATTGGGATTATGATAGTATGCCATGCTAAGATTATGTTAGAGATGCCATGTTAGGTTGAGACTGATCTATAGACCGCATGGGCATGTTATGATCTTAGATGTGCTAATGATATGTATGTGAGCATGCATTTCTTTGTATCCTTGTTGCATGATTGGACCTACACCTATTCTGTTGATTTCTTGTACCAGTTGTTGTGCATGTAGTGTAGGTGATCATGTTGTGGCTCGTGCTATGTTGTTGTACCTCCTCTTTGTGGTAGAGTCGAGAGCCTCCTCTTGTGATAGAGTTGAGATTGATTGTGAGCACTGGAGCATTGATTGTGCCAAGGGCACGTGGTTCTTTGTGAGAGCATTGATTGGGTCACACTTGTTGATTATCCTTTATGGTGCCAAGGGCACAGTGGATTGGGTCTTACTTGTTGACTATCCTTTGAGGTGCCGAGGGCACTTGATCCTTTGTTGACCCAGTCGTGTCGATCATATACCTGCGGGTGCTTGGCGGATACTATGGTTGTACTTTGCTCGGTTGGGTCGCTCCCACGAGTACCACTCTAGAGTTGGCATGTTCCGTACAGAGGATTGTACGAGGAACTAGTGACAGATGGTGTTCCTGTCCTAGTTGGGCTCCCTATTGTGTTGAGCAGCTCCCTATTGTGTTGAGCGGGATCAGGCCGCAGGTATGGTATGGTATGGTATGGTATTGTGAGGTATTGTATGGCGAGAGCTAGGTATAGATGGGGTTCCTGTACTAGCTGGTTCGCAGGTATTGTATTGTGTATGTTAGTCCTCATTTGGTATATTCAGTTCATTGGTATTTCATACTGACAGTTGAGCTTTGTGCATAGTAGTGGTAGTATATCTCCTACTCTTTTATTGCTCTATTCATATCTCTTGAGATTGAGGACTTAGTGGGCAGACCGCTGAGGCTGGTGGCGGTACCCACTGAGGACTACTTGATTGATAGTAGTTCTCACACCCATTGGTGACATCTTTTTGCAGAGTCTTCTTCCCCAGTCGTGCATACTGAGCGCGGAAAGGAGACCGTCGGGTAGAGCTATTCCCCGGATATTTGGCTAGAGGTATACCCATTTTGGATAGATGGTTGAGTCTGTACATACTGTGTGATGTTGATATCAGTCTGTATATGATAGTTTTATATGAGAGTTATGGATGATGTATGTACAGTGATCTTTTGATATATTATATAGCAGCTCTGTTGATACCTTTAGCTTTGTGTGTTTGATTGTGGATATTGTTTCGCTTCGTATACATGGTAGAGATACTGTGTATGCGGCGGATCTGGTCATGCGCCTGGGAAGAGGTAACCCGGGGCGTGACATTGAAAGTGTTGTTGTGACTCGCTATCGAGTCGGTTAGTTGTCGGGCTTAATTCTAGAAGTTGGTTTGTGGAATTGATGTTTCGGTCACGTCGTAGTGCACGTTAGTATGGTTCAGCGGGCAAGCTTCATGTCCACTGAATTTACCAGGTGTAATAGTTTTATTTAAGAGAAGTTTGGTTCTAGGTAATGACTGAAGCAAGTGGGAAAAAAAGTTTATCCACTTTAACTTTTTGCCCGAATGCAATACACCATCTACGTTTATAATGTTTGATTTACTGTTACGTGATCAATTTATTTCAATCAACTACCTAATCCAAAAATTTGTTCGTTATGCTTAAACACCATTAGCACATGATAGTAAAGTTCTTTTTTTTTTGAGAGAGAGAGAGAGAGAGAGTAAGGTAGCATACTATCCACTTCGTTAGTTTTCTTCAAAAATAAACTTAGTACAAATGTGAAGCAATTAATCTTCGAAAGTGAGACCTCGGGTACCAATAATTGAGCACTTTACCACTTGCAGTGGAGACGGTTGATAGCTTCAGAAATAAGAGTGTGCATCTGGATCGGGTGGTGGCGACTATTCGAAACCTTTTGCACTTGTGAAACGAGAGCCGAGGCTAACTTTTTTGTTTATTTTGACATTTTAATGTTCCCCTCTCCTTCTCCTCTAGTTCTTTGTTTTCTTCTATTTCTTTTTTCAGTCGCTTTTTCTTTGAGACCCCGGTCATCTTTCAAAATTATGCTAAATTTATTTTACTTAATAAATGAAGCAGGTAACTTGCTATTTTTTTTTCTCTTAAAAGAAAATGAAATGTACCCAAACTACGACCATTTTTTTTCTAAATAACTAACCTTCAAAATGAGTCGTAGTTTACACAAATTTCGTACAGTTTACCTAGAAAAATGTCAAACTTTACTTAAACTTCTGCCAAATTACCTATTAACACTCAACCTTTAAAAACATAAGATAGATCATCACATAGAACTTTAGGCAAATTCGAAATCATCATATCGAGTTTAAACTTTCTTGCAATTAAAATTATAAAATATAGCATGGAGTCATACGCTGGTAGCAACTAAAAACTTGAAAAGTATTTGATTTGGATGGTGTAGTTGAAATAATTTCATTTGCTCTTGCTGTACACGCCAACTTAATTTCCAAAATATGAGTGAGAATGACACTCTACAATTAACTAAGCCGACGTTCAAACAAGAGGGTGGCAACTTTATCCCCGGTAAATTTCTTCTTTTTGAATATTTTAAAATTCACACGAAGCTTTTTAACGGGATAAATCTTTTTGGGCTTCCCCCCCTCTTTTCTGTGTCTCTTTCTGTCTGTTTACTGCTTTACCTTTACTTTCTGTTTTTTATTTTTGTTAAGGCCCAGCAGCCTCAACTTCATAGCTTAATTCGTTTTTTTAATTAATGAATCAGATAGGTGCTATTTTTTTCTTAAAAAGATAATATTTTGAGATAATTAGATGGTTCATATGTACAGATTTTTTAAAAAAAAATTAATTAAAGTTCTTGCTTTAGCTTCTTGCGGTTTTGACACTAAAAATGAAAATTTGGATATTCGATTTAAAGATTTGCTCAATTTTGGATGTTCGGTTTTGACACTAGTAACAATTTTCTTTTTGAATATTTTAACATTCGCATGAAGCATTTTAATTGAGCAAATCTTTGGCTTTTTGATTTTTTTTTCCCCTCTTTTTCTGTCCCTCTTTCTATCTGTTTTTTTTTTTTTTTTTAAACCTTTTCTCTGTGCTTCTTTTTTAAAAAGGCCCAGCAGCCTCAACTTTGTAGCTTAATTTATTTTTATAATTAATTAATCAGTTAACTTATTTTTTTCCTTAAAAAATAATATTTTAACATAATTAGATAGTTCATACGTAGATATATATTTTTTAAATTAATTAAAGCTCTTGCTCGGGATTCCAGCGATTTTGACACTAAAAACGAAATTTTGGACGTTCGATTTAATCAGGAAATGGAGCATCACCGCTCAGATGCATGCCAAATTTTAAGCCGATCTCAACTGAAAATGCTAATTCTAACCGTTGGATACATAGATATGTAACCAATGTGACCGTTGGATATACACTCCGATGGGTGAAAACTGATTCAAAATCCTGCCTGTGTTCGGATACATCACAGACGATTCAAATTGGAAAAACAGGGACCGTTGGATGCACCACAATCAAATAAATCTGTAAATCCTAATCCGACTCTACAAAGAAATGCACCAATTCCTAATCCCACTCCGGTTAAACATAAATATTCTCCATTCGGCATAAACGGTCACAAGAGACCTATATATAGATCACTCTGTTAAACTCCTAGATCAGTTTAAACTCGTTCGCTTCTCCTCCTGAGTCTCTCGCAAGCCCTCTTTCTCCTTCGCCTCCGTTCTTGCCTCTTCTTGATCTCCGCTCCGTGCATCTTCAATGGAGTATTCGGACGCGCAGAGCGTTGAGGCCTACAGCCGTTTAATCGGCGAGCGGTTGGAGCCACGAAGGGCGGTGCTGCGAGTGATGATCTCAAGAATCCAACCTCGGGATCCGCAGTCCACGCAGGGCGGCATCGTCTACAACTGCCGGTTCTTTTTCCCGTCTCGCGAGCTGCGTCAGCCTGACGAAGCAAGGGCCGCCGTCTCCGGGATGCTCAATGCTGTCGGCATTCCGGTCCCCGAAGAGGACTTGGAGCGCATCGGGGATGCGATCGCCTCCGAAGCCGCGATGATTGCTGCTGAAGCACGACTTCTTGGAAGAGGCCCCTCCATCGTCGCCCACAGGAGGATCTACCTCCCGGAGCCGGAGGATGATTCTGACATTCCCGCCTCGACTTCAATCCCCTGGCAACACCTTCAAGAAGCAGCGGCGATCGACGACGTCCTGGTGCTCGACGAGGTCGATCCCGGCAGCAGAGAAGGTTTCGGTGGGACCCCGGCATTGAGCTCGGCCATTAAGAATCTTGATAGAATGAGTTACGACGGGGACGGGCGTAATTGGTGCCGCGAGCAAGCTTGTGTCATCTGCACCGAGGACTTCGAGCAGGGAGCACGACTCTGCCGGATGCCGTGTTGCCACGTATTTCACGAAGGATGCCTCATCCGGTGGCTCAAGCAGAGTCGGCTCTGTCCCCTCTGCCGTTTCAGTCTATAAAAATAGGTGATACGAGAAGATCAGGATGCATTTTTCTATATATTCTTATGCGACCTTTATCATATACTCTTCTTTCGTGTTCTTAATCTGTTTATTTCTTCAAATTAAGTGGTGTACTTTTGGAGCCAATTTAGTTTCTTCACTTTTCTTGAAACTGTAAATCCAGTGCAGATTTTGATTTATACGGTAGTTACTACATGTATACAAAATTTTACTAGTTGTTGGTTCTATCAGATTCTTTCATCAAAATTTGATTTTTGTTGTCGTTAAATTTGGTTTTAGATCCGCGCCTTGTCATGATGTACATGGTAATCTGCCATTGCTGCCATATTCCTCATTACAAAAGCGGAAATGCATTTGCTAGTATTGTAGCTGTCGAAACAATGCTACAGATTTGGGGAAATTCAGTGTTCGAACATGGGTCATAAGCCAAGGAGATCTAAATATTAACTATCGCCAAAATTTTGATCGGCTTCTCATGATAAGAGTTAATTCGACATGTATTTGCAATTACGTATTCCAAGGGCACGGATGGATATGTGTTGTTGAACTCTCTGCGCTCTCAGTAATTTGACCACTCATTTTAGTTCGTTTAATCAACATTACTGAGATTTCCTTTCTCAAACTTTACGTGGCCAAAATAGAACTATGAGGTTAGAGCTCGATCTACGGAAAATTGTGGAACAATGAGGTTAGAGCTCAATCTATGCAAAATTGAATATGTGCTGTCTGTGAAATTAAGAAAAAGGCAATTGGATTTTAGTTCCCAACTATAAAGGGTCTTATCGATCTGTACTCTGAAAAGCCAAACTAATAATTCATATACATTTTCTTCAATATTCAAGCCTGAGGAAACCAGACTCACTGTTTTTCACAGTAGGCAGATGGATCCATTATCAAAACATAACCCAGTGTCGGAATTTTTAATTAATTAATTAATTCAAAATTTTAATAATGTATGGAATGACAAATCCTTTCATATTGGAGGTGGTTAGTTGAATTTCGATGGAAAGATGTATCTCTTCATATTTGAAGAGACACCTGTCATTTTTTATCTTTTTTCACACTCCATATACAGGCTTCCGATTAGGCATATTAAACGAAGCGTGATAGAGAATAATTAATAATATATTTGAGTAATAATCTATTAATGTATTATTTATATTTCTAATATACTTGAGCAAGAATTGTGGATGACTAGAGGATACCGGTTCAAATTTGTCCAATAAATCTGTGTGTGGATCGTCGGGCCAGGATGAGCATGGTTATAGCTCATGAATAGGGAACAGGAAGAACTATGCACATGAGGACGCTCAAAACTACTCTTAGAAAAGCGTATTTGGCATGCCTCCATAAACTCGTGATGATTAATATTAATCTTTAACATACCTCAATTGCGATTCCTAGACCGTGATGAAGTAGGATCAAACCAAACCACTCACTCCAACGGATTAAATGCAAGATCACGAGATAAAAATTGCACTAATTCCACAATCCAAATGTCAAAACCTCCAAGAAGAGAGAGTAATTTCTTTCTCTTGAAAGAGTAATTGGGGAGAGATTCTTTTCATAGAGAGCGTAAGAAGTGTTTCCACACTTCCTCTTTTTCTTCTCAGTTGGTAACCGCACGTAGTGGTGGGTGGTTTCTCAACCGACTAATGGAAACCACCTCTTAATGGGTCGGGTCGGATTTGCCCATCATGGGCGACCCGAAACCCGATTAAAAACCAATATCTCCCACTCGCACGTGATGGGCAAACAATTTCCATTATCTTGGTGATTTTCATACTGACAAATGGGTCGTGCGACCCGCGAGCCTACTCATAAGCCTATTTATGCACCTGTTAGGGATACATAATAGCCGTGAAAACCAAAGACGATATATTACTCTTACCCATATTATGACTCGCTATGCCCTAAACAAACTTAGTTATGTCAAATTAAGTGCATCTAATCCCTCAAATGCCTACACTTAATCTTTCTTTTCTCACTATGTATTCATAATTATGTTCAAACTTTTCTACAAAAGCAACATAACAGGTCGACCGGTGAATACATATGATTGACATAATCTAAATTGTCTTCCTTTTGTTCTCATACTTATTAGTTTTAGACCAACCGCTTTCCTAGACATGCCCCATAAGGCTAATTATTTCATCACCGCTGGTAACATGCTAAAGTAGCGAACATTGATCTATCACATCAAAATATAGACATAAGTTACTAAGGGTATTTAAGAGACCATTTTATATTCGAGGTCTCGAGGAACTCACACAATAAGAATACAGGGATTCTTTTAATATAATCTCATTTTCCTCATAGTCGCTTTTACACACGCAGTATGAAACACGTGCTACGGTGCAATTTCTCCCCTAAGGAGCGTACGTCAAATAAAATCATACACACCGTACAGATCTTAGTCAAATACTTCTTTGTATCTAACTCGAGTTCTCTATGCAACAATTCTATCATATTGTCCATCAGAGATCTCACATCTGGTAACTCAGGCTAACATGATTGTGGGATCATCATGTTCGGTCAAAAAAAATACAAACAATATAATTACAGACCTCATCTTGATTCTAGCCAAGGCGACATATATATATGTACACTTTTAAACTCTCTCATAAGACGTCTCTGGTTTTCTTAAAAGATAAATGTACATTTGTCTCATCTCAGCACGCCTTCTTAGCGTCTGAGGCAATCACTCGTGTGAGAGAGCCGACTTCAACCTGGTGACATACCTTTTGGATATCACATATTTTATGCTAGTATCAATGAATACTCTTCACATAGAAAATAGAGTAGAGTGCGAATTTCATTAATACAATGTACTAATACAACACTGTATGGTCAGTTTTTTAAAAGTACAGTACATCATATTCTACGCAATCCTAGTGATTCAACATGTGATCTAAACACATCTCTTGTCAAAGGTTTTGTGAATGGATCAGCAACCATCAGATGTGTAGATATGTACTGTAGAACCACATCCTTTCGCGCCATAATGTCTTTTATAAAATTATTCTTTATATCTATGTGCTTTGTTCTTCCATGATATTTCGGATCCTTCACAAAGGCAATTGCAGCTTGATTGTCACACTGAATTTTCACAGAATTAAAGCTGTCTTTAGTTATTCCCAAACTTTGTAAAAATCTTTTCAACCAAACCGCCTATTGTACTGCCGCTGAACATGCTATAAATTCAGCTTCCATGGTTGACAATGCAGTACAATTTTGTTTCTTGCTATTCCAAGAGATGTCGCCATTGTTAAGTAGGAATACATAACCAGAAGTGGATTTGCGCTCATCCAGATCTCCTGCCCAATCTGCATCTGAATATCCCACCAAATGCAAATCTTTTCCTTGATAACACAATGAATAATCTGCAGTTCCTTTGAGATATCTGAGGATCCTTTTAACACATTTCCAGTGTTTCATGCCAGGGTTTGATTGATAACGGCTCACTAAACCCACAGCATAACATATATCTGGCCTCGTACACATAGTAGCATACATTAGACTTCCAATAGCACTAGAGTAAGGAACTTTAGCCATTTCTTTTCTTTCTTCTAGAGTTTTAGGACACATATCAAGGCTTAGGCTTTCACCCTTTGCTATAGGAGTATCAATAGGATTACAATTTTGCATATTAAATCGTTCTAAGATTTTCTTAATATAAGGCTCTTGTGAAAGGCCCAATAATCTCCTAGAGCGATCTCTGTAAATTTTTACTCCAAGAATATATGCAGCTTCCCCCATATCCTTCATTTCGAAATTAGAGTGCAACCACTCTTTAGTGATATTCATGAACTCCTTATCATTTCCTGCCAACAATATATCATCAACGTATAGAGATAAAATTATAAATTTACACTCTTCACGTTTAACATATACACAATGATCCTCACTGATCATATGAAAATCATAAGATGTTACAGCTCTATGGAATCTCAAATACCATTGTCTGGATGATTGTTTTAGGCCATATAATGATTTTCTTAGTTTACAAACTTTATTTTCTTGGCCATCAACTTCAAAACCCAAAGGTTGATCCATATAAATTTCTTCATCCAACTCACCATTGAGAAAAGCTGTTTTAACATCCATTTGATGTAACTCCAAATCTAAATGAGTTACAATGGCAAGAATTAGACGTATAGAGGTAAAACGTACTACAGGTGAAAAGATTTCCTCATAATCAATATCCTCTTGTTGAGTATAACCTTTCGCCACTAAGCGAGCCTTATACCTTTCAATGGATCCATCTGCCTTGCGCTTTACTTTGAGAACCCATTTGTTCCCTATAGTCTTGCGTCCTGGTGGCAGATCAACCAAGTCCCAGACATGGTTGGATTTCATTGACTCCATTTCTTCTTCCATTGCGATTTTCCACTCTTTCCTTTCTGGACAAGATAAAACCTCTTTTACATTCTTAGGTTCAGCTTCATCATGTGAAGAGACCATGAAGGCTTCACTCTCAATCTCAAATCGTCGTCGGGGAATGATTTGACGATTGCTTCTTCGTAATTTTGAACCATGTGGATCACATTCATTCCCACTCGGTTCAAATGTGTCGTCACCAATGAAGTCTACAATTTCATATAATTGAAATTCCTTGTCAATTTCACCTTTACTGGGAAATTCATCCTCTATGAATGCGGCATCACGTGATTCTATTTCAGTTATACCTCCCTCAGGATGTTCACCTAAGAACACATAACCTTTTGATTGTTCTGAGTATCTTATAAAGATACATTTCTTCCCTCTAGGACCTAATTTTTCATACTTGTGGAAGAATCATGAACATAAGCTACCGATCCCCATGATCGCAAATAAGTTAAATCAGGTTTTCTACCTGTCCATAACTCATAGGGAGTAGATGCAACTGATTTAGAAGGCCCACGATTTAATATATAAGCTGTTGTTGATAAAGCATCTCCCCAAAACGAAATGGAAAGATTTGCTTGTGCCATCATGGATCTAACCATTTCTAATAAGGTCCTATTTCTTCTCTCCGCAACACCATTTTGTTGCGGAGTTTCAGGAATAGTCAGTTGCCTTTCAATGCTCCTTTCATTACACAATTCTTTGAACTGTTCAGATAGATATTCTCTTCCCCTATCAATTCTTAAGGCTTTAATCCTTCTATCTAGCTGATTCTCTACAAGATTAATATAACGCTTGAAGCAATCCAATGCTTCTGACTTGTGAGCAATCAGATAGACGTAACCAAAACGAGTGAAGTCATCTATAAAAGTAATGAAATATGATGCCCCATGTCTTGCTCTAACATTCATTAGACCACATATATCAGAATTAATTAATTGCAATGGATATTCAGCTCTTGTTCCTTTACCAAATAGTTTTCTAATTGTTTTTCCACCTAGACAGTTGTAGTACACTGAACTTTAGCAAATTGCGGAGTTCTAGTGAGAGAATAGTGGCTTATACTATTCTGGAGTTTTGGGTTGAGTTTGGTGAGCTTCGGAGTGTTTTCGGGACTTGAAAAGTGCAAAAACGGACTCCGGAAGTCGAAATCTGCAAAAGTGCAGATTTTGCAATTGTATACCGGTATCTGGCTTGGGATACCGGAATCCAGTGAAGACTGGTTGTGCGCAGCTCTCGGGTTCTGCGGAATCCAGCAATTGATACCGGAATAGGTTGGCATTCCGGTATGTGCAATTCGCATACCGGTACTGAAGTGATTAGTACCGGTACTGGGATTGGCATATCGGAATCCTGTTGCGCGGCCTGCTTGGCCGAGGCTCGGGTTTGGCAGGATTTGTGCAGTATACCGGTATACACATGCGCATACCGGTATACAATGCTGCAGAGTGCATCTTATGCAGTTTTGCAATTTTGTTCTTTGGAGGGGCTTTTGGGGATTTTGTTACAACCATTACAACTTACCCCTTCACCCCTTCACAGCCATTGTTGGCTGAGGCTTGGGAGGAGATGAGGTAGGGTTTTTCTCTCTCTCTCTCTAGATTTTCTCTTCTCCAACCTCTCTAGATCATGTTTTGATCTCTTTTTCCTCCATTTTCTTCTTGGAGGAGTGCTTTTAGGCCTTGTGGGGAGCTCGGGATGGAGGAGAGGAACTTGTTTGTGGGCTTAGCTTCAACCTAGCATGTTTGATCTTGGTTGGAAGCTTGATTTGAGGTTAGTAAACTCTTTTACAACCTCTATTTGTGATTTTTGCTTGGATTTGGGATGAAAACCTAGTTTCATGAAAACTAGGGTTTTATTTGGGGTTTCTTGATTGGGAGCTCTTGAGGTGGAATTGATGGGTGTAGAATGTTGTTGTAGGTTGGATTTGATGATCCCTAACCTCAATTTGGACTTATAACAAGTTTTACTTGCTCAAGGTATTTTTCACCCATTTACCTCATAGATTTTGGTGGTTTTCGAAATTGTTCGTTCGAAGCTTTTAACCCCTTGAAAAATTATCTTAGGGTATGAGAAGCTCGGGGGACAACTCCGTTTCGAAGTACTGCAAGGTTTTGACGGGTATCCGGTGGGTCTGACCTCACCGAAATGGGTGAACTCCCCCTATGTCTCCTATCTTGTTATAGGATTGATTAGATGCATAATTATGATAATTATGATATGATGAAAATTGTGATTGCATGAGATATATATGTTGTGTATGAAAAATGCATAGTACATATAGAGTGGCATTATGAGAATAACATGCATGCTAGGGTATTTGCACTAATAGTGCATTGATGCATTAGGAAATGCTAATTAAGTTATGCATGTTGGAAAAGAGTGTCATATGAGACACTACTTGGTTGTTGATCTAGTGAATTCTCTTCGCATACTAAAGTATGCTTGTATAGAGAAAAGAGAGGATATGCCATATGCAAGATAAGTTTGTTGCACCTCATTAGGTGAGCAACTTTGACGGGCATCGTTGGCTTTGGACTCGACCTTTTGGTCGTGGATTAATTCCATGTTTAAGACATGAGGAATGGAATTCTATTTGCATTGATAGTTGTAATTGGTTAAATATGAGTTCTTGGTTAATTGAATACTTGCATGATAGCTTTATACTCTATGTAGTAGAGGTTGTTGTAGCTCATGCATGGCATGGATTTAGTGTTTTGGCATTGTAGAATGCATGATGTATGGCATTAGAATAATGCATGGTTTTGGCATTGTAGAATGCATGATATATGGCATTAGAATAATGTATGGTCTATGAACTTAGTAAACTGAGAGATGAGCATTTACATGTTAGAGACATGTGCATATTGGTAGGGACATACCAACGGACAAATTTGAGAACAACATGATATGGTTGACATTTAGCATTTTGGCTATTGAACGTAGTAAACATGACATGTTTTTGACATAGTGTGAGGTTAAACATATTATGTTTCACTTAGGTGAATAAATAGATTGACATTATGACATAATGTTAGATCCTTGGACATTGGTTGACTATTCCATGTTTTAGACATGATGAGCGTATTTTCCTATGCTATTGACTATGCTTGTTGGCCATTGTGCTCATGCGCACATGCTTGTGAGGGTCGCTCCCTACAAGCCGGCACTCCGGAGTTAGCCTATGCGACAGTTATTTCGCTTGCGACAGTTATTTCGCCCGCGCAGTATTGAGACGCCGAAATGGAACCGCCGTGGGCGAGGCTCATCCTTAGCGTGAGGGTGGTGACTACCACGGGGCCATTAGGCATGGCACAAGCCGGGACGTTACCTTGTGTAAGTCCCTTGTGGATTGGGTAAAAGCTAAGTAAACTGGTCCTAGCACATCACAGTTAGTTGATGCATCTACATGTAGTGTAGGGACATAGTAGTGAGTTATTATTTGGTGGTACTACTTAGCTTGGCACCTTTTGGATGCATGCATCATAGTTGGACATTCGTTTTAGTCATTATTTGCATGGGCATCCATAGTGGCATTATCCTATACTTATGATGATTAGTATAGAGGCATGGTATTATGATGATAACAAAGAAAATCTTTTAACTAGTATCCATGGCATTAATTTTGACATGCATGTAACCCGGTGTGAATAAATGTTGAACATATGACAGTAGGATCATATTCATGTTCATGTAGATGTTTTAGTCATTTGGAGGCATGATAGTAGTAGAATTATCTGTTTAGCATTTAATGTTATATGCTTTATGTTCAGCTTATACTATCTTGCCTCAGTTGACCTAGCGGTGTAATTCGCCACTCTCGGCGGCTTACCCACTGGGAACTATTGTTTAATAGTTCTCACCCCCATTGTTGTTGGGTTTTTATTTCAGAGCCTTCCGCAGTAGGAGAGGCTTGGGACCGTAGCGAGGGGTTAGCAGCTAGCTAGAGCCTCTACGATATTGTTATAGACATACCCTGGATACCTTTCATTGTATTTTGTATGAAAGGTGTATAGTTATTTTCTAGAGAGTGATCTCCTAGTATTGTTAAGATGTATAATTTTATTGTATATCTTGAGATTTTAGTTGTGATGATCTTGTATTAGTTGTAGAATTATGTTCTCGCTCTGATCACCTTGTTTAGGATGTATTTCTCATCCTACTTGATTGTTGTTGTTATAGACGCCTTGTGTACATTGTTTGTTGTTTGGGGTACACGGCGGGTCTGTGCACGTGCCTGGTAGGCTTTTACAAGGGCCCGGGGCGTGACAACAGTGTTCACATCTAGGCAAATCAATTGCAGTGAGTGAACCTAATTGGCCATGTTTAGCAAGCCTATTCATTCTTTCTTGACCAATATGTCCTAGTCTAGCATGCCAAACATTTGTATTCACATTTGTATTGCTACAAGAAGCAATTGAAGAAAAACAACTACCAACATAATTACACATATTATGTTCACAATCCAATACAAAGAAACTATTTAATAAATAGCCAGTGCCATAATAAGTAGAGTCATAAAATATGTCCACACGACTATTGCAGAAATTTAAACCATAACCTAAACCTAAAAGAACAGATACAGAGACCAAGTTTCGTCGAATCTCTGGAGCATATAGGACATCATGTAGGAGCAAGGTTCGGCCACCACGCAACACTAACTTGCACGTGCCTATCCCTTTTACGTCAACTTTCGCATTGTTTCCTACAAATATCCATTTAGTTCCAGCTTGAACTCGACGATACTCTACAAATGCACCTCGGTCTTCTGCTACATGATCTGTGGCTCCTGAGTCTACAATCCACAAAGGATAAGAATCAGTGAGCAACACTGTACTAGAAACACAAACAGTATTAAGAAAAATAGAATGAAATGCTACCTTTTTCTGCTCGGTACACTCACGAGCAAAGTGACCCAACTTGCCACAGTTATAGCACTTCATCTTACTCTTATCTTTCTGGTTCCTCCAAAATCATTTGCCTTTCTGATTTCCTTTGAACTTGTTCTTTTTAGGTCCCTGTCCAATCTCCACTCCCTTCCTCTTTCTATTTTTAAATTTCTTATAACCAGAGCCCGAAGCTCTTTGTGAACTGGATTCAGTCATATAAGCATGCGCAGGACCTCTTGCAGCCCCAAGACGCTCATCTTCCAGTTCCACATGGCGAGCCACATCAGCAAAAGTTTTGATACTGTCGTTATGATTTAAGTTAACTTTCATGTGCTCCCAACTATCAGAAAGAGACCGGATTACTGCTTGAACTTGCTGCTCATCAGTGAGGGTGTGTCCTGCTGACTTCAGTTCCCTTATCATATTAGATATCTCTCGTAGATGTTGCTTAATAGTATGATTAGGGCGCTTCTTATAAGTATCAAATTTGATGGTCAACTGTCTTAATTTGATTACAGTTGTACCCCCAAATTTCTCCTTTAGATGAACCCACATTGCATGAGCAGTAGGAAGTAGCTCGCACTCACCAATGAGATCATCAACCATTGAACTTATCAGAATTCCACGAGCAGAGGAATCCTTTGCTTTCCAAGCACGATAAGCTTCTTGATCTCTTCTATGCTGAGCAGTGTTTCCTTCACCAGGGTCGGTCATGGTATGGTGAATAGCTTCTAATGCTTCTTGTTCCTCAAGAACATATTGAATCTTAGTTTGCCAGATATTGTAATTATCACCATCCAATTTCTCACCCTTATTGAGATCTGCTATGACATTTTTTGATGCCATGATATTTCAAAGCTACATAGAGACATTGCGTAAATTAAATACTAGCACTTTTAAAAATTATCTAAAACACATATATCACTTTATACTATATAATGTACTAAGTTAATCATGATATAACATAAGAAATAGAATCGAAAGTACACTATGTTTCCAATCATCTTCTATATTCAAATGTTATATCATCATAAACTCGACATTCACCGTATAAAGAGATAAGCTCTAGATAACAAAGTTCAAGATTTCTCCAAATCAAAAGAACTCCCACTCAACCAAGCATTTATAAAAAAAATGAAGTACTATCATCATCATTCATGAATGCAAGTTATGTCATATCATTTATAACTTTAAGCATTAAACGAAATGCAGTCATATTCATTAACAAACAAACAAAAAATATCATTCATAGGTACAAATACAATTCGAACTAACTCAACTTTCACCGTTAAACACTCTACACCATGGTTCTGGAACAACATCATATGAAACTCGTTCCATAATATCAAGTGCTGCCTTTTGTAAGAATAGGCCTCCATTACATCTAGCGAGAGCAGTGCGCCTACCATTTCGAAGATTAGGAGAGATAGCCAAAATATTTGTCCTTCTTATAGCACTTGTAATGTAATGACGATTATAAACATTCCTGAATTTCGATACCAGATCTCCATAGGATAACAGAAAATCATACTTATTTTTAAATATATTCCACCAAATTTTAGCCCAATAATCTGGTATTGAATTTCTCAATGCAAGTACTCTTTGAAAATCTTGAATAACATAATCGTCATTTTCAAGCACTTTGAACAAGTCGTTTAAAAACGATAAATGTTGTTCCATGGAGTGTGACGGATTCATCTTATAAGTCATGATAGGGCATAATAATATATCACCATATCTTCCCCTCAAGACTCTCTTAGTCCGAATAGTACGTGCCATATCTAACAAAAATTTAACATTCATTAGTATGTAAAATTTTGAATGTAAATATTTTGTCTACAATATTATGGCATCTATCAATACATATTATGATGTCAATCAATTCAAATAAAATAATTCATAATTTGCTAAAATTATGCATGAGTTTAAAATGATTTAACCACTATAAAATAGTCCATAAAAAAAATATAGGACTTAACCCACTGACCATAGCCAACAAGTCAGATTTATGCCAACTTCAATATATATAAACTTAGTTTTGGCCGAACCATAATATTATAATCCAATAACCCGTTTATGGTTGGATTTGGGCTCAAAAAGGGATCCATTAACAGATTATTACGAACCGATTAAGTCCGTGTTCAATTCATCATACTTCCTCTTTCCGAAACGAAAGAAGAAAACAGAGCAATTTTCAGATTATCAATTTACATTATAAGGTTGACAATTCAAGTCAAAAAAATTTAAGACAAATTACTACTTTAGAATTAAATCATGCATACTATCTCAAGAGAAACTATTCATACAAATTTCTCATGCATGAAAAAAAATTGTCCATAGCATTTTCCATCAAAAAAATTTAGAGTCAAGAATTCGGTATAAACCTAGTGCTCTGATACCAATGATGATTAATATTAATCTTTAACATACCTCAATTGCGATTCCTAGACCGTGATGAAGTAAGATCAAACAAAACCACTCGCTCCAACGGATCAAATGCAAGATCACGAGATGGAAATTGCACTAATTCCACAACCCAAATGTCAAAACCTCCAAGAAGAGAGAGTAATTTCTTTCTCTTGAAAGAGTAATTGGGGAGAGATTCTTTTCATAGAGAGCGTAAGAAGTGTTTTCACATTTTCTCTTTTTCTTCTCAGTTGGTAACCGCACGTAGTGGTGGGAGGTTTCTCAACCGACTAATGGAAACCACCTCTTAATGGGTCGGGTCGGATTTGCCCATCATGGGCGACCCGAAACCCGATTAAAAACCAACAACTCGGATCCTCTGTACACTATGCCAATCTCTGAACTCAATCTCTATTTATCTTTTTTTTTTCATGCTAATTAAGTTATTCTTTCTTGATTACTTATCATAATAAATCCTACTTGTGCCTATTTTGCAGATTAATTTCTGACACTTGGGGCTAGCTGAACATTGTTTATGTTTTTTTTCATTTTTTTCCTCTCACTAATCTGCAATTTGTTTCAAGTTGGGTGTTTTGTGAATAAGAACTATTTATTATTTTAGAAAATAAGAGGCTATTTGAAAAGAAAGCAGTGACAGTAAAAAATAGAAGTAACAGAGAGTTTTGAAATTCAAATGTATTTTAGATCTGAAATTCTGCAACAGGGAAGCCAAAACAAAAAAAAAAGAAAAAAGAAAAAAGACTATCAAATCCATCAGTGCCTCTAAAAACAATCTCTAAATCAAAAGAGTTGATAAAAGATTCTTGATAAGGATTTAATTTCCCTATATTGAAGTTTTCCCTGAGTTACTTACAATGGTTCACATAAGAATCACCTAATTTCATTTCCTACTGTCAAGTATGTAATGTACAGGGTCTCTTGATCTAGGGTACTTCAAATTTTTTTGCCCCGTATATCATAAGTGTCATTTCAGTTTTTCAGTTCCACATCCAAGATTCAACTTCTTTCTCAGATCATTGGCCCTGATCTAAGGGTCGACAACCGTGCTATTGTATGACCTTTTTTTAAGAGAGAAAATGCTATTGTATGACATAATAATAGTATCTTACTGATGAATAAACTTCATGTTCAGCATTGGGACGAAAAAGATCATGGAACTTGCAAGTTCCAAGTCTTAGCAACCATCTCTTTAAACATACTTTGTTAGAATGCTCTTTCATGTGATTTTACTGGCCATGAAAAATATTAGTTTGCTCTTTATTTGTTATTTAAAATGAATTAACCTGCAAAGTTTGGTCTGGGACAAGTGGAAAGATTGATAAAGTCAATGTGAGGGTACTAAATTTGAGCATATGTTAGCACTGGAAGAGACAGATTCCAACCTAGTTGTCACGAAGGGAGGTGAAGATTCACATAAACTAGTGGGGCGGCTTGGAGCAACCTTCTCTTATGGAGCCAAACCTGGAGAAGCGTTTCTAGAGGCTCAAAAGCTTCGTGGGGGAGGCGAGGAAAATTGCATAGGTAGCTGAGATGGAACAGGAGGATGCATAAGATTGGGTAGAAAGAGGCCTAGGTGAGGGCAAGAAGCAAAAAAGGTGATCAAACATGTTACATGGGCGGACAAGGTAGGCGAGGCTTTGAATATGTACAGTGACGTCTCAAGTGAGGAGGATAACACTTCTGTTAGTACGGGGATTGTGTCAAACCTGGGAGGAGTTGGACGTATAACTGCCTTTCAAAAAAAGGGAAGTGCTTTAGGCAGAATCGAAGGCACAGTTTTAGTAAGGGAGCAACATGTGAACCTTAAGTTATCAAGTATCAATATGGCTCAGTTTGAGGTATTGTATGGAAGAAAATGTCGATTGCCACTATATTGGAGTGAAGTGGGTGAGAGAAAAACTCTAGGATCAGATATTTTAGTAGAAACAGAAGAAAAAGTCAGAATTACCCAATGATATTTGCAGACTGCCCAGTAGACAGAAAAGGTATGCTGACACACGACGTCGAGACTAAGAGTTTCAGGTTGGAGATCATGTATTTCTCAAAGTCTCGCCCTCTAAGGGGATAAAGACATTTGGAATGCGTCGAAAGCTTAGTCCGCGATACATTGGACCTTTTGAGATATTAGAGCGAGTTGAACCTGTTACACATCAATTAGCCTTACCACTGAGTTTAGCAGGTGTACATGATATGTTTTATATCTCAGCCTTGAGGAAATATATTTTTGATCCATCATATATAATAGATTATATTCTACTGGAGCTGTCAGAGGAGATGAGCTATGTTGAGCGACCGGTTCGAATTCTGGCACGAAGGGTAAAAGAATTACGAAACCAAGTGATTCCTTATGTGATGGTATTATGGAGTCTCCAGGAAGAGCGAGAGGCGATATGGAAGCCTGAGGATGTGATGCGAGAATCTTATCCCTATTTATTTGAGCAGTCGACTTGAGATATATTTAAGTTTCGAAGACGAAACTTTTTAAAGGAGGGGAGGATGTGATATACTGGACCTTAACAAATAGGCAAGATTGCAGTATGAATATTTAGTTGAGTTGGAGCCGTTTTAGCGCGAAATAGACGCAAAAACAGACTCAAATCTCAAGATTTAATTTGTAGGGACTAAAGTTAAAATATGTGCTTTTTGAGGGACCTAGTGGCATTTTTGTCATTTTATGAATGGAGGCCACGTAGCCTCTCCATGCATGCTTAGCCTTATCTTCTAAACTCTCAGAGAAAAAGAGAGAGAGTGAGCACGATCAAAGGAAAAAAAAAGGAGCTTGGTTTCGTTCTAGCGAGCGAAAGAGTCGAGCGCGCGCACGTGTAATTTTTTGGTGTTTTGACGTCAGGGTTAGTATCATAATATTATTATTTTTCGTTTAGACTCTTTTGATGGATTTTTGTAGAAATTGAGAGTTAGAAACTAATTTTTAGGAGCTGATTTTCTATGATTTTTCCGAAGGATTTTTCGAGCCACTTTGCGATGTTGTGGCTGCCGTTCAGGCTAGAAGAGCAGTAGCGGATCATCTCCTTATCCCAACTATCATTTTTCTCCTCGGAATTTGCGATATAGGTGGGTTTCGTGTTGTCAAAATTGGCAGACTAATTTCTATGTCCATATTATATTATTTAGCATGTGAGATGAACTGTTGACATAGTTGAGATAATAGTAATATTTTGACACCTACTAGTAGAGTATACTGAGACATGTATATATGTGATATTTTCCTAAAGATCAATAGACAGCTTCTGACAGTGTGAGATT
Source organism: Puya raimondii (assembly GCA_016920855.1). Lineage (NCBI taxonomy): Eukaryota > Viridiplantae > Streptophyta > Magnoliopsida > Poales > Bromeliaceae > Puya > Puya raimondii. The sequence goes on from JABWPP010000049.1 coordinate 93,065,293, forward strand.
ATAACTATATTTGGGACACTATGATAGTATTATCATGATTTGTTTGATCATCGCATTTGACCACAGCCTGCATGTTATTTTGAGCTTGACAGTGATACTATACTCGGTTGGGGTAGCGCCCCATGAGTGCCACTCCGGAGGTTGGGCTATGAGATATTATTATGGCATGAGCCAGACAGTAGTAGCCTGCGTGGTAGCGGACCACTATAGGTGGGTACTGGACACGAGACGGCGCAGGCTAGACCTGACTGTTGAGTCGGTCACTATAATTGGGTATTATTGCAATATTTTATTTAGTATCTAATTGATGCATGATATATATGATTTACAGTTTTCTGTTAGAGGCATGATAGTAGTAGTTACTTTTAACAATTATTCTGTTCATTTATACTGCTCAGTTATTTTCTACTCCTGCCTCTTATGGACCTAGTGGTGTAGATCGTCGGCATTGACTACCGTACCCACTAGGAACTATTGATTATAGTTCTCATACCCTCTTTATTAATATTTTATTTCAGAGCCTTCGGCATCAGCAATTGATCGAGGTAAGGGGATCGCGGATAGTTAACATCTTCTGCCATCTTTGTGTGTGTAGCTGGACCACCTATCAGCGTATATAGCAGCCTGTACAGTGTTTTGAGGTTTGGAGTGGTCAGAGATGTTGTACCATTTTGAGGATTGATGTGGTGATGATTGTATATCTACAGTGTTGCTATAGTACATAGTTTGATTTTATTCTGATACATGTTGTTATTGGATTTAGTTAACTCTTCTTGAACAGGTTTTGTTTACGCTTCGTATGTACAAGATGTATCATTGTGCATCCGGCGGGTCTATTGACGTAACCTGGACTTCCGCTGTAATCCGGGGCGTGACAGTTTAGATATAACTTAGTTCACTTGTGGTTTGAGTTGAGATTATTGAGCTAAAATTAAATACTTAAAGCACTTATGGACCTAAAATAGGACATGACTTAATATGTGTTAAAAATGAATGCAAAAACTCTATTTATCAAAATCCAAAGGCGTCCAAATCTGTTTAAAATCAAATTTAGCAAATTAGAGGTTTTCGACTCTGGACTGGGTGCTCGAAAGAAGAGTCCGAAAGTCTTTTGGCTTCAGACTCATGCATCTGGGCATCCAAAAAGTGCGAAGGTGCGCCTGAAAGTGTTTCTGGCACCCGAATCCTCTTTCGGACGTCCAGATTGGTAGAAAAACTTCGGACTCTTGGAATTGGGTGCCTGAACTGTCATAAGTGCGCCCGGAAGTGGTTCTGGACGCCCGAAAGTGGTACCTGGCGTTCGAAAGTCCTGAAATATGAATTTGAACAAGTTTGCGTGTCTCAGATTCTCTATTCAAAATCAAAATCATGATCAACAGTATCGGGCACTCGAAAGCTATTTCGAGCACCCGGATTTCAAAAGATTGAATATCATTTTCCACTGTGCAAAGCAGGTGAAAGTTGGTCGCCAGATCCGGGCACCCGAAATCTGTTCCTGGCGTTCAAAAATACTCTGATGAGCAGTTTCAGAATGTTGGCACTGTATCATTGCAGAAGTGGACGCTTGAAAATCGGTTAGGGTGCCAGAAAGTGCATAATTACTGAAATGGCTAGTTTTTGGATTTTGCCTATAAATAGAGGATTTTGGTGTTTCAAACATAGATACCTGAGCTTGTAATTGCTAGTATTTAATATTCTTAGCTCTCTATTCTCTCTCTAAGCTTGAGTGATCTTTATAGTGAGATATATTTTGTAAAAGAGAGAAAAATGCTTGTAATAATATTGTAAGAAGAAGAGTTTTTTGGTGTAAAGGCTTAGTGCTTACCCGCAAAAGCATCATCTGGTGGAAATCCAACGTTCTCAAAGGGCCGAACCTCAAAACAATTCGACCGAGTGCTTCTTTGAGTTTGATTTTCTCTAACTTTTCTCATTTTATTTTATTGTGGATTTGTTGATTTGATTTTATTGCATTTTTATTTTAAAAACCTAATTCACACCCTCTCTCCTCCCCTCTTAGGTTGCCATTTCGATCCTCAATAACTTGATGAAACTTTTAGGTTAGATCTATAATAAAACCCCAAAAACAATTGCAGATCTCTTGTAACAAAACAGTGAACTAAAATTCAGATGAATCCTGCTAAATTGGATGATTGAAGTTCATGAGTTTAAACTCAGATGCAGAGGCCTCTAGGTCATCAGAGTTCTAATTCTTAAGAAGAATTTTCCACCAGTAATTAGACTTGAATAGGCTAAGAATAGTTTCAAGATAGTAGATGGATTAGAATATTGTCCACTTTATATAGAATAGGATGTTGGGTTTTTGCCCTTTTTTTTTTTTTCTTTTTCCATGCTTTAGTGACGATGGTTACATCAAACTTATATCATGAATTTATCAAAAGCAGACATGATTATTCTTGGAGCAAATTTGTAAATCTTTCCTTTTTGTGGTATCATTAACTTGATAAAGAGCCTATTTAGCATGACCATAGTTTCTGCAAATGTAGTGCACTGAACTGTTGCAAATTTCGGAGTTCTAATGAAAGTAGCTTGGAAAGCTATTCGAATAGTCCCAGCGAGGTTTGGGGAGTATTCGAGTATTTTCGGCACAAACTCGATGCAAAAACGGACTTCGGGAAGTCAAATCTGCTGATACTACAGATTTTCTATTAAGAACCGATATTGGAACTCCATTGCGTGGGAAGAAATCCAATGTTCGGATTTTGCGAAACTCTTCCCAAGTACCGATACTGATTCGTTGAGTAACGGTACTGACACGGGCGAATACCGATACGTTGTAGAAAATCCAGAAAATCATTGTTCAGGTTTTTCGAAACTGGGCATTGAGTATCGAAACTGGAATCCCGAGTACTGGTATTCAATACTGCGAAGGCCCAGTTTTGACTGGTTGTAATTAAGGGAGTTTGGGGGTGTTAGTTGCAATTATTGCAACCTTTATAAAATGGATCCCAACCCCTTCTCCCTTCACCTGTGTACAAGAGAAAAACACACCTCCTCTCTTCTCTCTTACTCTCCTCCTCTCTCTCACTCTATATCATCTCCAACACTTGGAGATTTGGAGAAATTGAGCTTGGGAAAGCTTCTGAAGGTGGAGAGCAAGCTTCTTGGAGCAAGAAGGAGCTTGGAGAAGCTAGGGCAAAGGTGAGTTTTAAAGGTTAAGGTTAGAGTTTTGGATTTAACCCCCAGAAAATAGGTTTTTACAAACCCTAGACAAATCTAAATTACAAATTGTAGGAATTTGTCAAAAGATTGGGGTTTTTGTTATAGATTTGGGAAAACCCTAGGTAAAATTAGGATTTTTGAATTTGAAGAGTTTAAGATTTAATTAACCCTAAGAAACTCTAATTAAAAGTTAGAAAAATGCGGGGAGACAACTTCGTTTTGAGGAACGACAAGGTCCCGGTGATTAATTTGATGAAACAATTTTGCTATTTTTGGGGCCAAGTAGCTTGGAACGAAGCAAATTTAGCCTACGGAAGCCTATTTGCAAGTGTCTACAAGCAAGTAGGGACGAATCGAGGTGGGTTGTGCTTCACCGAAGTGATTTGATCACTTCGCATGTCTAGGGTATAAACTATATTGAGTTGATGCATGTTAAATTGGTAGCTTATTTAGTGAATATGCGTGTATTAGATATATGTTATTTAGAATGAATAGCTACCATTGTATAAGTAAATGCATATGCTACACATATATGCCTATGTTATATGGATAAAAAAAAGTAGATTGACATTCTCTAGGGATATTAAAGAATGAACTTGCATGTATGCTAAACCTAGTGCCATCTAATATAGGTTGGAAAATATAATGGGTAGGATACCACTTGGATTTGAATGATATGAACCTAGAAAGATTGACAATGTAGGGTGAAAATAATAGACCCTTGAGACTATGAAAGAGGTGATTTCGGAATCCTGAAACCTATGGTCGGGGGTGTGCGGAATGCCACCTAATGCCAAGGTGTGACTTGCTACCTATGAACCTACTTCCTGAGTGTGCGGAATGCCATCTAATGCCAAAGTGAAGGTGAGAGAAATGAAGTTGCCACCTATAATCTTATGGCCGGGGGTGTACGCGGATGTCACCTAATGCCAAGGTGAAAGGGCGCGACTTCACTAGCTATGGACCTATGGCCGGAGGTGGACGACAATTTCGCCACCTAATGCCAAAATAAAAGCGGCGTATCTGCTACTAATTGAGTCATGACCTGAGTCAGGTGACATGTGATTAGGATAATGAAATAGTAAGTAGAAATGGTATAACTTACATGTATGGATTTTATTATCGCATGAGTAGAGGCAGAAGCATGATTATTTTCATTTACATATAGTAGATTTTTATATGCTTACACGATTATATGTTGTACACTTTATATGCTTATGTTGCCTCCTTTGAACCTGGTGAATCGAGCTTTTTCCTTAAGTGGTTGTACCCACGCGGAACTATATTTATAGTTTTCACCCTCATATTTTTTAGGTCCATCCACGGGCGATGCGGCGAAGCGAGGGAAGGGCGTAGCACAGCAGATAGTGTCCTTTCCATTTTGGTGCTCGACATAGATGTACCCCTTTTTGGAAAATGTAATGAAAGAGAAAAGAAAAAAATTGTAAAGCCTATTTTGGATTGTATTTTGGGAAATGTAATGTAAATGAGATGAAAGATGTAATAGAAAGTAGTTTTTAGTTTATGTCAATTGATATTCTCCTTATGCAATACAGGTATACTATTCTTGTTTCGAATGTGATGTATATACAGGTTGTGATGCCTTGGGCAGATATAAAAAATTCTGTCCGTTCGGTGGGTCTGTACACGTGCCCGATGAATGCTTCCATTGAGGGCCCGGGCCGTGACAGCAAAAGTGCTGATTAAGTAGAGTAGTGCAATGAAACACTAACAACTTTGTCACCATGATTTCCCAAAAGCTTTCCTTCTCTCAAAAAATATTTTCTAACAACTGTCCGCTACAGAAGAAGCAAAAGTTTTTAATGGAAGCTCCTAATTTTGGGGCAAGCTTCTTATCTCAACAAAATCTCTAGGCGTGTACTGCTTCTCAAAGTAGAGAAGTCATTCCGGAATCTTGATTGAATAAGAAGAAGTTAGCAATGGCAGAATGCACGCAGAAAATAAAAAAGTGACAAATTGGGCTGTCCATGCAGGTGGAAAGAAACCTCTGCTAGGTGTGCACTTGTTATTGCAAGGACATTATGCTATGTATTCAGCAATGTTGGAGTGGTAAATAGAACCCCTAAAATATGCTACAATATATTCGATTTCCATAGGAACAAATATTTATCATTTGTGTTATCCATTCCAATGTTAAAAACCTTATATTACTGATTATGCAGGAATTCTGCATAAAAAAGAAGGATCAAGTTGAAGTCGTCGCAATGCTTGGTGTTTTGGGGTTGTTGGTCTGCGCAACTGAGATGTATCCCTCGAATAATTTCAAATGATTTGTATGCTTGCTCATATCAGTTGTTCTTAATACTATTATACTTTTTAACTTAATCTTTCTTTGTCTTTTTCTTTTTCTTTTTCTTTTTCTAGATTTACTGTTTCGTGCTATAAATATCATGAGAAATAATAATTCTGTTTATGAACTCGATAATCGACTAATAATTCCATCGATTCTCTTAGAACTATTTTTGAAAGAAAAGATCTCCAAGAGGTGAAGTGGTCGCCCACGATGATGCGTGTTTTTCAGATATCTCTCCTTTGCACAACCTCTTCTCTTCTTTTTTTTATTCTTTTTTTTTTCCTTTAGAAAGGTACGTAATATAAGGAGTAATCCTTGTGTAAGCTATAGTAATATAATTGAGAGTTAGATAAAGTTAGATGTAACATACAAAGCAGGGAAGAGATTGAAGTAAAAAAGGATTCCCTCTATAGACTCCATTCCAGCAAAATCAGATACCAGATGTAACTACGTAATTATGTGACTCTTTTTAGGTCGAACAACAGAAAATCAAATTCTCACCGCTAACAAGTCAATGATGCCCATGGAAATTTCTAGTTGCACGCCATCTCATTTGCACAAGCTCACCTCAACAATCCGTTATTTGTCTCAAAAGGCAATTATTTTGCGAAGATAGACATTATTAGAAAACATAATATATAGTTGGATATTTTTATTGAATTAACGAAGATATAATGATGTGGAAACAAAGCAAACATAGCTCGTGAAGTTTCTTCGGATTCCATTCCCGGCATAACTTGTAAGATTCTAATTCCGGCTTAAAACATTTCTGTCATCTTTATAGGATCAGCATAGGTTTTTGTAATAAATTCATCAGTTGGATACTTGTAACTGTAGTGCTAAAAATAAATATTAAATACGCCATTGACTAGTAGCTCATGCTTTTAGAAAAATGGTTATCTAACAAAATATTTGTCACGCCCCGGGGCCCCAGCGGAAGCCCACCCGGGCGCATGCACAGACCCGCCGTGTACACAAGTAACCCAATGCACACAAGGCGTCTAAAACAACATACAAGAAAGGAATAAAGCGAGTAATCCTATCATGATAATCAGAGCATACATACTAAACAAGTAAGGTCTCAAGGTGGAAGTATGAAATACCATAAAAGAGTAAAACCACAACATAAGTTTAATACAACAATATACCCAAAACGGGACATAGGGTAGTCTCTACAAAAGTGGTCGATACAAAAACACCTCCCAAATAAAATACAAGAAAGGTGCTCCACCTAGTCGCTAGCTCCCTCACGCACTAGCTAGACGCGATGCCCTTGCCGCGATCCCTAGCCTCTCCCGCGGTGGACTCTGAAATAAAACAACAAACCCCAGGGGGATGAGAACTATTATTCAATAGTTCCCAGTGGGTAAGCCGCCGAGAGGAGCGGAGTACACCACTAGGTCAACTGAGGCAAAGTAAGGGTTAGGTACAAATAAGCATAATTATAAATGAATTTTGGTACTACTATGCCTCAAGATATGATCATTATAAACATGAACTATTCTACCCAAGCACATGTGTAAGTATGCAATATTTCACCTCTTACTATATGAATGTTCACTTTTGCATATAACTATAAATATGTAATCATAAAGAATACAATAAGGGGATGTTCACTTGTGCCGAGCCTAATGGCTCCGTGGTAGTCAACACCTTCACGCTTTGGTGAGCCTTACCCACGGCGGTTCCATTTCGGCGCTCTCTCTAACACACGGGCGAAATAACTGTCGCGAGGCCAACTCCGGAGTGCCGGCTTGTAGGGAGCGACCCTCACAAGCATGTGTAAATGAGCATAGTGGCAAACAAGCAACAATCAACCACATAATATCTCTCATCATGTCTAAGAACATGGAATACCAACTAATGTCCAAGACTAGATCATAATGTCAATCTTGTTATTCATCTAGGTGGAATGTCATATCTCATATATACACTACAACTAGTCCAACATACCAAGTGTCAAAGAGTGTTTCCAAGTTCGTTGTTCATCTAATGCCACACATGTCTCTACTCATTTAAGTAAGTATTTCAACAAGTACATAAGTGAAATATTCTATTCCCATAGCCATTCATGATGCACTATGCATAAACTATGCAAACCTCCTACTACATAGGATGTCTAATTTTCATATATATAGCACATGGATAATATGCATTCTAAAATTCTACCATGTCATAATTAGTATGAATATGCACTAATTTAAGCTCTTAAGCTACAATGAAGACATAGGGGGAATTCACCCATTTCGGTGAGGTCAAATCCACCGGAAACCCTTCGGAACCTCGCAGTATCCGAAAACAAAGTTGCCCCCTCGATTTCTAGCACCCTAAAGAAGATTTCTACGGTGTTAGAAACGTCGAACGAACATTTCGAAGAACGTCATAATAAAAAGGGGAAAAAGGGGTGAAATTACCTTAGATCAAGAATCTCTTGTCCAAAACCCAAAATGAAGTTAGGAAGCTTCAAATCCAACCTAACATAACATTCTACACCCATCAATTCCCATTCAAAAGCCTAGAATCAAGAAACCCTAAAAACAAACCCTAGGTTTACCATAATAAGGTTTCATCAATAAAAATCCAAATAAACTCCAAAAGAGGGTTAAAAAAAGGAAAACTCACCTCTTTAAAGCTCCAAGTTAGGTCCAAGGAAGCTAGGGTTGGAGATAAACCTCAAACAAACTCTCCTCTCCTCCACCACGTTCCTCCAAGAGCAAGCTAGCAAGCTTGAGTGCAAAGGAGAAGGAAAAAGAGATCAAACCCTAGGTTTCCATCACCATGGAGACAAGAATCTAGAGAGAGAAAGGGAGAAAACCCACCTTTTTCCTCCTAAGTCCTCAGCATAATGGCTGAGAGGGGAGGGTGTGAAGGGTTAAGTTGCATGTTGTAACAATTGCCCTAACACCCCTCCAAAAGCCAACATTTGCAAAACAGCTCAAAACAGAATTTTCGGCGTTGTATACCGGTAGGCGTATGGGCATACCGGTATCTGGCCAGAAATCCCGCAAACCCGAGCCTCGGCCAACCAGGCCACGCGAAGGGATTCCGATACTAGAAATCGCAGTACCGGTACTAATCACTTCAGTACCGGTATGCGATTTGCACATACCGGAATGCCAGCCCATTCCGGTATCTCCAGCGAGACTCCGCAGAACCCGAGAGCTGCGCAAACCAGTTCTTCACTGAATTTCGGTATCCCAAGGTCACATACCGGTATGCAATGTCAAACCTGCAATTTTTACAGATTTGACCCCCGGAGTCCGTTTTCGCACTTCTTAAGTGAAAACGCTCCCAAGAATTTTTAAAACACAAACCAAAATCTCTAGATTAGCACGAAACGCTAATCTCACACTAGAACCTTGCAATTTGCTAAAGTTCAGTGTACTACAATTGGACACCCCTCCTAAAAAGAATTTTCGTCCGCGAAACTAGAAGTCAATTTACCTTAGGATTCCAAAAAAGATGGGGGTATCGCTCCAGCAATTTGAGCTCTCCATGTCCCAAGTGGCTTCGCGCTCGTCGTGGTTGCTCCAAAGCACCTTCACATAAGGGATCTCCCGATTCCGGAGCCCTTCACCTCGCGAGATAGAATCTTAACAGCAATCTAGGATTTTATTCCTCGAAACTCAAGTCTCAGTTCTTCTGATTAACTTCACGCATTAATTCCAAAAAATTCCAACGGAGTGAGTCCAAAACATGAGTCGGGTCGAAAACATATTTCCGAAGCAAGGACACATGGAACACGTATCAGATTCTGTACTCCCGAAACTAGATTTCCAATAGGCGGCAGGGGGCAAGTCGATTACGCCACCTATTTCCCTACCCGTTCCAAAACTTCAAAGGGTCCAATAAAGAGAGGACTAAGCTTTTCCCCTAATACCAAATCTCTTAATTCCCTTTGTCGGCTTGATACCTTTAGGAAGACATGATCTCCTACTTGGAACTCCAATTCAGCCGAACGCTTATCAGCATAACTCTTTTGGCGACTTTGAGCTATAATCAATCTTTGTCGAGCAATGCGAACCTTATCTTCAGCTTCCTGCAGTACATCGGGACCCAAAACTAGCTTCTCACCAACTTCACTCCAATGAAGCGGTGATCGACACTTCCTTCCGTATAGAGCTTCGAAAGGTGCCATCTTAATGCTTGCTTGATAACTATTGTTATAAGCAAACTCTGCCATAGGTAGGTGTTGATGTCATCCACCTTGATAATCAATTACACAAGCTCGAAGCATATCCTCCAAGATCTGAATGGTACGCTCAGACTGCCCATCGCTCTGAGGGTGGAATGCTGTGCTGAAATCCAGGCGAGTGCCCAACGCGTCATGTAAACTTTTCCAAACGTGCTCGACAGAGAATTGGCCGTGAGAATTCGATTGCAAGTGTCTACAAGCAATCTGTGTTCCAGGTATTGTGAGGTGGGTTTGTGCTTACCGAAGTGATTAGGTCACTTCCATGCCAAAGAGTAAAGTTTAATATATATATCTATATTGATGCATGTAATGGTAGACTAATTGGGTAAATGAGTAGGCATAGGTTATATGCTACTTAGGATAAATTATCTACCATTGGACGTATAACGCTAGGCAAATGGTGACATATGAGTGTATATGTATATATGTGTGTGTATGCCTAGGTGTGGATGTGAACATAGGTCGATGAACTCTAGGAAGATTAGAGAACTCGAAAAGTTGGATACAAGTGCTAGATGTCATGAATCCTAGGTGTGGACAACTAGGATAACGAATAACATGATTGGACATTGAACCTAGTGTCATTGAACATAGGTTGGAATGTGATGGCAATAAACCTAGTGTCATTGAACATAGGTTGGAATGTGATGGTATTAAACCTAGTGTTATTAAACATAGGTTGGATCAGGTGATGAACCTAGGGTGGGTAAACCTAGGTGGAATAACATAGTGGTAGGTAGACCACTTGAGATGAAATGTCATGGAACCTAGTGTTATTGAACATAGGTTGGAAAGCATAGTGGTAGGATGACCACTTGGACATGTGACTATGAACCTAAAAAGGTTGACTTGGAAATGGAGAGATGTGCACATCTAGTGATCTTGGTGATCTTGGTATCAGAGCTCAGGCGTGTGCGACGATTTCGCCGCCGTAGGCTGGATACCCGGGGTGTGCGCGACGATTTCGCCGCCCAGTGACTTGAGCCATTGTTGGCGTGTGCGACGATTTCGCCGCCAGGTGGCTAAGTCAGGTAAAGGATTACGCCACCTAGTGACTTGAGCCATTGTTGGCGTGTGCGACGATTTCGCCGCCATGTGGCTAAGTCAGGTAAGGCGGTAAGCTGTGGATAATTGACTCAAGAGTGAGTCGGGTTTGACCTTGGCTAAGGTAAGTAAAACCTTAGGAGAGAATTGCATATAAAAGTGGATAGTGAAATAGAAGGTAGAAATGATAGATCTACTTGCATGGATTTCATATTGCATTTAGTTGAGGCATAAGCATGGATGATTTTATTACTTGCACATGATATATGTTTATATATATTGGACTAACCTGCTTATATGCTTCCTTTGGACCTGGTGGGTCGAGCTTCTCTCTTGGGTGGCCTTACCCACTGGGAACTATTTTATATAGTTCTCATCCCACTGTTTTTCAGGTCCACACGTGAGCGGCGCGGCGGCGCGAGGAAAGGGCGTAGCTCGATAGATAGCGCCCTACCACTTGTGACCAGAGATAGATGTACCCTGGGTTAGCGTAGCTTAGGGGTATAGAAAAGAAAAGAACGAACGAATTGATTGTATTTGGAAGAAAAAGGCAAAAAAAAATGTATATGTAATGTGAATGCAAATGAATGCTTGTAATAGCGTAGTTGTTTATGTTTTTGATACCTTCCTTATGCAATCTGTGTATGAATTATGTTCCTGTTTGGAACCTCGCGAATTGTATTGATTGCAACGCCTTGGACGTACAGGGGAAACTCTGTCCGTTCGGCGGTCTGTTGGCGCGCCCGAATTCGACCAAAGAGGCGGTCTCAGGGCGTGACAGATAAAGTGGTATCAGAGAGTAGAAATGGTCTAGGTGGACCTAGGAGACCCTAGGAAGGTAAACCATAAGGACCTAAGCTCGTGAGAGACGAGAACTTGTGACTTGCGGCGAAGGGTGAATCGATTGGGTCATGTGTTGTATGCCTCTAAAAAGGATGTTAGAGGTAGATTCAAGGTGTGGTTTATTCTCAGCCGAGGGTGTTCATGTTGGCGGCCGACAACATGAAACCGAGTGATGAGAATAGACGCCCTTGTGTGACTTTCGCCTGATTTGAGTCCGTGACTGTGTAAACTATTGTACTTGACCTTGAAGGTCGAGGATTTTGATGAAAGTTGTCGTGTTTCAGGATACGATGGCGTCACGTGGGCGATCTCCGACGAGATCAACGTGGGATGGACCTAGTGAGGTCCCTGTGCAATCTGGGGCAAGTGGAGACCCGGAGCTTCGTGAACAGTTGGCCACACTCGTTGGAGTGGTGCAACAACAAGCTGAGACGGTGCAGCGACAGCAGGAGGCTGCCCTGCGCCAGGAGGAGCGGATTAATAGACTCCAAGAGACTGTGGAGCAATTGGTAACCGCACCGGTTATGGCGCACCATGTGCAGCGTGGTGTTGCGGCGGAGACCATTCCGACTGGGTCGGGCAATCCGGCCCCTGCCTATGTGGAGGTGGAGGCCGAGAGGGAGCGGGCTTTAGCTGCCCTCATGACGTTCAAGGGATTCAATCCGCCTACCTTCAATGGGGAAGAAATGGACCCGTGGACCGTAGAAACGTGGATCGATTCTATGGAGTCCCTGTTTGAGGACTTGTACACCTTGGAGCGGGACAAGGTGCATTTTGCCGCACACTGCTTGCAAGGGTCGGCAAAGGCGTGGTGGAAGGGGGTCAAGCGAGACCGATCTTCCAGTCTCCCTCCTGTGGCTTGGGAAGAGTTTCGGGAATTGGTGTTTTCTGCCTATTTCCCCGATAGTGAAAAGAGAAAGCTTCAAGAGAGGTTCAGAAAGCTAAAGCAAGGTGACCGCTCGGTGAGGGGTTATGAGCGGGAATTCTCTCGCATTGTGAATTGTATCCCATACGTGGTGCGGGATGACAAAGACAAAGCCGACTGCTTCGAGCGGGGACTTCGGCCAGAAATCTTTGTGGTGGTCCACTCATTTAAACTGCAGACTTTTGCCGAGGTGTTGGACCGGGCTTTATGGGTGGAGCAAGGCAATGCATGCGCGCGGGAGGAGCGCGAGGCCTATGGTGAGGAAAAGGAGGAAAGACGACCATCGAGTGGATCTGGTGGTCAATCAAGTTCCAGACAAGCTCCAACGCGTTCGCACTCGCAATCACGTGCCCCAGGGACCTACCGTACTCGGTCCTCGGCGAGCTGTATTATTTGTGGAGGTCCTCATCACCCACAACAGTGTGAACTGCGAGAGGGCAAGTGTTTCAGGTGTGGGCAACCGGGCCATACACGGGATGAGTGCCCACAGGTGGATAGCCGGACCTTAACACTTGCGACGGCCTTTTCCGCTCCGAGACGGCTCGCGGGTGTGCCACCTGCGGCAAGGTCTAGGGAGCGTGCACCGGTGTCGGGACAACCTGAGGGTTCGCGTCGGGCGCCGAGTGGCCATGGATAGGCGATCTAGGCTGAGGAGCCTACTGCTGCCGGCGACATCATGGCAGGTATAATTTAATTGTGCAATCGTGCGCAAGGCATATTTGACGCTAAAGCATTGCATGCATTATCATGTGGCCAATTGCCATTATACGGGCATGCGAATGTCATAGAAGCACGTATCCGCCTGCTGGAGCAGGTAGGGATGAAAATGGTGGACTGACTCGCGAAATTGAGGCAATGGGTATAGCCACTTGCGAGAGCCAAGTCATGGCGCTCGAGGACGTTATAGTAGTCCGAGAGCTATAGATGCCGTTCCAACGACCGAACAGTGAAAGTGGAATCACTGTTGCGGAGTTAGTAAGGTAATCGCCAAGATCAGGCGAGTAAGCTTTGTAGTACCTCAAATTGAGGTGGGTAGTGTACTCACAAGGCGAGTGAGTTTGAGCTAGTAGCTTAGTGCATGCGGTTAGCCCGGAAAAGCCTAGAAGCGTAGAACGCTCGAGTAGAGGTACTTATGGAGTGCGGATTTGGTTCAGCCGAGAGGGTTTGTTGGCAGTAGCACTTGAGCATTGCTAAGTGTGAAGCGGGCCATGGACCTCTCGTAGGGCTGGTGGGTCGCACTAGGTGCTTAGGAGCCGATAGAGGTTTGTGTGGCTCGGTAGAGCGTGTCGTGTGTAGCGACGGTATTGGGTATCGCTTGGGGACGACCCGTGCCCGGACCATGTGTGGACTGTGGAGCCTGGGGCCATATGGACAGGCGCAGTCAGCTGTGTGAGACAGCGGCCCGAGACCTACGGGTGGGGCAGAGAGTTGTGGTCGGGACGGTAGTCCGAGCTATGACCCGAGGATGTGGAATACCACACGTGAGACCGTGTAGTGGATAGAACTCTGAGAGTGTGATTGTGACCCAACCCTAGGATTTGTAGAGGTTTGGGTCTTGGTTGCTCCTGGTTGGAGCATGTGCGCGAAGTCTCAAGTGGGGACTCCGCCAAGTAATGATTGGGTCTACGCTTGCGAGCGAGAGACGTTGTGCGATGTTAAGACGCGAGCTAGGCGGTAGGCCTGAGTAGGAATTTTGGTCTATGGACCATTCGTGATAAACCGAAATGAGCGGTTTAGTTGGAAGCTCTTGCGGTGAGAGCATCACTTGTGTATTGAGTATCGAGGGTAGTGACCATAGAACTTCGGCTCGGTCATACCGTTCGTCTTGATCCTAAGTCGCCAACTGCCGAGTCTAGTAGTATCGGTGAGATGGGATGTAGTTCACGAACGAAGTGTTCATGTGAGCTCGTCGTGAGAACGATGTGATGTGAACTCGTGGCATATGAAAGCGGGACGACATGCTTCTTATGAGGCAATGGAAAAGTAGAAGCCACGCGTGGATTTGAGGATTTTGCTCCTAAGTGAGCTGGAGTTGAGGATGTGCCAAGTGTGCCATCTTGAGTTGTGGCTAGGAATTCACAAGTGATAAGGCCACTTGTGTTTGGTCGATGAATCAATGATATTGCTTTTAGGCAATGACGGTGATCGGACCAATATGAGTTCCACAATGGAACTATGAACTTGGAGGAGAGTCGCTCGTGACGACATAGACTCTCGAGTGGCCAAGATACCTGGCCTGCGAGGTGCAGGAGTGTGGATATAGACTACAAAATGTAGTACACCGAACTTCAGTGCGCTATACCGAACTTTACCAAATTGGATGAAGTTCAGGAGAAGCCGATGATGGCTAGTGTGGGATTGAGTTCTGAGAATTTCGGAATGTGTGGGTGCGAGTTAAAGACCCACAAACCAAAATTTGAAATTTTTGAAGAAGTCGCACTGGAGCTGAAATGCTCTCGGGTTCCGAACCCGGGAGTGGGATCCGGACTTTCGGGTTACTATGCGAGACTGGGAAAGAGCAAGAATCCGGACCCAGCAATAGGATCCGGACTCGAGCTATGCAGAATGCCTGAAATTGGGGCATTTGGGCCCTTTTGCATGGATTGAGGTTCGTGGTAAGCCGTTTGAGCTACGCGAGCATATGACGTGCGAAGAATCACGGTTCGCATCCTTGCTCGTGCAGAGGAGCCGTGGACTCGCGTGTCCCTAGGTGATAGGCTTTGTGAAGCTGCCCGGACTGGGAAGACGCGATGATGGAATGATACCCTCATCTATTTGATAAATAGATTGAGGTGCGATCTTAGTTTCGCGGACGAAACTCTTTTTAAGGTGGGAGGAATGTAGTGTACCGAATTTTTAATATAAAAGTAAGTGAAAATAAAAAGTGTGAGATACTATTTTTATTGGACTTAGAGAAGTAAAATATAAGTCGTAAGTAACTTGTGCTGAAATTGGAACGAAAACAGGAGATTTAGAATTTTCTGTAAGAAACGGAGCTGATTTTTTAGCAGAAAATTCACAGTGTCAGAAAATTATGAAAATTTGAGGATATGTCAGAATTATTTTTCTGAGGCTAGATTAAAAGTTTCATGTCATTCCGACACCCGAAAAGTGAAGATAAAATATAACAGCAATCTGCTAGAGATTTTAGTCGGTAGAGCTTTCGGTGACCAAAAAATGGTCCGAAACTGAGTAGTGATGATCAGTTCTTCTGATTAACTTAAACCGAGCATGACTGTCTAATTTGAGCGCAAACGAACATTCAGAAGGACTCCGGCGAAAAGTATCAGATTCTGAACTGAACTGAAACTATAATTTCCAATAGGTGGCAGGGGGTTCCTACGAATTTGGCCACCTATTTCCTCTTCTCCCTCAGCTGAACACACACACACGCATGGTAAGAGAGAGAGAGAAGCTCTCCCTCTCCTCACAATCTCCTCTCTTCCCCTCTCTTGATCTCTCCCAAAAAAACTTGGGATTTGGTGGAGATTGATCTCAGGAATGCGTAGAGGACGGTGAATCGTGCTTGTGCGCGCTTTGAGGCTTGATGAGCTTGCGACCCAAGGTGAGATTTTGAGGTTTAAACGTTAGGGTTTTGCTAAAACCTTTAAGAATTGATATTTCTGGTACTCTAGATGATTCTATAGTAATTTAATCAAGCTTCTCCATGAATTTTGGGAGAAATTTGGAGAAATGTAAACCTAGGGTTAAGAATTGGGGATTTTGGGATTTTGAGGTTTTGAACCAAATTGATCCTCTGGTTCTCTAATTGAAGGTTAGAGGAGAGCCCCGGACAACTTTAATTTGGAAATCGACGAGCGTTCGGTGATCAATTTCGAGCAACGAATCGAACGGGGCGACATTGGCCGTACGGGCTCGAAAGAGAGCGATTGGCCGCGAGAGTCCGATTGCAAGTGTCTACAAGCAATCGGAGGTATTGTGAGGTGGGTTTGTGCTTACCGAAGTGATTAGGTCACTTCCATGCCAAAGAGTAAAGTTTAATGTTATCTTATTGATGCATGTAATGGTAGACTAATTGGGTAAATGAGTAGGCATAGGTTATATGCTACTTAGGATAAATTATCTACCATTGGACGTATAACGCTAGGCAAATGGTGACATATGAGTGTATATGTATATATGTGTGTGTATGCCTAGGTGTGGATGTGAACATAGGTCGATGAACTCTAGGAAGATTAGAGAACTCGACAAGTTGGATACAAGTGCTAGATGTCATGAATCCTAGGTGTGGACAACTAGGATAACGAATAACATGATTGGACATTGAACCTAGTGTCATTGAACATAGGTTGGAATGTGATGGCAATAAACCTAGTGTCATTGAACATAGGTTGGAATGTGATGGCAATAAACCTAGTGTCATTGAACATAGGTTGGAATGTGATGGTATTAAACCTAGTGTTATTAAACATAGGTTGGATCAGGTGATGAACCTAGGGTGGGTAAACCTAGGTGGAATAACATAGTGGTAGGTAGACCACTTGAGATGAAATGTCATGGAACCTAGTGTTATTGAACATAGGTTGGAAAGCATAGTGGTAGGATGACCACTTGGACATGTGACTATGAACCTAAAAAGGTTGACTTGGAAATGGAGAGATGTGCACATCTAGTGATCTTGGTGATCTTGGTATCAGAGCTCAGGCGTGTGCGACGATTTCGCCGCCGTAGGCTGGATACCCGGGGGGTGTGCGCGACGATTTCGCTTATTTTCGCCGCCCAGTGACTTGAGCCATTGTTGGCGTGTGCGACGATTTCGCCGCCAGGTGGCTAAGTCAGGTAAAGGATTACGCCACCTAGTGACTTGAGCCATTGTTGGCGTGTGCGACGATTTCGCCGCCATGTGGCTAAGTCAGGTAAGGCGGTAAGCTGTGGATAATTGACTCAAGAGTGAGTCGGGTTTGACCTTGGCTAAGGTAAGTAAAACCTTAGGAGAGAATTGCATATAAAAGTGGATAGTGAAATAGAAGGTAGAAATGATAGATCTACTTGCATGGATTTCATATTGCATTTAGTTGAGGCATAAGCATGGATGATTTTATTACTTGCACATGATATATGTTTATATATATTGGACTAACCTGCTTATATGCTTCCTTTGGACCTGGTGGGTCGAGCTTCTCTCTTGGGTGGCCTTACCCACTGGGAACTATTTTATATAGTTCTCATCCCACTGTTTTTCAGGTCCACACGTGAGCGGCGCGGTGGCGCGAGGAAAGAGCGTAGCTCGATAGATAGCGCCCTACCACTTGTGACCAGAGATAGATGTACCCTGGGTTAGCGTAGCTTAGGGGTATAGAAAAGAAAAGAACGAACGAATTGATTGTATTTGGAAGAAAAAGGCAAAAAAAAATGTATATGTAATGTGAATGCAAATGAATGCTTGTAATAGCGTAGTTGTTTATGTTTTCGATACCTTCCTTATGCAATCTGTGTATGAATTATGTTCCTGTTTGGAACCTCGCGAATTGTATTGATTGCAACGCCTTGGACGTACAGGGGAAATTCTGTCCGTTCGGCGGTCTGTTGGCGCGCCTGAATCCGACCAAAGAGGCGGTCTCGGGGCGTGACACTTCTTAAGTCCCGAAAACGCTTCCAAGAGCTTGAAACACAACCAAAATCTCTAGATTAGCACGAAACGCTAATCTCACACTAGAACCTTGCAATTTGCTAAAGTTTAGTGTACTACAATATTAGAGAAGGAGATCCTTAGTTTCGAGTCTTCCTAGGCTGCTAATTTGTTTAATTTCCTCCTATTTAATTTATGTCCACGTCCAGGGCCAATGAAAGGATTTTTTATTTTTATTTTTTTGAGAGGGAGGGATAAAAATATATCATCTTCGTTCATATTTTAGAAATAAACTTATTTAGAAATGTGAAGTAACTAAGTTTTGTACTTAGGATCTGGCATATCAACCGTCAAGCTTTTAGCCGGCCATGATGGTACAATCGATGCCAATGGCAGATTGTTAACATCAAAGATTAGGAAAAAGTGCTGTGTATAAATTTTAAAAATACTTGTTCTCCGATTGCTTAAACTTTCATTCACAAGTAGCTTGTTGTTAATGAGCTCTTAGTTTTGCTTTTAAATTCTCAGATCTTTTCTTCTTTTTTCCTTAGCTTTGCAGATATCGCTGTTTGCAGGTTTTGCTGCAGCATCGTTTCTTTTCTATAGCGTTCCTTTTCTCCTGAAGGTTAAATTCCTAACACAATTTCTACAATGATAACAATGTTTAGTAAGCCACTGACATAATGAATTTGCCGCATACAAGTGAGTGGTAAATGAAAAGCATATAAATCAGGTTCCGAGACCAAAGGATATTGTACTAGCAAAATGAAAACTCGAGCGCATTTCTGATGCAGATTAGTGGAGCCACTTTGTTCAATCTCTCCCTTCTAACGTCCGACATGTGGGCAGTGCTCATCTGCATCTTCTTTTACCATCAACTGGTGAAATTTCTGTCTCAGAGATTCAAACTACGCATTAATAGTGTGACATTGTTGTGCCTCACTGAGTTTAGAATCCATTACAGGTGGATTGATTATACTTTCTAGCATTTGGTGGTGTTGCCATTGGACTGATTATCTATTCAGTAAAGTGCGTGCCACACAAATACTTTCATTTCATATTGCACAATTGTAATATGAAAAATCAAATAAAGCTGTTTTACAAGCATTTGAATTTAATGAGTCTCAATGTTCTTACTATCTACAGAAGAGGCTGGAATAAAAAGTAGAAAAACGATGAAGGTGAGGCAGTTACCGTCCAATACGAACAACTCACTGAAGAAAATTCAACAACACCGCTATTGTGAGCAGTGGAAAACTAAATCAACTCTATCCATACGACAATTCGATGCTGATGTTGAAGTTTCATGTGTGATGTAATGTAACAAGTCAGCCAAGAAGCTTAAAATTGTTGATGAAAATTCAAATATGCACAAAATTTATTAGAAACTAAATCCAAAAAGTATCTATTCGTTGATTGCTAACTCATACAAACATCCATCATCAAGTAGAGGAGCATTTCTAGCAAAATGTCAATTCTGTAGAACTAAAAAGAAAAAAAGATCTCCATGAAGTCTGAATGATGCACGTGCGAAACCAGTCGAGGTTATTGTACCTTCGACAACCAACTAGACATTTGCTATGCCAACTATGTATGCGTTCCAGGCATCTTGCTGTTGGAAAGATGAAAATTCTTCATACTTGACGTCGGCGCCAGCATTAAATTCTTCTGTATTTTCAATTTCCTGTGTGTTTGGCATCTTCCTTATCCAGACATGTATGGATTTGAATCCGGCCTCCTCTAAACAGTCCTTGATTTCTGGTAATGACCATCTGCAAGAACAAGGATGTTTGAACAATTAATTTATTCATTTTTCACTTGAAAAAAATAGCATACAAACAATCAGATATACAACAACTGAGCATTAGTTCATGGTGGAGGCATGTAAATCCATATGCTTGATGCAACTTACAAGCGCCAATCATATGAGAATGCATGCCGTAGTGCCTTCTTCTTTCCCAGATGAAAATGAAGACTGATTCTTGTTCGACGATGTACTACATCAAACTCCGCCTGTTCCCAAATATACTGCACAAACAGCAAATAATACGAAAAAATAAATGCAAAACAACTATGTACAAGTTACAAATTTACACCACAAAGATGTCAGCTTACAAAGACGATTCAGTAGTTCTAATATTGTATCATAGCATTGCATGAAATTTCCAACAATTTTAGTTGTTTACACTTCTCTTTGTAATTTTATCAGGTATGATATCCTATGACAAACTTCAATTGGAAACAACTATCAATCTTGCAAAACAAAAATTCAGTATCAAGCTAAGACAAATGAATATCAGGCCACGATGTACACTAGCATGTCTTTCTATGAAAATATCTAAAATGCCCCATTATAATTTTAATATTTAGCTGTATTTATTAACATTTTAATGTAAACTACTAGTTGGCCATATAATTCTACAATACTTACAGTGAAGTTGGAGAATCTCCTTTGGAGACGTAGCTTGCATTCCGAGGACGTACCTCCGTATAAATCCATAACAAATATGCCACCATTCTTAGACAAGGCTTCTAAAGCATGCTTAAAGTACAAAACTAAGTCTCTACGTTTTTGGAGGCAACAACAGCTGTAGTTGAATGCACATACAATGTCTCTACTGGGCAATGCAGACCCTACTATAGTTGAACTGGTTGAGTTTGTTGGCGCAGCACGATCAACAAATTTAGACAAATCGTCTTTCTCGTCTAAAATTACACCGTTCACGAGATCTTTGACTTTACGCTTAACTAGGCAGGCCATACTTGGCTGCAAAACATTACCATGAAAAAGATTTATTCGCGAATATCCATCGCCCCCGACTTTCACTACATTATTTTCGAGGCACCAGTTTAGAGCCTCGAGATCCAAATCTAGACCCACTGCTGTTCTCCTTGGGTCACTCCGCAGCCATTCAACACTGCAAAACATACAAAAAAATAAGTTTAGCCCTATAAATTTATTCAATATATTCAAAAGGAAGAAAAGCATGTTAAGAAATACTAATCATCCTTACATTTACCAAATATCTGAAAACCGAACCATACCATCCGGTCAAACCTGGTTGACCGCAAATCGATCCGATGGCTGGTTCAGTCCAGGCCAGGCATAAAACCTGTTAGAGGGGACAAACCAGATTGAACTGGCCTAGACCAGTCAGATGAATTGGCTGGTTAAATGTTAAAAAAAACCGGCCGATTCAAATCCAGTTCAAATAAACATGCAAATTTGGTTATTTACTTTAAAAATATTAATGATATGAAGGGAGAATTGAACCTATAATTGATTATTACGTCTCCATTTACTCTACCAAGTCTAAGCAACATACGTGATAAAAAATGCAAAAGTGTTACAACTTAAGTAGTTAAACGAGTTAAATGTTAAATACATTACATATATAATTTATATTCTTATATTAATACATTTTTATAGTTTAATCCCAGATCAACTCCGGTTGAACCTCTAACCCTCAAAACTCATATCTCTTGCCAATTCGATGACTGCTTTGGTTTTCAAAACATTAATATTTAACTGAAACGAACTGTCTAATCATTAGATGCAAAAATAGGTGACAGACAACTTACATTTGCTAAGGAAAGAGTAGTAAGTTGTAACATTAATCACATGATTCCTTTTAATTACTATTAGGTTGAATCTGAAATACATTTACCTTTTATATGTTGAATTCCCCACAAAGTATATTATGCCACAAAGAAAATAACTTTATACTCTTTTAAACACAGGTAGAAAGTAGTAAAGTTTATTTATATATTAAAGAACTTAAATGTCAATCGATCAAGTTAAGAGCATATTTGACTTCAATCGATTGAGCATTAAAAACATAGAAAGCATCCTACAAATTGCAAATGCCAAACGATGGAAGGAAACTTCTCTCAAGAAAACAGACCATTCCTATTTTCACATGATTCACCCAACAAACGTTCACAAAATACAATTGAAAAATAGGACAATCTGGATTTAAAAGGATAGCTACAAGATTAGGATTGGACAAGACTGTGCGAAGAGAAGGTCAGAATTAGACAGAGAGTTCTAGGGGGTCATGGTGCTCAATGAAAATAAAAAGCACAGTCAGCCGGAACAAAGAGAATGTCATTGCTCGGTGAACACACACGAATGATGAGCTCTTATAGCCTTAGGAGTTCATACGTTATCTCTTATATTTCCCTTTCTCCTTGTTAAAACTCTCATTTCCTTCTCAAATACAACACCTATGATGTCAAATCACTGGGATTTCACCCCTCTCAGATAAAGGGCCTGTTTAGCCAAGTTGTAAAAAAATACTGCAATTGTGTAAGTGCTATAGATATAAAAATGCAGCATTTAAAAAAGCTGTAAAATGTTTGGTACTCTGTCATATAATTGTTGTTTGCAATTGAATGTTGTTTAGCTAACATTCGTCTGAAAAGTGTTGTAAATATCATAAATCGATAAAACACTACCAAAACATTATTTTAATATTTTATCAATAAAATATATTTAAAATATCTAGTAGAAAACATAAATTAAAAATAGCATAATTAAGAAACATTCTTCTTAAATCAGAATTATTTTTTTAATAAGTTAAATATCAAAGGGGTTTTTGCTTATTTACCCCTGACTACTATTCAAAATTTTCAAATTTACCCTAAATTACCAAAATACCTTTCTAAAACCAAAATCCCATTAGTAAACCCTAGGGGTTTGGGAATATTTGAAGGAATTTTTGGAAATCAATAAGGCATTTTGGTCAATCAGGGTTATATTAGATATTTTTGATGTTTTAAAGAGTATATTAGATATTATCCCAATATCAAAATATAGACTTCTTAGAGTGTAGAATGGGTTGTAATAATAGTGAATAAGAACCAACAACAAAATAGAAAATTATTATTGTAGAAAAAAAATAATTAATAATATTCGATTTGGTGGACGAGTCAATAGAGAGAAGATCGGTGCAAAATGCGGAGGCTTCAAGCTGCCCCTACTTTGTTCCAACGCCCCTTGCCCATGCTGCCTCATGTGCCGCCACGAACAGACCGGCCCGCCGCAATTCTCTACCTGCTAGTAGTTATTCATGGTACAGATCAAATTTGTTTAAGTTTTAATTTGAAATAATATTTATAGGTTCATGACTTCCAGCAGACTGAAGAATCTACAGTTAATTACCCCACAATCGCAATGTTAAAGAATCCTCGGTTAAGAGACCAAATTTAATACTGATAATATAAAGAGACTAGAGTACAAAGGTGAACTTTCATTGCTATAATTTTTTAAGCACATGGCTTAAGCAAAAGCATATCCCACTGTACATTAGTGAAATCCTCAGTTTACAAACATGGCGATTAAATTGGAGTTGGACTGTTCAGTTTAACGACAAGGCAGTCGATTTGGAATTGAGTTGCTTAGTTTAACAACATAGCGATTGATTTGAAGTTGAATTAAATTGCTTAGTTTAATGAAGTGGCAGTCGTTTAACGTTGGCATGTTTAGTTTAATAATATGGCGGTCGTTTCGAGTTAAGTTTGAACTTGATTTACTTAGTTTAACGACTCAATGGTCAAGTTGGGTTGAGTTTGATTTTGAACTTAGTTTGCTCAGTTTAACGACTTGGCAATCAAGTTGGATTGAGTTTAAACTTAATTTGCTCAGTTTAGTGGCTTGGTAATCAAGTTGATACATTTAATTTAACAACTTCACAGTTGTTTGACTTCGGCATGCTCAATTTAATGACATGGAGGTTGGTTGGAGTTGAGCTTGAGCTTGATTTGCCCAGTTTAATGACATAGCAGTTGATTCGAAGTTGAGAAGCTCAGCTTAACAACATGGTGGTCGGTTTGAAGTTGAGGTGCTTAGTTTAACGACTGGCGGTCAGTTTGAAGTTAAGGTGCTCAGTTTAATGACTCGCGGTCGGTTTGAAATTGAGATGCTCAGTTTAACGACTTAATAGCTGTTTTGAAGTTGATGTGCTTAGTTCAACAACATGATGGTCAGTTTGAAGTTGAAGTGTTCAATTTAACGACGTGGCGGTTGAAGTTGTGGTGCTCAACTTAACAACATAGCAGAAGTTGAGTTGCTCAGTTTTAACGACATGGTATCGGCTTGAGGTTGAGTTGCTCAGTTTAACGACGTTGTGGTTGGTTTGAAGCAAGGTTTAAAGTGCCGTGGCACAGCGGCGTGCCGCTCTGTCCCTGGCACAGTACGACATGGGCACGCTTCCGTGCCGACACGTGGTACGCTTGCGTAGCGATTGATACGCATGACCTCCTACTGGCACACTTTGGCACAAACTTATTTCAATTTTTTTTATTCCAATAAACTCTTATAATGTTATTTTGAAATATTTAGACAAATAAGTATGAATATTTGCTATGTATAGCTTATTATACTCATCGATTAACATGCATGTAAGTTTTTTGTATGTAAAGTACAACTATACCTGATGTAGAATAGAAATTAAAATACAATAATAAAATTCACAAGCAGAATAATTATTTAAATTTACATCTTTACATAGAGATGACTGCTTAATTCCACATAGATCGTCGCGGTAGATCATATGGCATATTGTCATCTGCAGATACAAGATTTATTTGACAATGTTGATATAAATATTGCTTGTATTGTGAGAAAGTCATATATTCCTGATACATCTCATTGTATTGTCGTATATAAACTGCATATGCAACTGGATCGTGGATGTAATAGACTACAGTCATCTGTGGTATATGGACTGAAGCATCATAAGGATAAGGATTGCACGGATTGTAATGGACAACAATCATCTGTGGTATACGAAGACATCTTTTCTTTCTGTCTTTTGACCGTATTACTATCTTTCTTTTATAAAATACAAAGAAAATATTTTTTAAATTATTTTAAATTTTTTTAAAATTATTTTAAAAAATTATTTTTAATTACTTTTTAGAAAAATTGTTAGATCATAAAAAAATAGTAATAAATTAAAATGACAAATAAATTAAATAAATTTAATTATCAATTGATTTAATTTAGTTTTTAATTTTATCACTACTTTCAATCTTCTAATGCAAAAATAAAATTTTATGTTTAATGTACCTCAAAATTTGTTTAGGAGATCGATTTTTGTTCCCCTAATTCACCGAAAGTTTCGTGGTGCGACAAATTTTGACAAAATAATTTGCGAAGAAAAAATAGATGTCTATGTAGAAGAGAAAAAAAGCAAAAAAAAAAGCAAAAAAGAAAAAGCCAAAAAGCAAAAAAAAAAACGGCACGTCGGTACGTGCCGCTAGCATGCATGTGCGTGCCGCGGTGTCTCGCGCGGCACGCCCCTTCGTGCCACGACACTGGGGAAGTCCGAGACCCCCCCGTACCGTGCCCCGTGCCGTACGGCACAGGGCGGCACTTTAAGCGCTGGTTTGAAGTTGTGATGCTCAGTTTAACAATGTGGCAGTCGGTTTAAAGTTGAGATGCTGAGTTTAACAACGTGGCGGTTGTTTGAATTTGAGATGCTCAGTTTAACAACATAGGAGGCGGTTTGATGTTGAGGCGCTCAGTTTAACGACAGTTGAAGTTGAGTTGCTCAATTCAACGATGTGACGATCAATTTGATTCTAGCTTGCAAGTCGATTAAGTTGACTTAGCCTATTAAATTGAATTTGTCTCGATTTGAATCCTTGATCTGCTTCAGTTCGAGCGAAGCCGATTTCCTTAATTCTGATCATCCCCGAAGTCTGGTCGGAACTTTTGTTTAGGTTGAGTTCAGTTTGACATGGTTTGAACTTTTTGTATTAGATACAGGTTGAGCCGTCTTAGGCTTTTGCTTGGTTTGGCCCTTTAGAATTTGGTTAAGGTCAAACTCTTATGCTTTGGTTCAGGATCCGTTTAGACTTGTTTTAAATCGAACCCTTATGACCTAGTTTGAGACCTCTTTAAATTTGATTTGGGTCGACCCCTTATGATTCACTTCAGCTTGGACCCTCTTATAGCTCAGTTTGGTTCGGGTCAAACACTTATGGTTTGGTATGAGATTCGTTTTAGTTTGATTCCAGTTGAGCTATTATGGTTCAGCTCAGCTTGGAACCCCTCTACATTTGGTTTGGGTCGAACCCTTGTGGTTTGACTTGAACTCTTCGTTGTTTCGGTTCAGAGCTCTGTGATTTTGATTTGGAGTCGAACTAGTCCATGGTTCGGTTCAAGTCGTTTACTTTGAGTTGAACCAACACATGTTTCCGTCCATATTCAATTGAGGTTGAATGGGCTTATGGTTTAGTTTGACGTGGTTCGATCCTCCTATGGTTCAATTCAGGTTACCGGTTTGTAGTTCAAGTTGAAACGCTTTATGGTTCGGTTTAAGTCGAACCAACTTGTAATTTGATTAAGTTCGGCTCGAACCTCGTGTGGTTCAGTTTGGGTTGAACCGGTTTATAACTCAAACCTCTTGTGGTTCAGTTCGGATGAAACACGCTCATAGTTCAGTTTTGCTCGGTCGGACCTCTTGTGGTTCTGTTTAGGTTGAACCGACTTCGGTTTAAGTTGAATCCTTTGTGGTTCGATTAAAGTTGAACCAACTTGTAGTACGATTTAAGTTGGCTCAAACCATTTGTGATTTATTTCAGGTTGAACTGACGTTGGTTCAAGTTGAATTCTTTATGGTTTGGTTTAGGTTGAATCGGCTTGTAGTTCGGTTCGACTTGGATCGGACATACAATGATTCTGTTTAGGTTGAACCCACTTTGGTTCAAGTTGAATCCTTCATGGTTTGGTTTAAGTCGAACTGGTAGTTCAATTTGGGTTGAACTAACATATGGTTTGGTTTAAATCAAAGCGGTTTGGGTTTGGCTTTGCTCGAATCAGTTCGGTTCAAGACCTTTTGAGTTTGATATGGGTTGTACTCTATGCTTTGGCTCAATTTAGAATCCTTTTGAGCTTGGTTCAGGTCGAGCCCTTATGGTATGGCCTAGCTAGAAAAATCTTTGAAGTTATAATTTAAGTCGAACCCTCATAATTTGGCTCAGCTTGAACCTCTTTGAGTTTGATTTGAGTCAAACAAGACCCATCGAGGCTCGGTTTGATTTGGATCGAACCCTTATAGTTTAGTCCGAGTCTCCTTGAATTTCATTTGATCAAATCATTATGGTTTCATTGAACAATCGTACTTCGATTTGGGTCGAACTTTTCATGGATTGATTTGGTTCAGACCTTGTGCATTTTAATTTGGATTTAGGTCGGCTTGGTTTATACCCTTTCTAGCTTGGTCTATGTTGAACTGTCTCAATAGTTTGGTTTGGCTTGACTCAAACCTCCTGTAGTTTCATTCAGATTGTAACAACTTATGGTTCGGTTCAAGTTGAATCCTATACAGCTCGGTTTAGGTAGAACCGACTTATGTTTGTTTCGGCTCAGATCGGACCTCCTGTGGTTCAATTTGAGTTGAAACGGCCTCTAGTTCAATTCAACTTGAATATTTTACGACTCCATTTAAGTCGAACCGACTTCTGGTTCAGTTTGGCTCAGCTCGGACTTCCTCGAATTGTACTGGCTTATGATTTGGTCCAAATTGTATCAGTTCAAGGTGAATTGGCTTCGGTTCAAGTTGAATCCTTTATGGTTCGGTTTACATTGCACCGACTTATTGGTTGGATTAGGGCTGAACCGACTTATGGTTTGATTTTACATCTTGGCTCAGTTCCTCTTTGATCCATTGTTAGCATGGTCTTCTGTCGGCTTGGGTTCAGCTCGCTATCGTGGGTTCACTTTGGATTGATTCCACCATTTTGCATTTGGTCCACCATTTGGTGTTTGGTTCACTGTTATGGGTTCAAGCTTTGGTCCACATTTGGATTTAATTCATCATCATCTGTTTGGTATACCACCATAGGTTTAGTTCACCGTCTTAGATTCGGTTTATCTTTGGTTCAGCGTAGTGGTTGTGATTCATCATCTTGGATTTGATCTTCGATGCACCATCTTGGATCCAGTTCACCGTTGCAAGTTCGGTTCAGTGTCTTGCATTTAGTTCAATATTTGGGCTTGGTTCACGATTAGGAGGTCAAGCCTATCACAAAGATGGTGCATCGAAGATGGTTCACCAACTTGGGCTTGATCCGGCTTGATCCGGCTTGGTTCACCAACTTGGGCTTGGTTCACCAACTTGCATTTAGTTTACTTTTGATCATCGGCGTGACCCATTGTCGACTTGGGTTTGGTTCAATTTGAGTTTGTGTTGAAGTCGGTTTGACTTAGACTCGGCTCTGACTTATTTTTTTTCTTTTTTTTATTAAGTTCAAATTGAATTTATACTCACGTTGGGCTCAATTCAAACCCAACCATTTATGGAGTTGATTTGCATTAGAACCTATGTCAAGTTCAAGAGCCCTTTTGGCTAAGTAGTATAAATTTTTTTCGATGTTTTACTAAGAAGTCAGCATTATATCAAATCTTAGTGCACGTCAAGTTGTGGTTAATGACATGCGCGAGCCGGAATGCGCCTGCCACGAAGATGGCGGTTTTGGTTTAACCAACCCAACTCGAGCTTATCATAAAGACAGCGATTGGACCGAACCGTGCCTATCACGAAGATGGCGATTTTGGTTTAGCCGAACTCAAATCAAACCTATCACGAAGACGTTTGAGCCATACCTATCACGAAGACGGCAATTTTGGTTTAACCGAACCCAAATCAAGCTTATCATGAAGACGACGATTTGCTTTTACTGAACCGGATGAAGCCTATCATGAAGACGACGATTTGGTGATAAAGAACCCAAATCAAGTTTATCACGAAGACAGCAATTTGGTCTAAGCCAAACCGGATCAAGCCTATCACAAAGACGACAATCCGGTGGAAGCAAAACCAAATCAAGCCCTATCATAAAGATGGAAATTTGGTTTGAACTTATCAAATCAAGCCTATCACAAAGATGGTGATTTGGTTTAAGCCTATCACGAAGACAAGGATCCAAGGCAAATATTTATTTTATTATTTTGTTTTTTATTTTATTTTATTTTATTTTATTTGAATAAGGATTTGATCATGTCGAGCCTATCACGAAGGCGGTTGCACAATCAAACCAGTGAAAGAACTGTCATCACGTCATTCACGCGCACATATTGATCTTTCGGTCGTGATAGCGAAAGCAATATTGGAGAGATGGACGACGCTTGGTGAATACACGTGCATGGCATAGTAACGATCCAATGTCGGATTTGATCAGTCGAGCTTATCACGAAGACAGTTGTGAGATCAAACTGACAAAAGGATCACCACAATACCGTTTGCGTGTATACACCAACTACTCATCGTTATGGTGGCAGGGTAGCCTTGGAGTCACCATCAGCACCACAATCAAAGAAGAAAGAAGAGGCCATGAGGCCTCCTCGCGCATTGTTGTCATCGTCGAAGAAGAAGCGGATTGCAGAGCCTTTGCGTGTCGTTATCGTTGTCGTCGCCATGGCCCTTGTTTGGGTTGATTGGAAAGAGGGGACACCAACTCCCTTTCTCTTTATGTACGAACGAGAGAGGGGGCTCCCCTCTGACGCTTTACCTTCTCTCACTTTATTTTCTTTTTCTTTTATTTTTTTAAATCCTTCCTCCTTTTTTTATATTCTCTCCCTTTTCTTTTTTTATTTTTTTCCTTGAATCTCGTGGTCCAGTTTATAGTGATCTTAGGACCTCTTCATTTTGGAAAACAATTCAAAAAAAATTCAAAATAAGACAACACCATATTTTTTTATCTCTTTCCTGGTTGGTCTCCAATCCTCTACGGAAAGTGGTAATCAAACCACAATTATTTTCTTTCCTTCATCCATTTCTATAATTATTTTCTTTTCAAAAAATTAATTAAAAATTTTCTTTTATTTGGACACCTCGTTGCCGTCCCACACACTATTCGGCCACCCGCCTTACTGTTGTCCTTCCCTGCCCTACCCATCCCCGCGCATGTAGCCTATGCACACTGCCATTTCACATGCCCCGTCACCCCAACCTCGCCGTCCCCCCACCACTCGGGCTACATCACCACACCCCCCTTGCAGATCACCCACGCCACTTGACACCCCCCGGCCCCGCCACCCTAGCGCTTCACTGCCAAACCTCCCTTCCCTATCACGAAGACGGCAATTTTGGTTTAACCGAACCCAAATCAAGCTTATCATGAAGACGACGATTTGCTTTTACTGAACCGGATGAAGCCTATTATGAAGAGGACGATTTGGTGATAAAGAACCCAAATCAAGTTTATCACGAAGACAGCAATTTGGTCTAAGCCAAACCGGATCAAGCCTATCACAAAGACGACAATCTGGTGGAAGCAAAACCAAATCAAGCCCTATCACAAAGATGGAAATTTGGTTTGAACTTATCAGATCAAGCCTATCACAAAGATGGTGATTTGGTTTAAGCCTATCACGAAGACAAGGATCCAAGGCAAATATTTATTTTATTATTTTGTTTTTTATTTTATTTTATTTGAATAAGGATTTGATCATGTCGAGCCTATCACGAAGGCGGTTGCACAATCAAACCAATGAGAGAACTGTCATCACGTCATTCACGCGCACATATTGATCTTTCGGTCGTGATAGCGAAAGCGATATTGGAGAGATGGACGACGCTTGGTGAATACGCGTGCATGGCATAGTAACAATCCAATGTCGGATTTGATCAGTCGAGCTTATCACGAAGACAGTTGTGAGATCAAACTGACAAAAGGATCACCACAATACCGTTTGCGTGTATACACCAACTACTCATCGTTATGGTGGCAGGGTAGCCTTGGAGTCACCATCGGCACCACAATCAAAGAAGAAAGAAGAGGCCATGAGGCCTCCTCGTGCATTGTTGTCATCGTCGAAGAAGAAGCGGATTGCAGAGCCTTTGCGTGTCGTTATCGTTGTCGTCACCATGGCCCTTGTTTGGGTTGATTGGAAAGAGGAGACACCAACTCCCTTTCTCTTTATGTACGAACGAGAGAGGGGGCTCCCCTCTGACGCTTTACCTTCTCTCACTTTATTTTCTTTTTCTTTTATTTTTTTAAAATCCTTCCTCCTTTTTTTATATTCTCTCCCTTTTCTTTTTTTATTTTTTTTTCCTTGAATCTCGTGGTCCAGTTTATAGTGATCTTAGGACCTCTTCATTTTGGAAAACAATTCAAAAAAAATTCAAAATAAGACAACACCATATTTTTTTATCTCTTTCCTGGTTGGTCTCCAATCCTCTACGGAAAGTGGTAATCGAACCACAATTATTTTCTTTCCTTCATCCATTTCTATAATTATTTTCTTTTCAAAAAATTAATTAAAAATTTTCTTTTATTTGGACACCTCGTTGCCGTCCCACACACTATTCGGCCACCCGCCTTACTGTTGTCCTTCCCTGCCCTACCCATCCCCGCGCATGTAGCCTATGCACACTGCCATTTCACATGCCCCGTCACCCCAACCTCGCCGTCCCCCCCACCACTCGGGCTACATCACCACACCCCCCTTGCAGATCACCCACGCCACTTGACACCCCCGGCCTCGCCACCCTAGCGCTTCACTGCCAAACCTCCCTTCCCACCCAAGTGCTTGACCACCACACCAAACCACCACCCCCCCCCAAAAAAAAAACAAGTCGCCTAGTCACCAGCGTCGCCCCCCCCCCCCCCCCCCCCCCCCCCCCCCCCCCCCCCCCCCCCCCCCCCCCCCCAAAGGAAAAAAAAACCCACAGTACGGTGGCACATTGAGAGAGAGCAAGAAAAAAAAAAACAAGTCGCCTAGTCACCAGCGTCGCCCCCCCCCCCCCCCCCCCCCCCCCCCCCCAAAGGAAAAAAAAACCCACAGTACGGTGGCACACTGAGAGAGAGCAATAGAGAGAGAGAAAGAGAGAGAGAGAGTACCTGGTATTGCTCTAGGGTTAGGAGGGATGGGAGAGAAGGTCAATTTTAACTGTGATATAGAGTTGAAGATAGGGTAAGAATTTTTAGGATTGTTAGGGATAGTTTTGTCCTTTCTAAAAATACACTTAATACAGAAAAGCTGTGTTCCGCTTTTTTCCATACCACAGAAGATTGGGAAGGAGAGCTTTTACAGTAACACTGCCCAATGAAACTTTTTACCAATTCCCAAACATACCATACTTTTCCAAACAGGAAAAATTGAAAAGCATGTTTTTCCCAACAAAAGCGGAGCCAAAAAAGGACAACATCAAATGTTCTATCCATTGTAAGCATACACACAAGACCCAAAGCTAGAAATCTATACTTCATGAGCCAGCATCAAATCAGCATCAAGCAATTTCTTTCTCTCATATTACCTCAAACTGAACTAAATATAATAGTTTTCATATTACATACTTGGTTATTTCACTAAACAGTATTATCTCTCATGCTCAGATCTCGTTGAGGTGAAAAAGAGAATCATCTTTCTCATCCTAAGGCTCTTTTTGACGATTAATCAAACAAAATATCATCCCTAAACATAAATTTCCTGACCATGCTACTCAAGAATGATTTGTACAAAAATCTCAAGAATAATATCTCATAATTTTATCCTTCATAGGCTTGAATCAAATTGGTAGCAGAACAAGTTCTTCCTCTTGTATTGCATCAAAGGAGAATATACTGATGGTAGTGTTCTTACCAACTTAGCATATAGTATATATGACTAAACAGTCCGATTTCTCTTATTGAGATATCATCTAGGTGAACAAGCGCGTTTGTAATTATCTATATTTACCATTCTGACTTTGTGAAGAAACTAAAATAGTTTTCTCTCTGACCCAAAATGCCTATTTGGCTTCTTTCTACTTCTGCCACTCAATAGAATGTCTGCTGAACAGAAAAGTCCAGTGCTTCTACTTTAACAAGAAAGATGAAATGACACTCCGAGCATCAAAAGTAGAAGCTTCAATTCGAATTTCGTGCTTCTGATTCTATTGCAGAAAGAAACTGTTAGAAAGACTTTAGCACATTAC
This sequence comes from Puya raimondii, assembly GCA_016920855.1. Classification (NCBI taxonomy): domain Eukaryota; kingdom Viridiplantae; phylum Streptophyta; class Magnoliopsida; order Poales; family Bromeliaceae; genus Puya; species Puya raimondii. The sequence continues at coordinate 93,098,314 of JABWPP010000049.1, forward strand.
TTAATACCACTCAAAACAGTAGTTCATCGAACAGCTCTACATCTTGCAACGGGCCCAACCAAGTTTCTTTGAGGCAATTAATCAAACATAGAAGGCTCACTAACATAAATCTCTAGATCAAGCTATTCACGAACCATTTATGCAGAAAAACATCAAGATTTCTTCCCAATATAACAGAAAACAAGCAAACAAGAAATTGAAAAAAAAAAAATCCAAACTATACCCAAAAAAGGAACTACAATAATCGAAATGAAGAAGAACCTGAGAAGCGCGGTGCCGCAGAAATCCTCTTGCAAGTGCAGCGGGAATCTACCCCCAACGTACATCAAAAAGAACTTCTGCAAATAGCTAATGTCCCCTTTCGGCGACTGCACGAAGCATAGCACGAATAAAACCCACCCTAGCTTTTAGAAAAAGAAAGCCCCTAGACTGTGGGCTTCTGGGAGGGGAAGAACTATGAGAAGCTAAAGCTTTTGAGTACCTGAACCGATATCTGGTAGAGATGGAACTTCGATGGGGATCCTTCGACGCGACATTGCTCCTCCTCTTTTTCTTCTTCGTGTTCGTCTTCGTCTTCGTCTTCTTTAAATTCGGCGGCGGCTTCTTCTTGGTGTTCATGGAAATGGAGGTCGTAGGCGGAGGAGGGTAGGGAGTCGGCGCCGTCTTCGGCGTCTCGAGGGAGGAGTCGGCGGGGTCTGTGATTGTCTCTTTGCTTCTTCCCGCGCTTCCCCATCTTCGTCACGTCCACCCGCGGACCCGCGGTCGAGAGTTATTACCTATCCCTCACCCGTGGAGTTTCTCAGGAGTCAGCACCATTGGCACGTGCAATGCACGTGCGTTGATGAGTCTTGGCACTGAAGGACCACACTAGCCGGGTCGGTGCTAGGGATGTAAAACAGGCCGGGCGGCCCGCTTAGGGCCGGGCCTAGGCACCGCACGGGTACTGTAGATTCCGTGCCGGGCCGGCCCGACCAGTAATCACGGGCCGTACTGGGCCGAGAGAATTGAGCCCGTCGGCCCCGCATGGCACGGCCCGTTATGCGCCTGGCCGTGCCGGGCCGATGTTTAGCGTGCGGTCCGGCACGGCACGGCACGGCACGGCACGGCCCGGCCCGCATGGGCCGTGCCTGTCGGGCCAGCACGGCCCGGCCCTGCTAGCTCGTAGGGAGTTGGGGACCCATACCCATCCCCAACTCCCCAAGCCGGTCCTTGGGACCTTGGGGAGCCAGGTTGGCTCCCCATGTCCCAAGGCAGAGGAAATAAAAGAGCCTAGGGCCCTAGGCCCTTCTTGGGAGATGGGCCCTAGCCTCTTCTTGGGAGGAAATTTTTAAATAATTTTTCAAAATTATTTAAAAACTTAGTACTTTATAAGTATTTTAATAAATTTTACCTTTTAGCAAAAAAAAAAAAATTATTTTATTATTATTTTTTTTTAATATTTTATATATTTTAAAAAATAAAAAATATTAACCGGGCCGAGCTGGGCCGAACCCTGGCCCGGTTTGGCCCAGATAAATGTGGGCGCCCCTAGACCCTAGTCGGTGTGGTTACATGCATTTTCAACCGCACTAACCTATTGCATATTCAGCTACTTAGCCATCTTATGTATACTGGTGATGTAATTATTACTATCTCTTGACGGAACTGTTGAGGCATGGAAGCTATCCTGCAAAGATACAGAATGCCTCAAGGGGCAGAGGGTGAACAAGGATAAATCTGCCTTGTATCTTCCAGATTGGCTATCAGGAAGAATAAAAAAATATCATTATTTGATGGCTAAGTCTTCCCAAAGGGCCGATGCCTTTTAAGTACCTGGGTTCTCAAATTTCTGGAAAAAGAGTTGAGGCAGAGCAGCATAATTTCCTGGTGGAAAAGGTTCAATCCAAATTAACCTCCTAGAAAAAAAAAACATCTTAATTAGAGCAACCTTGACAGCCATACCCAACTATATATTGGATGACTTCTTCTTGGATTCCTGACTCAATAGTTGACAAAATTACCCAAATTATTAGAAAATTTTTGTGGGGCGTAACATTACCAAGCCTCTTCTGAGGGTGGTCTAAATTTTCGTAACCTTTGAAGATCTCGTGAAGCCTTTTATGGCCCGTAATGCTTTTGAAGCTCCTGCATATCATCGATGTGCCTCCGGTGAGGACTATGAAGGCCAAATATGAGGGACTTGATTCCTGGAAGAATCCTAAGCGCAGTGCTACTTCTTGGGCTCGGCAGGCCCTAAACTATATGTAATGCCCTGATCCCCTCTGTTGAACAGTGATGAGACAATTCCTGAGTTCCACCGAGTGGAGATGATGGATTCCCCAATTAGGGGGTAATAAGAAGGATGTGAGATAAGAAGAGACAGTAGTAGGGAAGAAGAAAGGGAAGAGGAAGAAGAGGAAGAAGAGATAGGGAAGGGAAGAAGGAGGAGGAGGAGAGGAGAAGCTTGGAAAAGAAGCAGTAATTTCATTCCTAAACCTTACACGTTACCCCCTAGACTATTTATAGTTACACCCTGAGGACTACTATGCAAATAATGAAAATACTAAGAATTAACAAGGTAAATGGAATAACTAGATGGGCCTGGTGGGCCGGCAATCCCGAATGGACTGGTAACTTGGACCGTGAAGGAAGGCTTGTGGAAATGATCCCTTGCAACCCGCGGTCCAACTCTCCTGTCGGATCGGCGAGTGACCCCGACAACCTGACCCATTATTCGCTACTGCACTACGTCATCTCTCTTCTCCCCAAATCTACTCTATGACTTCGGTCGTCTCCTTCCTTGCCCTAGTTCCCTTGTCTTCTCTGTCGTTACAATCCCCACTCCCTTCGGAATGATACTTGTCCTCAAGGATCAAAGCCGGAAAATTGCGCCTTTAGCGACCAGTAGTTCTCCCAGGTGGCTCGATCTTCCGGGAGATGTCTCCATTTCACCAAAACCTGGGTAATTGCCTTGTTCCCTTGTCTCACCATGCGGCGGTCAAGAATTTCTTCAGGCTCTGCTAGCAGGTGTTCATCTTCACTCGCTGGTGGAACAGTGGTCGACGGTGGCTGGCCTTCTGGGGGGCTCTTCTTGAGTAAGGATACGTGGAAAACCGGATGTATTCGGGACCCGTCCGGAAGCTTCAGCCTGTACGCCACCTCCCCGATTCTCTCTAGGATCTCGTATGGTCCGAAGTATCGGGAGGATAGTTTCAAGTTTCGCCTTTCCGCTACGGAGCTCTGTCGGTAAGGTTGTAATTTTAGGAAAACCCGATCCCCGACCTTGAACTCCCTGCCTACCCTGCGCCGGTCGGCAAATTGCTTCATCCGGTTTTGTGCTTTTAGCAGGTTCTCCCGTAGATCCCTTGTGACTCTTTCTCTTTCTCTTCCCCACTCCTGTACGTCCCGTATGGTTCCTAGCTCCAAGTTGGCTACCAGGTAGTTCGGTGGTTCTCTTCCATACAATGCTTGATACGGGGTTGTCCCTAAGGAGGTGTGGAAATTTGTGTTATACCACCATTCGGCGTGTGAGAGCCAGCGGCGCCATGTGTGCGGATGCTGGGAACACATGCACCTTAAATATGTTTCCAAACAACGATTGAGTCTCTCGGTTTGTCCGTCAGTTTGAGGGTGGTACGCCGAACTCATATGTAGCTTTGTCCCTAACATCTTAAATATCTCTTTCCACATTTCACTGGTGAAAATCTTGTCTCTGTCCGATATGATCTTCTCGGGTAGCCCATGTAACTTGTAGATAGTGTCGAAGAATACTTTGGCCACCTCTGTGACAGTATAGGGATGGCTCAGTGGAATAAAATGACCATACTTAGAGAATCGGTCAATAACCACCATTATAGAATTCTTGCCTTCCGACTTCGGTAGACCCTCTATGAAGTCCATGCTGACTTCTTGCCAAATTTGTCGAGGAATCGGCAATGGTTGTAACAATCCGGCATAGGGATGATGGTCATTCTTGTTTTGTATGCATACCACGCAGCTCCTCACCATCTCTTCCACTTCTTTCTTCAGGCCTGGCCAGTAAAATGTTTGTTTGATCCTCTTATAAGTCCCATGTTGTCCTGAGTGGCCCCCCAAAGCAGAGTTGTGCATCTGAGTAAGTATCTTTTGCCTTAGATTCCCTCATATTCCTATGTACAGCCTCCCTTTGTAGCGTAGCATGCCTTGTAATAGAGAATAGGGTGCGGAGTCATTGGTTTGCAATGTCAGCTGGGCTATCAATCTCTGGCAGTTGTCATCTCCCTTGTAACTCGTGAGGATCTCTGTCGCCCATTCTGGAATTACTGTGGAAATGGCTTGGCTGCTCCCTTCCTCAAATCCCCTTCGGGATAAGGCATCAGCTGTCCTATTCTCTTTCCCCTTCCTGTACTGTATCACATAGTCCAAACCAAGTAGTTTGAGCATCCCTTTTTGCTGAATGGTCGTGGAAATTCGTTGTTCCAGTAGGTGCTTGAGGCTCTCATGATCTGTTTTAATGATGAATTGTTTCGGACTTAAGTAATGTCTCCATTTCGACACCGCCAACAATACTGCGAGGAATTCCTTCTCGTACGTAGATAGTCCCTGATTTTTCTTACTCATGGCCTTGCTCAGGAAGGCTATGGGTCTACCTTCTTGTGTCAACACTGCACCAATACCTTGGTCACATGCATCGACCTCCACAGTGAATGTTTTGTTGTAATCCGGCATAGCGAGTACTGGGGCCTGGGTCATTACTCTTTTCAACTTCTCAAAGGCTCTTTGTGCTGCTTCATTCCACTCAAATGCATTTTTCTTCAACAACTCAGTCAAAGGTCTGCTAATAGTCCCGTATCCTTGGATAAATTTTCGGTAATATCCGGTCAGACCTAAGAATCCCCTTAATCCTTTGACGGAAACCGGTCTTGGCCACTGTTGCATCGCTTCTATTTTGCTTGGATCCGTGGCTATGCCTCGCTGTGTAATAATATATCCCAGGTATTCTATTTGTTCTTGCCCAAAGAAACATTTTGTCCTTTTTGCGAATAATCGATTCTCCCTTAATGTGCGGAGCACTACTTCCAAGTGTCTTGCGTGTTCCTCCAGCGATTTACTATAAACCAATATATCATCGAAAAATATAAGGACATACTTTCGGAGTAAGGATGCGAATACCTCATTCATAATCGCTTGAAAGGTGGCGGGGGCATTGGTGAGCCCGAATGGCATAACTTGGAACTCATAGTGACCATTATGAGTTCGGAACGCCGTCTTTGGAATGTCGCCTTGGTGCATCCGTATCTGATGGTAGCCTGAACGCAAATCGATTTTGGAGAAGTATTTGGAACCTTCCAACTCGTCCAACAAATCTTCGATTATCGGTATCGGATATTTATCCTTGATGGTGAGTTTGTTTAGCTGCCGGTAGTCCACGCAAAATCTCCAACTTCCATCCTTCTTCTTGACTAACAAGACCGGCGAGGCGTAGGGGTTGTTGCTTGGTTGAATCGCTGAGATGGTGAGCATTTCTTTGATCAATTTTTCCATCTCGTTTTTCTGTTCATAACTGTATCTATAGGGTCTGATGTTGACTGGTTGTGCCCCTATTTGCAGTGGTATTCGGTGATCTTGCAGCCTGGTTGGGGGCAGCCCTTGTGGCTCTCGGAATACGTCTTCGAATTTCTGTAAGACCGCTTGAATCCCTATAGGTATGTTCATCTGTTTATTCCCTTCCATGCTTGACAATTGAGCTATTGCATAGCAGCCGCCTTCCAGGTATTCTTGCTGCCACTGCCTAGCTGTAATACCTCTGATTCTTGCCTTCTCGGCTATTCCTTTGAGTTATACTTTTCTTCCCCCCTTCGTGATCATCACCGTATGTTGTTCGTAATCGAAAGTAACCGGCCCGTGAACCTTCAGCCAGTCGATGCCTAGTATCATGCTGGATCCTTCTAATCGAATTACTCTTAAGTCCGCAGTGTACTCGTCCCCTTGCATTTTCCAAGAAAATTCTGGGCATCTTAATTTGCTCAGTACCTTCTGTCCATTGGCCACCGTTACTAAGAGTGGCGAAGTCGTTGTGATGGTCGCCTTGGCTTCCTTTGCTGTGTTGATGTCTATGAAGCTGTGGGTGCTCCCCGTGTCAACTAATATGACTAGACTCTTTCCTTTCGCCTCGCCTTGTATTTTTATGGTCTCTTGTGGGTTTTCCGCGCTCAGGGCATGCAAGGATAAGCCCAGTTCTTCTTCTTCAGACTCTGGTTCACCCACTTATGTGGACTCCTTCAAACACTCCTCATCATATACTTCTGATACTTCATTTGTAGCGCTCAGTGTGTTTACTGTTTGCTGCTTACACTGATGCCCAAACGAGTATTTTTCTCCACATCTGAAGCATAATCCGTTAGCTCTCCGCTGTTCCCATAGTTGTCTGTTCGGTGGGAGCCTCTCAACAGTCGCTCTGTTGGTATAGTTCCTGGTGGTGTCCGCTGCTCTTGCGGGTATTGCCGAACTGTTACCCTTGTAACTGCTTGGTGGGGTTGTACCAACCTGATTCTTAAACCAACTCCTACTCTTCTTTATCACAGCCGCTATACCTTGCTCCTGAAGTTTAGCCAACTCGAATGCTTGAGCTAGAGAGCTCGGTTGCATCATTTTAACAGCAGACCTGATTTCTTCTTTCAACCCACTCATAAAGCTGGATAAGAAGTATTCCGGTGCAAAGTGGGAAGAGGTATGTAGTAGTCTTGATCGCAGATCTTCGAATTGTTCTTGATACTCCTCTACAGTCCCTTGTTGTGTCAATTTATTAAACTCTTCGACTACATCCTTCAAACCATTGGAGTCGAACCGTTTGCACACATCCTGTGCGAATACCTCCCAGCTCACCACTCCCTTCTCGGCCAAGTAACCGTGGAACCAGATATCTGCCCTCGGTTCCATGTGCATATTTGCTAATTCTAATTTCTGTTGTTCCTTAATCCCATAAATCTCAAAATACCTCTCGCATCTCCTAATCCAACTCCTGGGATTGTCCCCGCTGAAGTTCGGAAAATTCAGTCGTGGAAAAGGTAATGGGTGGCTAGTCTTGCTCTGCATTTGATATGAATTGGTATCTTCTCTAGATAATGGAATTGGAGTGGGTAGAATACCTCGCTCTTCGTGTGTAATCGACCCGGATGCCCCTTTAGATGGTGTCGCTTGTTGTTGGCTCACTAGTAAATCCATTAACTGCTCTAACTTCTTGGTGGTGATTGCGGAATCTCGGCGTAATGCTTCATAGTGGCTTTGCTCCTCGGCCCTCATAGCTCCAATATCCTGGTAAAGCTCCTCAAACTTCTTGCTATTCTCAGTTGCTAGTTCCTGCATCTGTCGCTCCAGAGATTGCACATGCTCGTCGAGCACCCTAAGCCTGGTGCCCTCCGCCATGGCCAATGCAGTCTTGCTAACGAATTTAAAGCGGTTCCCCTTACTTGACCCAATGTCGGCTCGGAGATGCTTTAATCCTCGATGATGTTACGGTGGCTATACTGTCAATGATGCACAGCAGAGACTATTGAGTGACTCCTTCGGTTCGTCTGGTAGTAGCTAACCCTTGTAATCTGAATCCCCAAGTAAGGTGAAAATTCGATTGCGGGTTACTCGCCCCTGTGCCGGTTCTACAGATCTATCGATCCGGATCCAACGAGGGCTACTACTACCAATTTCCCCCTGGGATCGGAACTGCTCTGATACCAATTTGTAATGCCCTGATCCCCTCTGTTGAACAGTGATGAGACAATTCCTGAGTTCCACCGAGTGGAGATGATGGATTCCCCAATTAGGGGGTAATAAGAAGGATGTGAGATAAGAAGAGACAGTAGTAGGGAAGAAGAAAGGGAAGAGGAAGAAGAGGAAGAAGAGATAGGGAAGGGAAGAAGGAGGAGGAGGAGAGGAGAAGCTTGGAAAAGAAGCAGTAATTTCATTCCTAAACCTTACACGTTACCCCCTAGACTATTTATAGTTACTCCCTGAGGACTACTATGCAAATAATGAAAATACTAAGAATTAACAAGGTAAATGGAATAACTAGATGGGCCTGGTGGGCCGGCAATCCCGAATGGACTGGTAACTTGGACCGTGAAGGAAGGCTTGTGGAAATGATCCCTTGCAACCCGCGGTCCAACTCTCCTGTCGGATCGGCGAGTGACCCCGACAACCTGACCCATTATTCGCTACTGCACTACGTCATCTCTCTTCTCCCCAAATCTACTCTATGACTTCGGTCGTCTCCTTCCTTGCCCTAGTTCCCTTGTCTTCTCCATCGTTACACTATACCAAACAGGCTATCAAATCGGGACTACAGATTTTCATTTCTGATGAGTTTAATATTAATTTTCTTGAATACCCTTGGGCTTTTCACTACACCCTTAGCAAAATGCTGACTTTCATTGTGACTAATATTGGGGAGAGGGTCCGACATATTAACCAAATCATTGAGAATGGGGAATGGTGTTGTAACCCCACTAATTAGAGGATTAGTTGGAGAAGATTTAGTTGGTGCAGTTACAAACTTACAGCTTGGTGAAGGCTCAGATAAATGGGTTTGTTCGCCCTATCCAAAACGAAAGGCTCGAGCTGGAAGTGTGTATTCTTTTCTCATTAGTTATACATATATAGCTGTTGGGGTGGCTGGAAACCGTTGTGGTTGTGGGGCTCACCAGTCGCCCCACAAGTTGAAATTTTTCTTTGGAAGTATTTTTGGGCGAGACTCTCCACGAAGGATTTCCTGCAGCAGAGAGGTTTCACTCAAAAGTAATTTATGTTCCTTATGTACAGAGAGGCTGCTGAGAATATTTAACGTTTGTTTTTTCAATGTCGCTATTCCAAAGAGGTTTGGCACTTCTTTCAGTTAGACTGGGGCAAGGTTATTAACGTCCAATATTTGCAGGATGGGTGCTGGTTGACTTCTAAGGTAGTACCGAATGATCTCACAGCTCTGATTGCTTCTATTTTATGGTGCATTTGGAAAGTAGTAGATGCGCCACTCTCTTTAACTGTGAGAGTTTCGTCACTCCAATTTTTAGACGAGTAATCGCTTTCTGGTGTGCCTACAAGCCAACTAATTACAAGCCAACTAATAAGCTTGCTAAAAAGAGTACAATGGATGTCGAAATCATTGTTTAAATGGTCGACCCTCCACCTTCCGGATGTTTCAAAATAAACTTAGGTGGTGCTTTTAACATGCAAATCTCAAAGGGAAGTGGAATCACATTGCTTGAGGCGTTGAAGGAGGTGATCAAGCATGGAATCTCTAAAAAGCTATAGTTGAAATAGACTCTCAAAACCTGTTCTCTTATATTAGTTCACAGGTTGAACCTCCTTGGCGACTCTGAACTATCATTGGACGATGCGCATCTCTAGTGAAGCATTTACAGCAGTGCTTTTTTGTTAAAATTTATCGTGAAGCCAATAAGGCCGCTGATTCTTTTTTGTTAAAATTTACCATGAAAAAAACATGTGTTGGTCCATCTCTCCAATTTAAGTGAGCAACTTTGTTAACGGAGCACGATGACGGAGCAAGTTTGGGTTCGTTCAAAGAGGCAAAGAGGGGGAAAAAAAAAAAAAGGAAAAAGAAAGCATGCCCTAAAAAAAAAAAAAAAACCCCTGCTGCTTCTAACCCGTCTTCTTCCTCTCATCCCACCCTCACCCAATCCTCCAATCTCGCCACGCCGCGCCTCGCCTCGCCTCGCCGCCCCATATCGCCGCGCCGCGCCGCCCCCTATCGCCACGCTGTGCCTCGCCGCCCCATATCGCCGCGCTGCGCCGCCCCCTATCGCCACGGCGCGCCGGCCCCTACCGCTCAGCTCGATCACCCAACTCCCCTCTTGCGGTGCGTCATCTTCCTTTTTTTTTTCTTTTTTTTTTTTCAATTCGGGCATCTCATATGAATCTTATTTTTTAATTAAATCTTTTCAATATAGTGTGTGATTTGGTGGGATTTTCTTTCTCTTTATCTTTTTTTTTTATTTGTATAGAACTTGTTAATTACACATGAGATCTATTATTTAGAAGATCTTTTTTTTTTCTGTTTTTATAAAATTTGTGTGATTTTTGTATTTTAATTTTTTTACAAAAATGCTGCTCCATATATATTAAATCATGCCCAGAGGCCCCAGACTTTCTGTTCAAATCTTATATATTGCTTGGTCATGAAGCCTAGCTGGTGGTTTCATA